>SJXQ01009949.1:260624-429988 GCA_006408695.1 Aepyceros melampus
AGGAAAAGGAGTACGTCAAAGCTGAATATTGTCACCCTGCTTATTTAACTTCTATGCAGAGTACATCATGAGAAACACTGTGCTGGAAGAAGCACAAGCAAGAATCAAGATTGCCAGGAGAAATATCAATAGCTTTAGATACGCAGATGACACCACCCTTATGGCAGAAAGTGAAGAGGAACTAAAAAGCCTCTTGATGAAAGTGAAAGAGGAGAGTGAAAAAGTTGGCTTAAAGCTCAACATTCAGAAAACGAAGATCATGGCATCTGGTCCCATTACTTCATGGGAAATAGATGGGGAAACAGTGTCAGACTTTATTTTTTTGGGCTCCAAAATCACTGCAGATGGTGACTGCAGCCATGAAATTAAAAGATACTTACTCCTTGGAAGGAAAGTTATGACCAACCTAGATAGCATATTCAAAAGCAGAGACATTACTTTGCCGACTAAGGTCCGTCTAGTCAAGGCTATGGTTTTTATAGCAGTCATGTACGGATGTGAGAGTTGGACTAGGAAGAAAGCTGAGCGCCAAAGAATTGATGCTTTTGAACTGTGGTGTTGGAGAAGACTCTTGAGAGTCCCTTGGACTGCAAGGAGATCCAACCATTCCATGCTAAAGGAGATCAGCCGTGGGTGTTCTTTGGAAGGAATGATGCTAAAGCTGAAACTCCAGTACTTTGGCCACCTCATGCGAAGAGTTGACTCATTGGAAAAGACTTTGATGCTGGGAGGGATTGGAGGCAGGAGGAGAATAGGACGACCGAGGACGAGATGGCTGGATGGCATCACCGACTTGATGGGCGTGAGTCTGAATGAACTCCGGGAGTTGGTGATGGACAGGGAGGCCTGGTGTGCTGCGATTCATGGGGTCACAGTCGGACATGACTGAGCGACTGAACTGAACTGAACAGATGAATTGGGAAATAGATAAACTGGTACCTCAAGACTGAGGCTTCTCCACTCAGTGAAAAATGAAAATGTTTTTGGAATGATAGGAGAAAGAGATGATTTAAGGAGATTTAGAGACGGGAGGAGATCTGGAACAATCTCTTTGGGCATCACTAAGAGAAAAATGTTTGAAGTTGTTGATAGACTTGTGTTTTAGGAATGGTATTTTGGGACTTCCTAAAATTGTTATAAAATATACATAACATGAAACATACCTCTGTAACCATTTTTTAATTCTACAAATCAGTGATCTTAAGTACCCAGTACAGTACAGCCATCACCATTGTCAGTTTCCAGAACTTTTTGATCATTTTAAACAGAAACTCTGTACCCATTAAACAGTAACTGTCTGTTCCTTTCTCACTTTGGTCTTGGTAACTGCTATTCTCCTTTCTGTCTTTATGAATTTGACTGTGCTGTGCACCTTATATAAGTGGAATATACAATTTGTCCTTTTATGACCGGCTTCTTTCACTAATGTTTTCAGACTTCTATCTTGTTTTGGGGGAATAATCAAATTGATTTCACTGTAAAGGCATGAGGATCTTTTAGTCATTTATAAAATATGGTCCTGGCAGCTGGGTAACATTTAGTATCATGCTTTATAGCATCACCAACAGTATCCAGTGATGCCTTACTTATGAATATCTCATAATTTCCTATTGTCAGCCCAGCATAAAATATTCTGGAACTTCATCTTAAATATACTTAGACTAGATTATGGTTGTAACATTACTGAAGTTAAACTATCTCACACATAATGTTGACCTTTGTTAGTTGATCAAGGTGTATATCAAGGATAAATATTGACTTATAAGCAAATAATTGATGTGCAGTATAGTATTCTGGTCACTTTTAAATTTGAAGTAAAAGGCAGAGACATTACTTTGCAAACAAAGGTCCGTCTAGTCAAGGCTATGGTTTTCCCAGTGGTCATGCATGGATGCGAGGGTTGGACTGTGAAGAAAGCTGAGTGCCGAAGAATTGATGCTTTTCGACTGTGGTGTTGGAGAAGACTCTTGAGAGTCCCTTGGACTGCAAGGAGATCCAACCATTCCATCCTAAAGGAGATCAGCCCTGGGATTTCTTTGGAAGGAATGGTGCTAAAGCTGAAACTCCAGTACTTTGGCCACCTCATGCAAAGAGTTGACTCACTGGAAAAGACTTAGATGCTGGAAGGGATTGGGAGCAGGAGGAGAAGGGGATGACAGAGGATGAGATGGCTGGATGGCATCACCGACTCGATGGACGTGAGTTTGAGTGAACTCTGGGAGTTGGTGATTGACAGGGAGGCCTGGTGTGCTGCGATTCATGGGGTCGCAAAGAGTTGGACACGACTGAGCAACTGAACTGAACTGATAGTATTCTGGTCACTTTTAAATTTGAAGTAATTAAAAATAGTTCATTAATTATCAATGTGTTTTGAACAGATATCAAAATAAAGGTTAAAGTGAACTGTTATAGTTTAAATTCTTTTACATGAGCTATTCAACTAGGTAAAAAGTTCCTTCAAGGACTTTATAAACTAAGCCAGTCAGAAGTTACTCTGTTTGAACAAAAGAATACACTGAATTAAGGCAGGAACTGTCTGTTAATCAAAATAGGCACTTTTATAAGTAGAGTCTTAAAAATGATAAAGAATTAATTACTTAATAAAGATAACTAATACATTCCTTAGCAATGAAAATAGACTAATTCAATATCTACCATAATTTATACTTTAAGAAAAGGGATGCATATGTAATATTTAGAAGAGTATTCAAATTAAAATTAATAGTAAAGAGAAAATCAATATAATGTATATTCCATCAGTGGAAACATATAGGCAGTTTGTGGTAGTTCATATAGTTCATGTGTCAGCATTTTGTGGAGAGTTCTATGAAGCTGAAATTCAGATGTGCAGTAATTCTTTCAGTGTAGAAGATAACAGTCTCAGTCATTCTAGGGTCTGTGATTTTAAAAAAAGACATTTCTTTGATTGATCATAGCTATTATTGAAATAACTGGTAATATGTGACATGGTGCTATAATTTAGACAGAATAAAAATGGATTGTGAATTATATCCACTCAGCTTAAATTCCTCTGTTTCTTGTCTCCATGGCATCTTTTATACTTTTCTGCAAAAAAGGCCCTTTTGCATAATGTTCCTACTTTTTTCCAGGGAAAAAGGAAGGCTGACCATCAAAGTCTTATGCAGAGTATTCAAAGGAAACTTGTACAACAAAATTAGAGGGAGAAAATAAAATAAGATTCAGAATTTCCCAGTACAGGAAATGAAAGTTTTAGTCACTTATTTTTTTAACAAATGTGCTTTACATATACATCTTGGAGTCAGTTTTTAAAAAGGTGAAAATTTGTGGATATGGTAATGTTCACATAATTTCAGATGTTTATATTTGAGACTAATCCCTATATAAATCACTCTCTTCTCTCTTCTTTTGTAGGTAGAAGTAAACTATAGCATAATTCTTATGATCAGTAGATAATAAAGCATGTGGGGAACTATATGTGTTAAATGATTTCCCTGTTAAAATCCACTTTCCAGATTTTCTTCTGCTTCCTGTTTGCACAGGCAGTTCTTCAAAAAAACCAACTTGCCATTTAGAATGATCAGGGGGATCAATTAAGAATTATTCTTAGACTCAGTTTGCTATGTGGCCTGTGAACATTTATAGAGTTTCATTTTAAAATATATTTAGTAAAATTTGGAAGGTGAAGTTTGTACATTACTTTTTACAACTTTATTGAGGAGTAATTGATGTATGATAAACTGTACATAGTTTACATGTGCAATTAGATTTTTGAGTGTGAAATGACCACTCCTGGAATAAGATAATGGACATATCCATCACCCTGCAGAGTTGCCTCCTGCCCTTTGTTAATCCCTCTCTCTCTCTCTCCTCCAACACCCTTCATGCCCTTTTCTGGCAACCATGCTGTTGGTATTCATTTTCTAGAATCTTAAATAAATGGAAACACAATACATGTGTCCCCTCTCCCTCTGCTTCTTTTAACATTAGATTCATCCATATTGTTACATGTATCAATAGTCAATTTCTTTTTATTGCTGAGTAGCCTGTTGTTGTATAGCTGTGTCACAATTTACTTACCTCTTCACCTGTGTGTGGTTGGACATTTGAGATATTTTCACTCTTGGCTATTATAAATAAAGCTGCTATGAGACTTGGGTACAAGTCTTCTCATAGGCGTGTGCTTTCATTTGTCTTGAAATGGGGTTGGCAATTTTTTCCTTTGGAGACTCAGATAGTAAGTGTGTTAGGCTTCATGGACACTGTGATCTGAAAGCTCCAGGTGGTAAGCTGGGGTAGTGGTAGGACTCACTTATTTGTTTCCTTTCTATGGGAACCACTGACCTGTGCTACGTTTTGACCAATTTCTGAAAACCATTGTACGACATTGTGTTTTTAGTTGGTTAGAGGGAGTAGGACCTAATTCAGTTCCTATTATCCTTATCCTTGGCTGGAAGTAGAAATTTTATCTATACATTTTTAATGCACTTGTGTTTCTTTTTTAAAAAATTTTAATGTTCCATTTAAAACCATTATACCATCATGCCCAGATATGTGAGTTCTCTGTTTTCATATTATATTTATTCCATAGAATTTGTAGCTCCAGTATAAGCCGGGGTTGGGAAGATCCCCTGGAAGAGGGCATGGCAACCCACTTCAGTATTCTTGCCTGGATAATTCCATGGACAGAGGAGCCTGGCGGGCTACAGTGCATGTGGTCGTGAAGAGTTGGACACGACTGAAGCAACTTAGCACGAATGCATGCACTAAGAAGTAGATAGAGTGACTTGTGGATTCCCTAGAAGTTCATCTCTTAAAACACTCATCTGTTTATATAAGAATATTAAAATATGTTGATATACCAGTTAGTACTGTACCCCTCATATAAGAGTATTATTCTCTTATGATTGCTTGTGTTTTTTTTTCTTTATGCTTTTTATATAAAGACCTTTTATAGTATTATAGTATACATTTAATACTATATGTATATATATGTAATAGATATATATACAAAAAAGTACATAAAACATAAATGTACAGCTTAATGAAATTTCATGTAACTAACACACATTTAACCATTACTCAAACAAGAAGGAAAATGTTGCTAGCACCCTAGATGCCTCCAGTATGCTATTTCTCATTCACAAGCTTCTCTCTCCCACCAAAGATGACTGTACATCTGTGCTTTCTTGCTCTTTTTTATACTTTTATTACTTAAGTATCCAACTCCAAACACTGGAGTTGGGTTTGCCTGATTTTGAAACTACATGAATGCAACCCTATATTTTTTTATGTTTGGCTTCATGTCTCTTTAATATAATCTTATTATCATCTGTGACAGTACCTCACTTGTGCTTTTCATGCTCTTGACACTTTTTCAAGAATATTAGTCAGTTATTACATAGAACGCCCCTTAGGTTGATCTTTCTGGGGGTATACTTTTAGAGAAGAACACCGTAGAGGTGATAGAGTGCCCTTCTAGGTGCATTGTGTTGTGGTGCGGGGGGGAGGGCAGGTAAGGTGCTCATGTTGGTAATTTTGATTATTTGGTTAATTTTCTGAATTTCTGTACCCTGAAGTTACTCTGTGTGTGTGTGTATATATTGTAACTAATAAGTGTTTTCTGGGGAGAACTTTTGAGACTAGGCAAGTGTCATGTTTCTCATCCTATTTAGTATCTTTCAGTGGTTTTTGCCTGCAGCAATAGTTATAACGTTTTTTTCAATTTCATTTTGGCAGATATTTCAAATATGGTGAATTTCAGTTTCCTTCATTCTTTCTCAGTGCATTAGTAGGGATTGAAATGTAAAGAACCACTGTCCCTTCTTCCTGATATACTTATTCATGTTACTGAAGACTTAGGAGTAATTCACTCCGTGGGTTATAAGCCAGCACTCTGCCTGGATTTTGCTGTTTTGGCTTTGGCTGATGGCAAGACCTTCAGTTCGGCTTCTGTGAGTTTTTGATGCACTCTCATCACTTTTCTGTACCTCCTGACTTCCCGGTACCACAAGATGTTCTAGGCTCTTCTTGTAATTTTCCTTCCTCAGTCCAGAAATCAACCTTTTCTCTAAAGAGCCAAATGTTTTTGTTTTAGTTGGTGAAGATTGATGGTTGGAAACACAGATCGAAGTCCTCAGCAGGGTCGTTGCTGCTGGGTGTCATTACAGACCCTGTCAGTTGTCAGAGTGAGGAATGTATTATATACTGACATGCACCTACACACACACTTATATTTATATCTTTATCTATCTGTGAATTTATTAAAATCCAAGAGTTCCAGTTGATCTCTTGATTCTAATCCAAAATTTTTTATTATGTTCACTCTAGCCTCTCCCCTTTACTTATTTATAACTTTGCACAATGAGCAATCTGTATCTCCTTATCTATGGAATATTTGTTTTTTAAATTCATATATACATATGATGTATTTTCATAATTACTAACCCATAACTGTGCAAAACAAGTTTATGAACTCAAGGACTTAAATTTATATACAGTTCTTTTTATTTGTAGACTTACAGAATATGTCAAAATTCTCTTTTCTGAAGTTGCTCCCTTAATGTGGTATATTATTCATCTGTATTTGCTTACACATTATGTTAGTATTTACTTTCTGAATATCAGTGGCTCAACAGCATTTCTTCATATAACCTTTGCAAAATGATTCAGCTTTGTTCTGTTTACTTTAGCATCTTATTTATCCTTTCCCAGTCTTATTTATTATTTCTGTTATTTGTGTCAATGTATATTTCACAAAGATCATGTTCAGGTAATTTATTTCTAACAGCACACAGATTTTTTATTTAAACGTGGTGGTGGTGGTGGATTTTGTTTTATCATGAAGAGCACTAGAGCATTTTGTTACTCTTATACAAGTATTTAGAAAGCAAACCAGAAAAGTGTAGGCTACAGAAAAGTCTGTAAGAATAATAATAAACTCATTCATTTGCTCATTCATGTTTTATCTGTGCCTAATGGCATATGCTGCTTTTACTTACATTATATTACAAGTCTCAGAGAATAATGTAGGCCTTCTCAATAATGTACATTTTCTCAAACTCAGAAGGGCCCTATTGATCCTATTCTAAGTGCCTTGACTTTCTCTTTTTTCCTAGTACTAAATGTATTGGGTATAGTCTGCCCTTTGGGGAGCTTGCTCTTTGGCTTACAAGTGGGATTTTATTTAAGTCAGTCAGTATTCAAGGTACTGTAAGTTTTTTCAAAGTATTTTATTGCAGCTGAAAAGTGTATCAGTTAGTGGGTAATGTAATTAGGGCTTGTAGACAGAACAGTTAATTTTGAGTTATTTAGCTTATTTTTAGAAAGATCCCCTTTGCCTTTTTTTAAACTTTTAATTTGAAATAATTATAGACTCAATTTCCTTTCAAAGCAGTTTTTTCTAAGCCTGATATATCATCACTGAATGATGATGAATGAGGTTCTTTTAAATGATGTTCTTTCTATTACCTGCCAAGTTTTATTTTTCCTTTATGTGAGAAAATTTTTCTGGAAATAATTTTGCAGCCTCCTTTCCAGAATAGATATTTGTTAATATTTGTATTTGGGAAATTGAAGCAAAATGAACATCAGTCTTGCCTATCTTTACTTTTTTCAAAAGCTCTAATAGATTTTCTTTCTTTTTCCCAATAATGCCTTCTTATTCCAAAAATTCTTTGGTAGCCACGTTGTAGAAGCATTTGGTTATAAGCAAATATTTTGGGAGTTATTAGCATTTGTATAAAAATTATGTTAATATTCACCTAACAGAAGTTGCAAAACAATTACCTGGTACTAAATGAGTCAGGGTTTTTACTTTTTAACATATACGTTTAAGTGCATCTATCAATGGTGAATTAATGCCTTTACTCTGGGATTTAAAATGTGATTGCTATATAACATATGAGTACCCTGTCATAATGAAACGGCGCCTATTATTTGGCAATAATTATGCATACAATCTGGCAAAATACTTTTCTGAAAGGTAAAAGCATTTTAAGAAATGTTCCATCTTATAAGTTGGAATTTTTGTTCTCAGAGTATTAATTATTTTACACATAGCAAACCTTTAAATTATGGTACATATTAAAACCCACTCAAACGAAGGTGGTAGTATAATTTATGGTAAGGAATAATATGTACATGGATGAGAAAGAACAAGATTTAAAAAGCAAAATATATATATGCCTGTAACTAACATATTTAAGATATTTCTTGTTTAGAAGGTAGTTATTAGGCAAGTTGGAAGAAGAGGGGGACACTAAATTGTATATTGGCACGCTTCCTGAAATGCATATGCATAGTAATTAGGGATTGATTTTTAAATGTCAGCCAGCTTTTATTCTCTTCCTTTTCTAGCATCTATTTGTATGAAGTGACTATTCTTACTTCTAAAAGGAGTTTATCAAGCTTTTTGTGAACGTTTGTTATATAGGAAATAAATTACCACTGCTATATATAACTAACATTAATTTTGTGATACTAGCAATTTGTGAGTGATTTAAATTTTATTGATTTGATTATTTGATTTTCTTATTTGTCAAATGATGGTGAAAAAATTCTCCATTTCCCAGTTGAGACATTTGGGGACATTTCTCATGCTTTCTACTTGCATCCAGTAAACAAATATGCCTTTAGTTGTTTATAACCTTCAACAACGTGTTAAAATGTATTACTTTAAGATTCACATTCCAAACTAAGTAGCTTTTTGCTAAACCGGTTTAATTTATTATTGTGTTTATCTGCTCTTAGCACTCTTAAAATGGCAGCCCACTCCAGTATTCTTGCCTGGAGAATCCCATGGACAGAAGAGCCTGGCAAGCCCTAGTCCATGGGGTCGCAAAGAGTTGGACACAACTAAGTGGCTAACATTTAGTGGCCTTTAATACTTTATAGGCTTTTAAAGAATGTAGGGAACAGAGGATATTCCTGAGAGATGGAATATGTTTACCTAATTCATAAAATCGAAGATGCTTTAAAAGTGTGCTCTGTTAGTCTTACCAAGTCAGTGGAAAGTTAATGTAGGTGTGGAAAAGTTTTCCCTTCTCTTCTAGGTTCTTTGAACCTAGATCCTGGGTTGGCAAGATCCCCTGGAGGAGGGCATGGCAACCCACTCCAGTATTCTTGCCTGGAGAATCCTCATGGACAGAGGAGCCTGACAGGCTACAGTCCATGGGGTCGCAAAGAGTTGGACACAACTGAGTGACTCAGCACAGCACTAGGTTCTTTGGTCTAATAATTAAATTGACATAAGACAAGTTAGCAGGAGAAAACATATTTAAGTTGGTACGTACAGGATCCCCTGTGATAAGAGACTCAAGAGCAAGTTGGACAGTTGAGGCTTATGTGCCATCCTATGCTAAGGAGTGGGAGTAGGGCCTGGGTCTTCAAAGGGGAAGAGAGTGACTCATAGGATAATAAGACCTAATGTGTGGTATTTAGAAGTTTGCCCTGCTATGCAGGTCAGACTTGCAGATAACATTATGGTAATAGCTGTTTTTCTGGGCCAGGCCCCCTATCTAAATTCTTTTAGGTAGTTAGTTCAGTTCAGTTCAGTCGCTCAGTCGTGTCTGACTCTTTGCGACCCCATGAATCGCAGCACGCCAGGCTTCCCTGTCCATCACCAACTCCCGGAGGGAGAGGTAAAAGTTTTTCCTGAGTCTACTGGATCTTGATTGCCATCAGCTGGAAATAATCCACATATCAAGTGGCATATTTTGGCCGGCATGTTCTCCCCTTCAGTAATAACACAACGACTCATACTGTCACCTGGTGACAATGATTATAAGACACCATAGAGTAGTTACTTTAATTATGTGCTTCTCATATCCTGCATAACTACATGCTCCACAGTATAAGTCTTTTTTTTTTTTAATGTTTATTTATATTTTTGGCTTTTCTGGTTCTTTGTTGCTGCACAGGGTTTTTTCCTCTAGTTGGAGTGGACAGGGGCTACTCTCTAGTTGCAGTACATGGCCTTCTCATTGCAGTGGGTTCTCTTGTTCAGAACATAGGCGCTAGGGCACATGGGTTTCAGCAGTTGCAGCTCGCAGGCTCTAGAGCATAGGCTCAATAGTGTGGTACACAGGCTTAGTTGCTTTACAGCATGTGTAATCTTCCTGGATCAGTATTCAAACTTACGTGTCCTGCATTGATAGGTGGATTCTTGACCACGGAGCCACTAGGGGAGCCCTGATACAGCATGGTTCTAATGATGGTATTTCCTTATTCATAATGTTTCATGTAGTCAAGAATGATGTGTGCGTGCACAGTTGCTACAGTCGTGTCTGACTCTCTGCAACCCCAGGGACTGTAGCCTGCCAGGCTCCTCTGTCCATGGGAATCTCCAGGCAAGAACACTGGAGTGGGTTGCCATGCCCGCTTCAGGGGATCTTCCTCACTCAGGGATTGAACCCGCATCTCCTACCTTGCAGGCAGATTCTTTTCTGCTGAGCCACCAGGGAAGCCCCTAGAAGTCAAGAATGGTAGACCTCTTTAAATAGGAAGGAAGGATGCAGGAAAGGTAGCCAGTTTATCCCCACCCTCTAGATGGTTTTTCACTTTTATGTGCACTTATTGTTTGTATAACATAACAATTGCTTATGAAATAAAGATATGAAGTATGACATTCTTCATGGCCCATTTTAAGCTTTCTTTGGGTTTTCATCTCCAGCTAACTTATCCCTTTCTTGAGCCATACTTGTTTCCTTTTTATCTCAAATCTTCTGCATTCTCAGAATTAGTTTATAAAATTTTCCCTTTGCTTTACCTACCCATCAGAGTTAAGTCTTAATTCCACCTATTCAGGCTTCTCCAGCTCCCTCCATCACAAGTACTTCTCACTCCACTACTTTGCAATGATAAATACCTCTGCAGTAGCATTTATCAGAGACTACCTTCTGTTGTAGTTGTTTGTGTGTCTGCTTTTCCTGTTAGATTTTGGGAGTGAACTATTTAGGTTTGTATTAATATCTCCATAGTGAATGGTATAGAAAGACAAAGAGTGTTTCTTGAATTGAACTCATAGATTTTTAAAATCTATGCATTGCTTAATTATCTTCTATGGAGTGATTTTGCTGGAATTACTATTTTGTTGGATTGTTTTACATTTAAGTTGCCATTTTCAATGTTTATACCCACAATTTTCTGAAGTATAAGAATTATTCCTTTGCTGGTTACTGTTCTATCATGCAAAAGATAAGAATAGTTGCATAGATATTAATTTTTTCATATTAAGTAGCTATTATGCAAATTTTGATAATTTTACAACCTTATATTTAAGGAAGAATATTTTGTAAATGGTGTTTTTCTTTTCATTTGTAGGTTGCTTCCTCAGAACATTGGACTTCTCTATGTTGGAGGTTTTGAAAGACCCTTTGCACAAATCAAGGTATGATTTGTTCACTTTCTAACATTTTTTCCTAGGTACAGTTCGTTCATCCAGAACCCACTAAAATCCTTCAAGTAACTATCACAAAAATTGGGGAATGTGAATTATTAATTTTGTTTGCTTTTACATATCTCTGCTGAAATAGTACTTCAGCTATTCAGTAAATCAGTTAGTTTAATAATCTTGCCCATAATAAATTTGACCAGTACAATTTGGTGATTAATTAAAAAGAGTACAGTTTAGAGTTGCATTACCCTATTTCCCAGTAGAATTTTTTTGACAGGTTTATTGAGGTATAATAGACATGTAAGAAAATAATACATATTTAAACTGTACAGTTTGACATCCAGTTATACCTACCCTTGTGAAACCACACCACAGTCAAGACAAATAACATATCCATCACCCCTAAAAGTGTCTTTGTGCCCCATTGAATTCCCCCACCTCTTCCCCTTCCTTTTTCTCTTCCAGTTCCCAGGTGACCACTGATCTAATCACTATGGATTAATTTGTACTTGCCAGAATTTTATCTAAATGAAATCATACTGTATTTCTTTCTTTTGGCTTCTTTGATTCAGTTATTATTTTGAGATTCACCCATGTTGTTACACTTCATTAGTTCATTCCTTTTTATTGCTGAGTAATATTTCATTATATGGTTTTAGCACAATTCCTCTATACTTTTACATATTGAGAGACATTTGGGTTGTTTCTACATTTTGGCTGCTATAAATAAAGCTGCTGTGAACATTTGTATACAAGTCTCTGTATGGACATATATTTTCATTTCTCTTGGGTAAATACCTAACACCAAAATGATTGAGTTAAATGGTGAAAGTGGCTCAGTCGTGTCTGACTCTTTGCGACCCCTATATAGTCCATGGAATTCTCTAGGCCAGAATACTGGAGTGGGTAGCCTTTCCCTTCTCCAGGGGATCTTCCCAACCCAGGGTTGAACCCAAGTCTATCTGCATTGTGGGCAAATTCTTTACCAGCTGAGCCATAAGGGAACCCCAGTACTGGAGTGGGTAGCCTCTCTCTTCTCCAGCAGATCTTCTTCCTGACCCAGGAATCGAACTGGGGTCTCCTGCACTGCAGGCAGATTCTTTACCAACTGAGCTACGAGGGAAGCCGGAGTTAAATGGTAACTGTGTGTTTTAACTTTTTAAGAAACTACCAAATTATTTCCCACCATCAGGATGAGTGCCAGTTCCTCCATTTCATCATCCACACTTGGTATGGTCAGTCTTTGAGTTTAGGCATTCTTGTAGGTATATAGTATTTCGTTGTAGATTTAATTTGCTCTTCTGTAATGACTAATAATATTGAGCATCTTCTCATGTACTATTTGCCATTTATACATCTCTAGTGAGGTGTGTATTCAAAAACTTGCCATTTTTGTTTTTGTTTGTTTTCTTAAACTGTTGAGTTTTGAGCATTCTTTGTATCTTCTGAATATAAGTCTTTTATCAGATATGAGATTTCTCTTAACAAGATCCTCAAAGAGCAAAAATTCTTAATACTGATGGAATTCAATTTATTACTCTTTTTTCATGGCTCCTGCTTTTAGTATTGATCTAAGAAACGTTTGCCTAGCCCAGAGGCAGAAAGATTTTTCTTCTATGTATCATTCTGGAATCTTTATAGTTCTGGGTTTTACATTTAGGTTTATTATCTAATTGAAATAATTTTTGTATGTGATGCAAAGTTCAAGGTAAAGAGGAATATTGTCTTTCCTGTACCCTAATCCTTTTTGGCATGAGAATATCCAGTTGTTCTAAAACCATTTGTAAAAAAGACTATCCTTTCCACCACTGAAGTGTCTTTGCATCTCAGTTGAAAATCAGTTCACCATATGTGTGTGTAAATCTCTATTTTAGAACTCTTTATTCTGTTCCATTGACCTGTGTGTCTATACTGTGCTTTATCAGTCATGTTCAGCTCTTTGAGACCTCATGGACTGTAGCCCACCAGGCTCCTCTGTCCACGAAATTCTCCAGGCCAGAATACTGGAGTGGGTTGCCATGCCCTCCTTCAGGGGAGCTTCCCAACCAAGGGGTTAAATCCAGGTCTCCTGCATTGAAAGTGGATTCTTTACCATCTGAGCCACCAAGGAAGCCCAAGAACACTGGAGTGGGTAGCCTAACCCTCCTCCAGGGGATCTTCCCAACCCAGGAATCAAACCAGCCTTTCCTGTATTGCAGGCAGATTCTTTACCAGCTGAGCTACAAGGGAAGCCCCATGTGTCTGTACTATATGCCTTCACTAATATCACAGTCTTGATTTTCGTGGCTTTAAAATAAGTCATGAAATCAGGTAGTGTAAATCCGCCAAGTTTTTTCTTTTCAAAGTCCTTTCCTCTTGTGTATATGACATATTTTTATGCTTTGAAAAACAAAGGTTTTATACTGAGCCCGATAGGACATACAAGGTATATAATACTGAGGAGGTTAGTCATGTTACTGACATTATTAAATTAAATACCTTATTTAGCTACCATAGCATCAGCATTTCTTTAAATACCTTCCTTAATTTAACTTAAGACACCCAAAGTCCATGTTAAGGTCTTAAGTTGTGAATCCTCTTGAATGTTCTGATTCCTTAAGTAATGACAGGAATTCAGATACTTTCTCTTTTTTTCCTATTTTTAACATCCCTGGAACACAAGTGGAGTTGGCAAGAGTCTCTTCATAAGCCTCTCTCACTATCCTGTTCACCAAATTCTACAGTAAAGCCAGGAATCCTGATAAGTTTCAGCAGAAACATTTCTAAAAGCCCAACTTTTTTTCCTATCCACTGATTTGGAAAATCCTCTCTCCCCTTATTAGAACTGAAATAATGAAAAAGTGAGAGATATATCTGATACATTTAAGGAAGGGTAGAATTTGTGGGTGTATGTCTGTTACATGTTACATATTATCTCAAAAACATAAGTGTATGTGTGAGGGTGATTCCTTCATCACTCACCTCATCTGTTAACATATCATTTTCTTTATTCAGGCCATTTCTATCAAGCCCAGTGACAGAGGTCAATCCTTTGTCAACCCTTTATGCCTGGATAATCAACTCAATATAAAAAGGTCCATTATTTTAGGGCATGTTTTTCCTTTGATGTTTCCATGGGAAAGGTTTCTTTCATATGCTATGAAAGGATTTCTTATCCTCATTAATTATTGAGGTTCTTTTATAATTCCTTTGGTTCTTATGAAAACGCTATATAGATCCTATCTAATTAGAATGCTTACAAGTTAATTGGAAAACAATTTTAAAGAAACCATAGTTTAAATGCTTGAGATTAGGCTAGAAATTTAAGTTTCTTTCTCTGCCCCTTGCCTTGCATCTGACTTCTTTTGGTCATGAAGTACCAGTATTTTTCTCTCCTTAAACTAAACTAATATATACTATATTATATGGCATAGATATCAGATATAACCTTTAAAAATGGAAATGGCTTTGCTTAAGAGAATATTGGTTGAAATTTTATAAATCAAGATAGGAGTTTGTTCATTTGAATATTTAAGAAAAGGAATTCTCATTTCATTAACATCACAAGACTAAATGTTAGTGGCGTGGTGTTAGAGGTTACATTTGTTAAAGAGACATTTCATAGTTGTATTTTTAAAAAGGAACTCCAATTTATAAAGATCAGAAAGAAGAAAACACAAAAAGGGTGATAGATATTTGGACAAGTATTAATTGAGTTCAGAAATTTGCTATAGGGTGACAATAGATGTATGTACTATTAGTGTATAATATGAATTGTTACAACCATCTTTCTCTCCCTCCCTCCTTCATACCCTAGATACAGATGTGTACAAACATGGAACTTCATTATAGTTTTAGACCAGTACATCTATATGCTAGTTTCAGGTTTCATTATTTTTAGAGGAAGTTATTCCAACTTTGCCTTTTGTATCTCCTAACATCTTCTGTAAGTCATTGGAAGGTTGTTTTTCAAAGAAGCTCAGTCCTTAAGTTTTCAAGGGAAATTTGTCATCCGAAGAACTTGATTTTAAACACGCATGATTATGCTCTTATTTTATCCTAAAATATGATAAGCTAAACACTGATCATCTTATAATGAGTTGTAATACAGTGTAAGAAAAGAATTGTCTCACATATCCACAGTTACTGTTGAGTGCTGTAAATGAAGCACATTTCACCTTCATCCAATACTAACTTCTGTCACCATCATTGCGATTAAGTTTCTAAATGTACTCGGTTGTGTGTGACTTAGGGTTTTCTTAAGAAAGAAGTAGATTTCATTATATCTTTATATTCAGTCTTTGAAATTCAAAAGAAACATTTTGATTAAAGTAAAAATTTACTTAATTCCTATTCATATGCTTTCAGGTTGTCAGAAACTTTTTGGGGTGGTTATTTCTATATGTCTTTGTATAATACCTTTGTCTTAGTTCAGTGTGTATATAATCCTGTTATCCATAGTTTATTTTTATAGACTGGTCAAGTTTAAATTATAGTTTACATTTTACACCTATTACTCAGTGTTGTTTTCTAAAGCATTTTATAGTCTGATAAAAATCTCAGTGCTATTCTCATAGGGTTCTAGTCCTGGGAGGCTCCACTTAGCAGCCAGAATCCATAAACCAAAGAAAGACTGAAGCCTGTCAGCATCACTTTTAATCAACTTAATGGTTGTTATGGAGAGTCTCAAGGCCACAGGGCTGTCCCTCCCCTCCAGGCTTCATATCAGTTGCTTCTTGCAGTCCTGTCAGCCCAAGAAGTGTGTGAAGCTGTGAGGCTGAGTCACGTACAGTTTCCACTTTGACACCACGGAACAGCTGAAAGATGTCTTCTGTATTTTAACTGTGAATTCCATGCAGCAGCCATATGTGAAAAGTAAGGAATATAAACATTATTCTGAAGCAGTTATTTTATAATCAGTACAGCTGAGTTATTCTCTGCCTCACGCCCAGTTCCGTCCCTGCTGAGGAACTGGGTGCCATTAGTCGCAGTCTCATACTCTAAGCTTTCTGAGCTTCAATTTTTAAAAGTCCCTTTACAGCCCAGGAAATATAGGATTGGTGTTTGTATCCATATGCATATGCAGTAGGTACGAAAAAGACTGCAAAAGAAATGGGGTCTCTCTTAGAGAATACTGAAAAAGCTAAGACGATTGATTCTGTTTGTTCACTGACTGATGGTGTTTTTAAAAATGTGTGGCTCATTAGATCAATCAGTTCAGTTCAGTCACTTAGTCATGTCTGACTCTTTGTGACCCCATGGATGGCAGCGTGCCAGGCTTCCCTGTCCATCACCAACTCCTAGAACTTGTTCAGACTCAGGTCCATCGAGTCAGTGATGCCATCCAACTATTTCATCCTCTGTCATCCCCTTCTCATCTTCTGTCATCCCCTTCTCCTCCTACCTTCAATCATTCCCAGCATCAGGGTCTTTTCCACTGAGTCAGTTCTTCCCATCAGGTAGCCAAAGTACTGGAGTTTCAGCTTCAGCATCAGTCCTCCAATGAATATTCAGGACTGATTTTCTTTAGGATGAACTGGTTTGATCTCCTTGCAGTCAAAGGGACTCTCAAGAGTCTTCTCCAACACCACAGTTCAAAAGCATCAGTTCTTCAGTGCTCAGCTTTCTTTATGGTCCAATTCTCACATCCACAACATGACTGCTGGAAAAACCATAACTTTAGCTATGCAGATCTTTGTCGGTAGAGTCAAGTCTCTGCTTTTTAATATGCTTTCTAGGTTTGTCATAGCTTTTCTTCCAAGAAGCAAGCATCTTTTAATTTCATGGCTGCAGTCACCATCTGCAGTGATTTTGGAGCCCAAGACAATAAAATCTGTTACTGTTTCCATTCTTTCCCCATCTATTTACCATGAAGTGATAGAACCAGATGCCATGATCTTCATTTTTTAAATGTTGAATTTTAAGCCAACTTTTTCACTCTCCTCTTTCACTTTCATCAAGAGGTTCTTTAGTTCTCTTCACTTTCTGCTATAAGGGTGGTGTCATCTGCATATCTGAGGTTATTGATATCTCTCCTGGCAATCTTGATTCTAGCTTGTACTTCATCCAGTCCCACATTTTGCATGATGTGCTCTGTATATAATTTAAATAAGCAAGGTGACAGTATACAGCCTTAACGTACTCCTTGCTCAGTTTGGCACCAGTCTGTTGTCCCGTTCTAACTGTTGCTTCTTGACTTGCATACAGATTCTCAGGAGGCAGGTTAGGTGGTCTGGTATTCCCATCTCTTGAAGAATTTTCCACAGTTTTGTGATCCACAAAGTCGAAGGCTTTAGCATATTCAGTGAAGCAGAAGTAAATGTTTTTCTGGAATTCTCTTTCATTTTCTGTGATCCAGTGGGTGTTGGCAGTTGGATCTCTGGTTCCTCTGCCTTTTCTAAATCCAGCTTGAGCTTCTGGAAGTTCACAGTTCACATACTGTTGATGCCTAGCTTGGAGAATTTTAAGCATTACTTTGCTAGTGTGTGAGATGAGTGCAGTTGTTTGAACATTCTTAAGCTTGCTTTTCTTTGGAATTAGAATGAAAACTGATGTTTTCCAGTCCTGTGACCACTGCTGAGTTTTCCAAATTTGCTGGCATACTGAATGGAACACTTTCATAGCATCATCTTTTAGGCTTTGAAATAGCTCAACTGGAACTCCATCATCTCCACTAGCTTTGTTAGATCAATGTATTTTACTGAAGGGAATTATTTAATATTGACACTTTTCAATCTCTAAGGTAGCCAAAGTATTACATCAGATAAAGATGCAGGCTGTAGAACTGAGTATTCTGGTTTAGTGGCTTTTGTACTTATCACTGTGAACCTGTAGGACTGTACTTTTCACTGAGTTCCAGTACACATACACATACACGCATTTATATACACACAATGTAAACCAAAGTTCCAAAAGAAGTGTGATGTAACCACTGTATTTTCCATTTTGTTCTGTTTATTTTCCTGTTGACTTAGTTTTTAAATGTGGATCTCAGCACACTCAGTTAACTTCTCTCCTTTGAAAATGGGTCACGACTTACCAGCACTGCTGCAAGGTAGGACTTGTCCAGCTAATTCTGCCATCTGCCACGTTGATGCAGTACAGGAGAGTGGAGGAAGCTTACCTGCTCCTGAGTTGATGCTAGCCCTTGGCATGGCTTTGGAGGGGACACCATGGTTGCTGGAAAGAGGGAGGAAAAGAGCATCAGTTCAGTTCAGTTCAGTCGCTCAGTCATGTCCGACTCTTTGCGACCCCATGAATCACAGCACGCCAGGCCTCCCTGTCCATCACCAACTCCCGGAGTTCACTCAGACACACATCCATTGAGTCAGTGATGCCATCCAGCAATCTCATCTTCGGTTGGCCCCTTCTCCTCCTTCCCCAATCCCTCCCAGCATCAAAGTCTTTTCCAATGAGTCAACTCTTCACATGAGGTGGTCAAAGTACTGGAGCTTCAGCTTTATCATCATTCCCTTCAAAGAAATCCCAGGGCTGATCTCCTTCAGAATGGACTGGTTGGATCTCCTTGCAGTCCAAGGGACTCNAATTCAGTGTGTTTTGAGAGAGTGGAGGTGTGGGAAAGAAGGTGGTGGAGTGCTTTTTATAAGGATTACCTAGGATTTATTTATTAAAAAGAAAAAACAAGAATTCTCTCATAGTCAGCATACTGACAGTTTTCACTTATGATGGTCTGTTCAGCAACTTCTCCTCCTCTGCCCCTGCTGCCTAACCAGCAGCAGAGATATAGTTTCCCTAGTCCATAAAGCCAGGATGGGAGAGCAAGTCCATTCTGAAACCCAAGTGGGTAGCAGAGTAAAAGGAGTCATTAACGCAGAAGTTATCAAAAGCTGCTTGGCATCCTTTCTATAACAATGCAGAGTACTGAAATGAACAGAAGGAAGAAATAGATGCAGAGGGAAGGAGGGAAGGAAAAGGAAGGAAGAAGGAAGCAAGGGAGGAAGGGGAGGAGAGACAGGGAGGGAGGAAAGGAAATACCATGTGTCCTACAGGACTAGACACTTTACATGCAATTTTTAACTGAATCAGAAAACCATGCAAGGACGCTTATCGCTATTTTTAACATGGGAGAACACTCGTAATTAAAAAGATCTGTTTGTTTGCTCAAGGTCACCCGACCAGTAAGGTGCTGAGTCAAATTCAAGCTCGACTCTGTGTCTTCCACCATGTCCTCTTCTTAGGTGTGCAAACAAGAGGATTCACAAAATGCATGAAGGAAAGAGGTCAGTAAAGATGACACAGACCTCATCCAACGAGCTTAGAAAGCAATGAAATTAGTCTTACGTCAGAATGGTGTTCAGAGAAAACAAAAAAAAATTTTTTTTATTCTCTTATCCTCTCCCAAATATTACCCCCTCCAATTCTCCCACCTCCAATACCTTTTGCTCTCTCACAGTACATCCGTTTCCACCCTTCCCATGCTAGTNGGGCACCAATGGCCTAACGTAGATGGTGCAAACCTCTTGTCTCGAGGTTTTATTAGTTTTCAGTGTCAACCAAGTTATTCAGCCTCTTTTCTCCACTAAATTTTCCTACTATACTATTTCTTCCTGATCTCTTTTTATGTTTATAAATAACTAAGTTTTTCCTCACTATGCCATCCCCCTTTGAATTACCCTGGATCCACTGGAGCTGGACCCCGGCAGTCATGGAATTTCAGTTGAGCTATTTCAAATCTTAAAAGATGATGCTATGAAAGCGCTGCACTCAATATGCCAGAAATTTGGAAAATTAGCTGTGCGACAGGACTGGAAAAGGTCAGTTTTCATTCCAATTCCAAAGAAAGGCAATGACAAAGAATGCTCAATATACTACACAATTGTACTCATCTCACACACTAGGAAAGTAATGTTCACAATTCTCCAAGCCAGTCTTCTACAGTACATGAATTGTGAACTTCCAGATGTTCAAGCTGGATTTAGAAAAGGCAGAGGAACTATTCAAATTGCCAACATCCATTGGATCATCAAAAAAGCCAGAGAGGTCCAGAAAAGCATCTACATCTGCTTTTTATTTACTATGCTTGGCCTGCTATAGTCCATCGGGTCACAAAGAGTCAAACACAACTGAGTGGCTGAACTGAACTGAACTGAAATCAGTTTCTGCTAAAACAAACTTTGCAACTTTTTGCACCCTCATGGACTGCTTCACACCAGGCTTCCCTGTCTTTCACTATCTCCTGGAGTTTGCTCAAATTCATGTCCACTGAGTCAGTGATTTCATCCAACTGTCTCATCCTCTGTCACCCCCTTATCTTCCTGCCTTTGAACTTTCTTAGTATCAAGGTCTTTTCCAGTGAGTCAGCTCTTCACATCAAATCACCAAAGTATTGGAACTTCAGCTTCAGCATCATTCATTCATTCCAATGAATGAATGTTCAGGGTTTATTTCCTTTAGGATTGACTGGTTTGATTTCCTAGCTGTCCAAGGGTCTCAAGAGTATTCTCCAGCACCACAATTTAAAAGCATCAATTCTTTGGCATTCAGCTTTTTGTATGCTCCAATTCTCTCATCCATACCTGAATTTTGGTAAAATCAGAGTTTTGACTATACAGTGTTGGTAAAGTGATTTCTCTGATTTTTAATATACTGTCTAGGTTTGTCATAATTTGGGAGTTATGCTAAATTATAGTGGTAACAAGAGAGAAAAAGTGATGTGTGTATGAGAAAGAAACAGAGAAAAAGAGAGGGAAAGAGAAGGGAAGTATGGAGAGACAGAATACTAAATTACCCTGAAAGTGAAAGCTTGAGGAGACCCTGGTAGAGAAAAGAGGAAGATTATAAGAGGACATTATTTATTTTGTCCAGAACCATGATACAGAACTAGGTATCCATATTTGGGCAGGGATCTGTGATTTGACAGTGTTGCACACATGGCCCTGGCTCCTACCTCCTTCTCTTCTCATTGCAGGCACAGGTTAATAACTGATCTAATGAGCCAAGCCTCCACAGAAGGAAACTGTAGCAATCAGTGTAGAAACTCTTTTAATCTAACCCAGGAAAATGGCTCAACGAAGGTACCTAGGAGAGATTCCTGGCCATATTGATAATGAAAAGCATATGCCTGAGTTAGCAACTGAATTTATTGAAATTTAATTACTCAAAATGATTATATACTGACAGCAAACCTGTTATTGGAAGAATTGATTATTATTAGGCAAACACTTTCATTATTCATTTATTAAAATCTTGGACTTACATCCCAGGCTAGAATTGAATCATCCACTTATTTTTACTTCATTATTGTTTTAGTCGAAGATGTTTAACATTCTGAGGTGGTTATTTTGAATCATGTCTTTTTTAAGCATGATTACTCCATTGAAATTCATTCAGAATTTTCTTCAGATAAAAAAGCAGCACTATGATGATAAAGTGCATGATAGTTTTGTTGGTTTTGTTCTGACAGCTCAGCTCCTAGTCTCTTACTTGTTTGCTTATAGACCTTTATATGACCCTCAAAGCAATAATTTCATATAATAGATTGGCTGTTAAAATGTTAGTCATTAGGCGTTGCTGTAAACATCTGTTGAGTGAATGGATGGGTGAGGAAAATTGGATGGGTAAGCTGTCCTCTTTATCTACTGTTTTAACTTGAGATTATGACACTGACCTTATTATTCATTTTCTAGAGAGAAGAGTGTTTGCCTTCAAGCAAATACAAGTAAATACCTTATTCAAACAAAATTTTATTAAACTTTTTTTATGAAGATTTCATACTATTCTATGAAAAAAAAATCTAATATAATAAACTTTCCATCTCTGCATTCTTCATTCCAAATGGCAAATTTACAGTGGAAGTTTCAGGTACTGTAGTTCACTAGCAAATTTTTTAAAAGAAAATTTAAAAAGTTACTTTTTAATTGTTGCACATATTAGGGTATGTTGGGTTCATATCTATGGATTCAGGATGATATTTTTTAAGTTAAAAAAATTTTTTTTTAATCTTGCCACGACTTTTGCCCTGGAGAAGGCAATGGCACCCCATTCCAGTACTCTTGCCTGGAAAATCCCTTGGTAGGCTGCAGTCCATGGGGTTGCTAAGAGTTGGACACGACTGAGTGACTTCACTTCACTTTCACTTTCACTACTCTGTATCATCATTTTTGAAAAATCATCACTTCCTGGATAAGTTTAAATGACTTCTGAATCCATTACAAGAATTAATTCAGATTTCAAAGGCAATGGAAGTCATTATGATAAAGTATTTCATGCCTTTCTACATGTTTATTTTTGTAGGGAAAGTCACAAGAGCTTCTTATTTTCTAATCAAGAACCAAAAATAAATAAATAAATGATCAAAACATATTTTTTTTTGAGATAAGAGCTTAATATGCTCCAGATTCATTAGTGATTCCTTTGTGATCATTTCAGAGTAGGTTGAAAACTGTGAAAGTTATTCAAATAAATCCATAAAAAATGGTTTGGGCTGTGAGCTACACAAAATGTACAGTTTCTCAGAATTTTCCTTGCTTTTCCACCTACTGTTCCTAATCCAGACAGAATATTATATATAAGACACATCTCAAGACTGAAACTTAAAATGTAAAATATAGTTACAGGATCTATACAAAATGTACTATAGGAACTCAATGTATAAGATGAATGAGACTTCTTGTTGTCCAGTGGCTAACACTCCGGGCTTCCAATGCAAGGGGCCTAGGTTCAATCCCTGATTGGGAAGCTAGATCTCACATGCCACAAATAAAGATTCTTCATGCCCCCACCTAAAAGATTCCATGTGCCACAATTAAGACCTTGTGCTGCCAAGTAAGTAAATATATATATATATATACACACACACACACAAATGAGCTCTATGAAGGTATACACACATAGTGGCAAAGCAGATGTAGTTTAAAAGAGAGTGAGCAAGTGGGACAGACATAATAATTGAAGATAGTTTTTGTAACATGAGAAGGGATAGGCTACCCACCCCAATACTCTTTGGCTTCCTTTGTAGCTCAGCCGATAAAGAATCCCCCTGCAATGTGGGAGATCTGGGCTCAATCCCTGGGTTAGGAAGATCCCCTGGAGAAGAGGAAGGCTACCCACTCCAGTATTCTGGCCTGGAGAATTTCATGAACTGTATAGTCCAAGGGATCGCAAAGAGTCAGACACAACTGAGAGACTTTCACTTTCACTTTTCACTTTTGTAACATGACAAAATGTAAGGCTATAAATTACAAAATTTTATTAATCTAAGTTCAGAAGGGTGTCAAACAAGGAAATCCGCATTTAATCTCATAAAGTTAAAACTGTTGAAGAGTAAAAGATAAAATCTTTAAAACAATGAAAGGAAAGGCAGATGTATAGACACACATAATAGATAAGTGACTGCCTAGATAGGAGGTGTTAGCATGTGGGGGGAATGGGAAACATCTGCTAGGAGGCAGAGGATTTCCATTTTCAGCGGACAAAACTACTCTAAAATTAGATTGTGGTAATAGCCATGCAACCCTGTAAATATATTTTGAACACTGTATAATATACATTCAAATGTTCAATTATATGTTATGTGAACTGCATCTGAATAAAGCTGTTAAAAATAGTCTATAACAGGAACTGTTGTTCGGTCGCAAAGTCATGTCCAACTCTGCAATCACCAGGCTTCCCTGTCCTTCACTATCTCCTGGATTTGCTCAAACTCATGCCCATTGAGTCAATGATGCCATCCAACCGTCTCATCCCTTGCCGCCTCCTTCTCCTCTTGCTCTCAGGACTAGGAGAATCTTACTTCACAATAACTATGGATGCTATCATAAACTCATTGATACATACACACATAGCTATTTTTTTAATGTTTAATTTGTTAAAAATAGACAAGTCCATATCTGATGCTATATATTTGTAGACATCTCCATTTAGCATGTCATCTTTAAAACCTCTGTATTGCATATGAGGGTTTATATGTGTGAAAGGTGATTTGTTAAAAAAGCAGAGGTGCTAGAACTTTAGTGCTAATGACATCCAGTATTGCTGACAATGATACTGATCTCTGATATTAAAGCAAAGGTGTGAATATGATTCACTTGAAGCAAAGAAAAACACACATATTCTTATAGCAAAAATGAGATAAGAATGTACAGAATAAGATATTAAGGTTAATAAGATAAGGGTATTAAAAAAGAGAGACAGAGAAACAAGTCAGCTGTTAGTGACATGATACTGATACTCACTATACAGTTGCAATGTCAAGTATAGGTGATACATTTTAAACACCTACATTAAGTTGAGGCCTGTTTAGCAAGTTGAAATGTGAAACTAGAAGGTCCTCTGTGCCTTGTGAGGATGTTTATGGTGTATTAGCACCACATCATTTAGCACAGGTGTTCCAGTAATTGTGGAATACTGGGGAAACGCATAGTACTCCATTTATCTTCATCATATCCCAAGGTGATACACTAGTAGCAATTTAGCACCTGCTAGAGTAATTTGGCATCTGTGGTATTTACCAAAGTGTTTGGTTTTAAAGGTTGGCAGCATTATTTTGTGCTTCCGTAACTGCTGGGGAATTATCAAGCTTTTGCCAATACCAAACACAGTGCAAAATCCTCTGAGTGAAAGTGTATAAAAGTAAACTTAAAAAAAGAAATAATGAATAAAAGTATAAATGCAGCAGATTGGATATTTTATACCTCTTCTCCCCATCAAAAACACCTTTTCCCTGAACAATAGAGAAAATAATAATTACTGTACTTGCTTATACTTTGCCGACTAAGGTCCGTCTAGTCAAGGCTATGGTTTTTCCTGTGGTCATGTATGGATGTGAGTTGGACTGTGAAGAAGGCTGAGCACCGAAGAATTGATGCTTTTGAAGTGTGGTGTGGGAGAAGACTCTTGAGAGTCCCTTGGACTGCAAGGAGATCCAACCAGTCCATTTTGAAGGAGATCAACCCTGGGATTTCTTTGGAAGGAATGATGCTAAAACTGAAGCTCAAGTACTTTGGGCACCTTATGCGAAGAGTTGACTCATTGGAAAAGACCCTGATGCTGGGAGGGATTGGGGGCAGGAGGAAAAAGGGACGACCGAGGATGAGATGGCTGGATGGCATCACAGACTCAATGGACGTGAGTCTGAGTGAACTCCGGGAGTTGGTGATGGACAGGGAGGCCTGGCACTGCGATTCATGGGGTCGCAAAGAGTCGGACACGACTGCGCGACTGAACTGAACTGAACTGTATTTGCTTAATTAAACAATTATCAAGAAAACTTAGAAGGTTATTTTAAAAATATTTTCTGCAATGGCAACTTTAGTTGTGTTGCTGACCCTATAGGGATTCAGGTATGGTAAGACAAGTAGTTCCTCCCCATCTCTGTTTCAAAGTTATCCTGACATCTGAGCAAATTAATACTTTATCAATAAAAGATAATTAAATATTTCTCATCTAATAATATGTTAGATAGATATATACAATCAAATTAAATCTTGCTTTATTCTAAAATTTCTGGCAAATAGGGGAGTTATGTTCTTGAAAAGGAGATCCATTGTATAATAAGTAATAAATTGAGGTTTCCACAAAATTTTACTCTTTAAATAATGATCCTTAATTTAATATTTTGCTAACAGATCCTTGTACTCAAAATGTTTTCTAGAACAACTTGACATAGGATGATCTAACTATAAAACATCAAGAAAAGTATTAACAAAATTATTAATAAGGAAGAATTAGAGAAAAGAAAACATTAAGGAATATTGGGAATAGGAAAATAAAACTGTGAATTAGGCACATTTTGTATCCAGAAGTGCCTGACAGTGACAAAACATACTGGATTTTAGAAACTATTTTAACTAAAAAAATTTTTACAAATTAAAAAAAAAAATGTATAGCTTAACATGAATAAATTACACACACACACACACACACACACACACACACACACACAAACCTGAAAATTTTCAGGGTAAGTATCCACCACTGTTGCCGTTGCTCATTCATGTCTGACTCTTTGTGACTCCATGGATTGCAGCACGCCAGGCTTCCTTGTCCTTCACAATCTCCCAGACCTTGCTCAAACTTATGTCCATTGAGTTGGTGATGCCATCCAACCATCTCATTCTTTGTCATCCCCTTCTCCTGCTTTCCATCTTTCCCAGCATCAGAGTCTTCTCCAATGAGTTGGTTCTTCACATCTGGTAGTCAAAGAATTGTCACTTCAGCTTCAGTTTCAGTTCTTCCAATGAATATTCAGGACTGATTTCCTTTAGGGTTTACTAGTTGGATCTCCTTGTATTTCAAGGAAGTCTCAAGAGTCTTCAACACCACAGTACAAAAGCTTCAATTCTTCAATGCTCAGCCCTCTTTATGGTTCAATTCTCAAATCCATACATGGCTACTGGAAAAACCATAGCTTTGACTAGATGGACTTTTTTTTTTGGCAAAGTAATGTCTCTGCTTTTTAATATGCTGTCTAGGTTGGTCATAACTTTTCTTCTAAGAAGCAAGTGTCTTTTAATTTCATGACTGCAGTCACCATCTGCAGTGATTTTGAAGCTCTAGAAAATAAAATCTGTCACTGTTTCCACTGTTTCTCCATCTATCCGACATGAAGCGATGAGGTTGGATGCCATGATCTTAATTTTTTAAATGTTTAATTTTAAGCCAGCTTTTTAACTCTCCTCTTTCACCTTCGTTGAGAGGTCTTCACTTTCTGACATAAGGTTGGTGCCATCTGCATATCTGAGGTTACTGATATTCCTCCGGCAATTTTGATTCCAGCTTGTGCTTCATCTAGCCTGGCATTTTGCATATGATGATGTGTTCTACATATAAGTTAAATAAGCAGGGTAACAGTATACAGCCTTACCATAATCCCTTTCCCAATTTGGAACCAGTCCACTTTTCCATGTCCCATTCTAACTGCTGCATCTTGACCTGCATACAGGTTTCTCAGGAGCCAGGTGAGATGGTCTGATATTCCCATATCTTGAAGAATTTTCCAGTTTGTTGTGATTCACACAGTCAAAGACTTTAGCATAGTCAATGAAGCAGAAGTATATATTTTTTTCTGGAATTCTCCTTTCCTAGGATCGTATGGATGTTGGCAATTGATCTCTGGTTCTTCTGCCTTTTCTAAATCCAACTTGAACATCTGGAAGTTCTCAATTCACATACTGGTGAAGCCTAGCCTGAAGAATTTTGAGCATTACTTTTCTAATGTGTGAAATGAGTGCAAATGTGCAGTAGTTGGAACATATTCACCTTAGGGAATTAAAAAAAAAACTTTTTAAAGAATAAAAACAGTCATATATATTAGAAAGTATGAAATAAAAACAGGAGAGGAGAAACTCATAGAAGAGAAAAAAAATTCAAGGTGATAAAAAGGTGATTCTTTGAAAATTGTTATAAAATACAATAATCTCTTGTAAGACTGAAAAGGGGAGAGCTCAAATCAATAGAAATAGAAATGAAAATGGAGAAATTACAACAGACAACAAAGAAATACAAATGATCACATGAGACTAGCACTGGCAACTATATACCAATAATATAGACAGTCTAAAAGAAATAGCAGAGAAAGCAATGGCACCCCACTCCAGTACTCTTGCCTGGAAAATCCCATGGATAGAGAAGTCGGGTAGGCTGTGGTCCATGGGGTTGCAAAGAGTCGGATATGACTGAGCGACTTCACTTTCACTTTTCACTTTTATGCATTGGAGAAGGAAATGGCAACCCACTCCAGTGTTCTTGCCTGGAGAATCCCAGGGACTGGGGAGCCTGGTGGCTGCCCTCTATGGGGGCACACAGAGTCAGACACAACTGAAGCAACTTAGCAGCAGCAGCAGCAGAAGAAGAAATAGAATAATTCTTCAGTTCAGTTCAGTTCAGTTCAGTCACTCAGTCATGTCCGACTCTTTGCAACCTCATGAATAGCAGCATGCCAGGCCTCCCTGTCCATCACCAACTCCCAGAGTTCACTCAGACTCATGTCCATCGAGTCAGTGATGCCATCCAGCCATCTCATCCTCTTGTTCCCTTCTCCTCCTGCCCCCAATCCCTCCCAGCATTAGAGTCCTTTCCAATGAGTCAACTCTCCGCATGAGGTGGCCCAAGTACTGGAGTTTTAGCTTTGGCATAATTCCTTCCAAAGAAATCCCAGGGCTGATCTCCTTCAGAATGGACTGATTGGATCTCCTTGCTGTCCAAGGGACTCTCAAGAATCTTCTCCAACACCACAGTTCAAAAACATCAATTCTTCGGCCCTCAGCTTTCTTCACAGTTCAACTCTCGCATCCATACATGACAACTGGAAAAAAGTACAATTTTCCAAGAATGAACCCGGAGGAAACAAAAAGTATTAATGGGCTATTCACAAAACTGAAATTGAAACTGTAAAAATCTTCCTACAAACCAAAAGTCCAGGACCAGTTAGCAACACAAGCAAATTCCATCAATCATTTAGAAAATAGTGCTTATCCATCTAAAACTATTTTTAAAAATTGCAGAGGAAAGCACAATTACAAACTAATTCTATGAGGCCACCATCACAGTGACACCAAAACAATTGTATCATAGAAAAAAAAATTACAGGCCAATACACTATAAATATAGACAAATAATCTTCAACAAAATATAAGAAAACCAAATCTAACAATACATTAAAAGGATCATACATCCTAAACAAGTGGGATTTACCCCAGGAATGCAAGGATTTTTCAGTATTCATAAGTCAATCAGTGTGACACACCACATTAAAAAATTGAAAAATAATAATAATATGATCATTTTGATAGACACAGAAAAGTTTTGACAAAAATACAAACTTTTTATAATATAAACTCTCCAGAATTCGGAAATAAGGGGAACATAACATAATAAAGACCATAGCTAGTATCATACTCAATGGTAAAAAGCTGAAAGCATTTCCTCTAAGATAAGAAAAAATATATGCATATCCACTTTTACCACTTTTATTCAAGATAATTTTGGGAATCCCTAGCCATGGCTATAAGATAATGAAAGGAAATAAAAGGAAGCCAAATTAGAAAAGAAAAAGTAAATCTGTCACTATTTGCAGATGACATGATACTATACATAGAAAATCCTAAAGATGCTTTCAGAAAACTACTAGAACTCATCAATGAATTCAGTAAAGTCACAGGATACAAAATTAATACACAAAAACCTCTTGCATTCCTACACACTAACAACAAAAGATCAAAAAGGGAATTTAATGAAACCATCCCATTTATCATCTCATCAAAAAATAATAAAATTCATAGGAATAAACCTGTCTGCATATCAGATATGCAAATAACACCACTGTAATGGTAGAAAGCAAAGAGGAACTAAAGAGCCTCTTGATGAAGGTGAAAGAGAACAGTAAAAAGGCTTAAAACTCAACTTTCAAAAAACTAATATCATGGCATCCAGTCGTATCACTTCATGGTAAGTAGATGGGAAAAAAAAATACAAATAATGACAGTCTTTATTTTCTTGGGCTCCAAAATCACTGCAGATGGTGATTGCAGCCATAATATTGAAAGACACTTGCTCCTTGGAAAAAAAATTATGACCAACCTAGACAGTGTATTAAAATGCAGATACACCACTTTGCCAACAAAGGTCCATATAGTCATAGCTATGGTTTTTCCAGTAGTCATATATGGATATGAGAGCTAGACTATAAAGAAGGCTAAGTGCTGAAGAATTTATTCTTTTGAACTGTGGTGTGGGAGAAGACTCTTGAGAGTCCTTTGGACTGCAAGGAGATCCAACCAGTCCATCCTAAAGGAAATCACTCCTGAATATTCATTGGAAGGACTGTGCTGAAGCTGAAGCCCCAGTACTTTGACCCAATGATGTGAAGAACAGACTCATCAGACTTCCCTGATGCTGGGAAGATTGAAGGCAGGAGGAGAAGGGGACAACAGGATGAGATGGTTGGATGGCATCACTGACTCATTGGAAATGAGTTTGAGCATCCTCCAAGAAATAGTGAAGGACAAGGAAGCCTGTCATGCTGCAGTCCATGAGGTCACAAAGATTCAGGCATGACTGAGAACTGAACAACAACAATAAAAGCTATCTAAGGAGGTAATATATCTATACTCTGAAAGCCTTACAACACTGATGAAAGAAACTGAACATGATATAAACAGATGGAGAGACCATACTTTTAGATTGGAAGCATCTATATTGTCAAAATTACTATACCACCCAAAGCAATTTACAGCTCTAATCCCTTAAATTATCAATGGCATCTTTTTTCCAGAACTAGAGGGGGAAAAAAAAAAAAAAAACACTCACACGCACACACACATTTAAATTTGTATGGAAATCACTCTCCTAAGCATATACCCAGAGAAAGTAATAATTCAAAAAGATACATGCACCCCAATGTTTATTGTAACACTGTATACAATAGCCAACACATGGAAGCTACCTAAATGTTCATCAATAGAGGAATAAATGAAGAACATATGGTCCTATATTCAATGGAATATTATTTAGTCACAAAAAATAATGAAAGGTGCCATTTGTAGCAACACCAATAGACCTACATATTATCATACTAAGTGAAATAAGTCAGACAGAGAAAGACGAATACAATATGATATCTTTTATATGTGGAATCTAAATAATTATACAAATGGACTTGTTTACGAACAGAAACAGACTCATAGACTTAAGAAACAAACCCAGTTACCAAAGGGGAAAGGGAAGGGTGGAAATTAGGAGTTTGAAATTAACATGTACATACTACTATATATAAAATGGTTTCCCTGGTGGCTCAGTGGTAAAGGATCTGCCTGCCAATGAATGAGACAGGAATTTGAACCCTGGGTGAGGAGCTTTCATGGACAGAAGAGCCTGGTAGGCTACAATCCACAGGGTTGCATAGAGTCAGAAACGACTGAAGTGACTTAGCATGCACACAGACACTTGCACATTGCTGTATATTAGTGTAGTACCACAAAAATAATGGTACAAAGTTAAGTGAAGAAAATTTAATAGTAAATGGAAAATTTCATAATCATTTCATGAACTTTCAAATTGTCAATGCATTAAAAACTATTTTATTGTCATTTATATATGTATAGGAAAATAAAAATAGTAAAAATAATATTTATCTTGTTTAGTCACTAAGTCATGTCTGATTCTTTTATGACCTTACGGAGTGTAGCTCGCCAGGCTCCTCTGTCCATGGGATTTTCCAGGCAAGAATATTGGAGTGGTTTGACATTTCCTTCTCCCAGTCCAGGGATTGACCCCACATCTCTGGCATGTCAGGCAGATTCTTTACTGCTGAACCACCAGCATTTACCAGGAAAGCCCTAATATTTATCTTATACATTGTAATTTCAAATATTAGAAACATTTATAATTAAAATTTTATTTCTTTGTAAAAACTTATTAAGAATAGTTTGAGGAGAGCTTGCCTCCTTTTCATTGTATAACTTGTGATAAACATGAACATCTTTTCTATGTCTTGATGAATTATTATATTCTTCCTAACTTTCGATTAGCTTCCAACATTTTATTCTTTCCACTTTGAATGTCAAGAAATAGCTCCAAGAATTATTTTAATGTGAAGTTTTCTATTGGCATCCTTCCTCTGTGATGTCTTCTCTTTTTCCACACAAGCACTTTCTCATTTATTTCCTTTTTTAAGTTCCTCTATCCTTGTATCTAGAGCCTCTCAGACTATGGCTGGGCCAATATTCTCATGGTCATCAGTTTCACTGATGAACTTCATTTATGTTCAATTCCAACTTCAATTTCAGCTTTATCACACTTTGTTTCTTGCTGCACTTTCATCTTTGTTGGCCAATCCTTCTTTTGACTACCCACTTTTATTAAAAAAAAATATCACATGGGTTTATCACTATATGATTTGCTGTTTGTGTATGAACTGACTAGGTATACAGTGACCAATAATCGACTTTGGAAGAAGTAAGAAAACTGGTCACTGGTCATGGTGAAAGTGGAAAAAGTGAAAGTCAATCAGTCATGTCCAACTCTTTAGGACCCCATGGACTATACAATTCTCCAGGCCAGAATACTGGAGTGGGTAGCCTTTCTTTTCTCCAGGGGATCTTCCCAACCCAGGGATTGAAACCAGATCTCCTACATTGCAAGCAGATAATTTACCAGCTGAGCCACAAGGAAAACCCAAGAATACTGGAGTGGGTAGCCTATCCCTACTCCAGTAGTGAGTAGTGAAGTATTGTTCAGTCACTCAGTTATGTCTGACTCTTTGCAACCCCATGGACTGCAACACACCAGGCTTCCCTGTCCTTCACTATCTCCCAGAGTTTGCTCAAACTCATATGCATTGAGTCGATGAGGTCTTCCAACCATCTCTCCTCTGTCATCCTCTTCTTCTTAAACCTTATGTCTATTTATTAAGGTATAGTTTTGATTTATTCTTTCAGTTGTTATAGCAATTACTGATAGTATTGATTTTTATTCTTGATTTATACAATTTCAAAATGAGTGACTGTTTAATAAAAAAAGATGCAGAGATGTGCTTGTAATCATACACATACAGGAAATACTGAGAGTATCTTGCCCAGATCATCTCATCATTCACCCTTACATAATCATGGGGATTATTAGAACACCTGAGACTCTCCAACCCAGTGTTGAAGGAGCACACTATACCAGAGCAGGGCAACCTGGAAGTGCAGGAATTTGAAATTTCTTTTGGAGGCTTGTCTCAACATATGACAGAAGGAGTTGTCTGGTATAGACAGATCTCCACATGTTCTCTACTTCTGCTAACTTTAGGACATGTTCTATACTGTTTCCCAGAATTTCAAAGCTGAATTGAGTTTTTTTCCCTAGCGGTAACTGATTTGATATTCACTCTTTATTGACTACTTTCCTAGTCTGTTTTACTTGCACATATCTCTAACAGTGTTGAGTTCAGTTCAGTCACTCAGTCGTGTCTAACTCTTTGTGACCTCATGAATCACAGCATGCCAGGCCTCCCTGTCAATCACCATCTCCTGGAGTTCACCCAAACTCATGTCTATCGAGTCAGTGATGCCATCCAGCCATCTCATCCTCTGTCGTCCCCTTCTTCTCCTGCCTCCAATCCCTCCCAGCATCAGAGTCTTTCCCAATGAGTCACCTCTTCGCATGAGGTGGCCAAAGTACTGGAGTTTCAGCGTTAGCATCATTCCTTCCAAAGAACACCCAGGGCTGATCTCCTCTATAATGGACTGGTTAGATCTCCTTGCAATCCAAGGGACTCCAGGAGTCCTCTCCAACACTATAGTTCAAAAGCATCAATTCTTCAGTGCTCAGCATTCTTCACAGTCCAACTCTTGCATCCATATATGACTACTGGAAAAAACATAGCCTTGACTAGACGGACCTTTGTTGGCAAAGTAATGTCTCTGCTTTTCAATATGCTATCTAGGTTGGTCATAACTTTTCTTCCAAGGAGTAAGCGTCTTTTAATTTCATCTAACAGTGTACTTGGAATCAAATGTGAGACTTGTACTCTCATCTTTCTCTCAAGGATCTCCTTCTTAATAAACTCATTGTAGTTAATAAATAGAAATTTATTCTAACCAACTGCAGAGCAAATCAGAAATATACCACCAAATCATATTGAAGACCAGAAAAGTATGTAGTGATAAAAGATTTGTCTTATAAAAGACATTTGTAAATTCAACTGTTCTTAGTTAAAAATGACACATACAGGTATTTCTTCACCACACTGTTTATGGTGAGTTGAGCATTGTTACTCATGAAAGAAGCTTTCATTCATCAGTATAAAATATTTTTAGTCGGAACATGATAAGTAGAGGAAGCTATTTTGTGAAAATATGTGAATAGTTAAGGTTTCACAAAGGGTGCATACAAAGATTTGGAGACCACAGCAGAAGGAAGCTTTTACACTTTTATCCAAAAATATCCTCCAAGCAATATTGCAAATAAGGTGCACCACAAAACAAAACAAAACATATGTTATAAGAGAAATCCTTGATATTGCTATCTGAATTAGGTCACCTACAGTTTTAACATGATGTTATAATATTTACCTCATTTCATAGCTTCAATATTTTCTGAATACTATTTCTAATGAATTATGGATGGGGAATATGCCTTCAGTTTATTTTTAGCACTTGGGTGAATTATTCTGCTTCTTGTGCAAAATCTCCTGCAATTCTGTGTCGCAGAACTTATAACAAGCATGAAATCAAAGTGTTTCTATGAAAAACATCCTATATTTGGTGTTTATATATATATATATATGTATATATATATCACACACACACACATGTGTATAACTGGAAATCAAATACAAATGTCCACAGAAATCTACAATTTGATTTCAGTGTGATAAAAAGAATTGACCATCTGAGTAATCAGGTAGATAACATTTCCAAAGATTATTCAGGTATAAAATGTTCTTAAGGGAGAGCAGGTTGCAACTTTTAAAACTGACAACCTTATATTTTTCCCAGGAAGTACAGTAATATTTTGAAATTAAATTGTGGAATGTGTTTTTATTCAATTAAAAAAACACAGTACTTAAGTGCAATCTCAAAAACAACAGAACGATCTCTGTTCATTTCCAAGGCAAACTATTCAATATCACAGTAATCCAAGTCTATGCCCCAACAAGTAATGCTGAAGAAGCTGAAGTTGAAGAGTTCTATAAAGACCTACAAGACCTTCTAAAACTAAGAAGAAAAAAAGATGTCCTTTTCATCATAGGGGACTGGAATGCAAAAGTAGGAAGTCAAGAGATACCTAAAGAAACAGACATTTTGGCGTGAGAATACACTGGACATAGCAAACACCCTCTTTGAATGATACAAGACATGATCTTACACTTTGACATCACCAGACAGTCAATACTGATATGAGTTGATTATATTATTTGCAGCCAAAGATGGAGAAGCTCTATATAGTCAGCAAAACTAGACTGGGAGCTAAGTGTGGCTCAGATCATAAACTCCTTATCGCAAATATCAGACGTAAATTAAAGAAAGTAGGGAAAACTACTAAGGCCATTGAGTTATCAGTTCAGTTCAGTTCAGTCGCTCAGTAGTGTCTGACTCTCTGCAACCCCATGAATTGCAGCACGCCAGGACACCCTGTCCATCACCAACTCCCGGATTTCACTCAAACTCACGTCCATCGAGTCGGTGATGCCATCTAGCCGACTCATCCTCTGACATCCCCTTCTCCTCCTGCCCCCAATCCCTCCCAGCATCAGAGTCTGTTCCAGTGAATCAACTCTTCGCATGAGGTGGCAAAAGTACTGGAGTTTCAACTTTAGCTCATTCCTTCCAAAGAACATCCAGGACTGATCTGCTTTAGAATGGACTGGTTGGATCTCCTTGCAGTCCAAGGGATTCTCAAGAGTCTTCTCCAACACCACAGTTCTAAAGCATCAATTCTTTAGTACTCAGCTTTCTTCACAGTACAAGTCTCACATCCATACATGACTACTGGAAAAAACCATAGCCTTGACTAGATGGACCTTTGTTGGCAAAGTAGTGTCTCTGCTTTTGAATATGCTATCTATGTTGGTCATAACTTTCCTTCCAAGGAGTAAGTATCTTTTAATTTCATGGCTGCAATCACCATCTGCAGTGATTTTGAAGCCCCCCAAAAATAAAGTCTGACACTGTTTCCACTGCTTCCTCATCTATTTCCCATGCAGTGATTGGACCAGATGCCATGATCTTCATTTTCTGAAGGTTGAGCTTTTTCACTCTCCTCTTTCACTTTCTTCAAGAGGCTTTTTAGTTCCTCTTCACTTTGTTCCATAAGGGTGGTGTCATCTGCATATCTGAAGTTATTGATATTTTTACAAGCAATCTTGATTCCAGCTTGTGTTTCTTCCAGCCTAGAATTTCTCATGATGTATTCTGCATATAAGTTAAATAAGCAGGGTGACAATATACAGCCTTGATGTACTCCTTTTCCTATTTGGAACCAGTCTGTTGTTCCATGTCCAGTTCTGACTGTTGCTTCCTGATCTGCATATAGGTTTCTCAAGAAGCAGGTCAGGTGATCTGGTATAACCTAAGTCAAACCCCTTATGATTATAATAGTGAAAGTGACAAATAGATTCAAGAGATTAGATCTGATAGATAAAGTGCCTGAAGAACTATGGATGGATGTTCAGAATATTGTACAGAAAGCAGGGATCAAGGCCAACCCCAAGAAAAAGAAATGCGAAAAGGAAAACTGGTTGTCTTTGGAGGCCTTACACATTGCTGAGAAAAAAAGAGAAGCTAAAGGCAGAGGCAGAGAAGGCAATGGCACCCCACTCCAGTACTATTGCCTGGAAAATCCATGGACAGAAGAGCCTGATAGGCTGCAGTCCATGGATCGCTAAGAGTAGGACACGATTGAGCATCTTCACTTTCACTTTTCACTTTCATGCATTGCAGAAGGAAATGGCAACCCACTTCAGTGTTCTTGTCTGGAGAATCCCAGGGATGGTGGGCTGCCATCTTTGGGATCGCACAGAGTTGGACACAACTGAAGCGACTTAGCAGCAGCAGCAGCAGCAGCAAACACAGAGGAGAAAAGGAGAGATATAGCCATCTGAATGTAGAGTTCCAAAGAATAGCAAAGAGGGATAAGGAAGGCTTCCTAAGTGATCAATGCAAAGAAATAGATGAAAACAATAGAATGGGAAAGACTAGAGATCTTTTCAAGAAAATTAGAGATACCAAGGGAACATATCATACAAAGATGGGTACAATAAAGGACAGAAACAGTATGGATCTAACAGGTTCAGAAGATATTAAGATGAGTTGTCAAGAAAATACAGAAGAACTATACAAAAAAGATCTTAATGACCCAGATAATGAAAATGGTGTGATCCCTCACCTCAAGCCAGACATCCTGGAGTATGAAGTCAAGTGGGCCGTAGGAAGCATCACTACAAATAAAGTTAATGGAGGTGATGAAATTGCAGCTGAACTGTTTCAAATCCTAAAAGATGAAACTGTTAAAGTGGTACATTTAGTATGCAGGAAAATTTGGAAAACTCAGCAGTGGCCACAGGACTGGAAAAGATCAGTTTTCATTCCAATCACAAAGTAGGGCCATTCCAAAGAATGTTCAAGCTAAGAATGTTCAAGCTAACACACAACTGCAATCCTTTCACATGCTAGGAAAGTAATGATCAAAATTCTCCAAGCAAGTCTTCAAGAGTACATGAACCAAGAACTTCAGATGGTCAAGGTGGATTTAAAAAATGCAGAAGAATGAAAGAACAAATTTCCAATATCCATTGGATCATAGGAAAAACAAGATAATTCCAGAAAAATCATCTACTTCTGCTTCATTGACTATGCTAAAGCCTTGACAGTATGGACCACCACACAGTGTAGAAAATTCTTAAAGAGATGGGAATATCAGACCATCTCTCCTGCTTCCTGGGAAACCTGTGTGTAGGTGAAGAAGGAAGAGTTAATATTGGACATGGGCCATTGAATTAGTTCTAAACTAGGAAAGGAGTACATCAAGGCTGAATATTGTCATCCTGCCTATTTAAGTTATATGGAGAGTACACATGAAAAGTGCCAGGCTGGATGAAGCACAAGTTGGAATCAAGATTGCTGGGAGAAATATCAATAACTTCAGATACATAGATGACACTGCTTTGGGGAAGAAAGGGAAGAGAAACTAAAGAACCTCTTGATGAAGGTGAAAGAGGAGACTGAAAAAGCTGGCTTATAACTTAACATTCAAAAACACAGATCATGGCATCCGGCCCCATCACTTCATGGCAAATAGATAGGGAAACACTGGAAACAGTGACAGGCTTCATTTGCCTTGGCTCCACAATCACTGAGGATGGTGACTGCAACCATGAAATTAAAATACACTTTCTCTTTGGAAGAAAAACTATGAAAAACTGAAACAGCATGTTAAAAAACAGAGATGTTACTTTGCCAACAAAGGTCATTATAGTCCAATCTATGTTTTGTTTTTGTTTTTCCAGTAGTTATGTATGGATGTGAGATTTGGATCATAAAGAAGGCTGAGCACCAAAGAAGCTTGTTTTTATATGTGGTGTTGGAGAAGACTCTTGAGAGTCCCTTGGAATACAAGAAGATCCAACCAGTCAATCCTAAAGGAAATCAACCCTGAATATTCATTGAAAGGACTGATGCTGAAGCTGAAACTCCAATACTTTGACCACCTGATGCAAAGAGCGAACTCATTAGAAAAGACCCTGATCCTGGGAAAGATTGAGGCAGGAGGAGAAGGGGATGACAGAGGATGAGATTATTGGATGGCATCACTGACTCAATGAATATGAGTTTGAGCAAGCTCTGGGAGATGGTGAAAAACAGGGAGGCCTGGCATGCTGCAGTCCCCTTTGCAGTCACAAAGAGTCATACACGACTGAGTGACTGAACAACAATAAGTGACATAACAATGTAGGGAATTTGGCTTTTCTCCATTATCAATGGCATTTAGAAAAGAGAAACTAGTAGGCAAAAATGAGCATATTATTGAACGTTGTCATTTTCCCCAAGTATAATCCCTGTTCTGCAATATAACAATTAATTGATCTGACCCACGGTTTTCCTCTTCTCTTTGCTATAAATTCTGCATGTTTAATATTACCCAGTAATAAAGTTGTTTTTCTTTTGTTAATAGTTTTCTTTTTTAATACATATATCTCTGGCCATAATCTCTTTTGAGTTTTAAATCAGCAATGCCAATGTCTAGTTGAACTGTTCTGTCTCCATGCAACTGATCTCAAAACATTCCTACTAAAATAGTTACTTCTGTGCCACTAGTATCCCTCAGTCTACCTCTCTCTGAATCCTTTTTGTGTTGGTTAGAAGAAAATCTATCAAACTTTTAATACAAGTAAGTAATTACTTAAAATCTAACTACCTCCTTTTCTCTTTAAGTTCAACAATTTACAAATTCTTGTTGAGTTTAGCACTCAAGATTCTTTTGTATCTTCCTTTCTTTCCTGTCTATAATATTGTTTTTCTAGCTGAGACTTTCATTCTCCCCTTAGTGTCCTACATCTTTCAATTTACTCCCCACACTACTGAAAGAATAACTTAAAAATGCGAATGTGACTGCTATTCATTAAATTTACTGTCTTCATTGCTTCTGCATTATATATCTTACAAATTAAATCATATTCAAGACATTTTCTACTTATATATCTGCTCAGAAAACTGGGTGTCTTCAAAAACTCTCCATGTGGAAACAATACAAAAATATTGAAACAATATTTAAGAAAATATTTTTATAAAATTATTATGAGATAAAAAAAAACACATGATACCCTCACATATCAAAACTAAATATAATAGCACACATTTTTAGATGCATACCAATCACTACTGATTTGATCCTTCATTTATTTTGCCTGATAATGAACAATAAACAAAACCTTGGAAATGACCATGAAACTAAGTTCAATTTGAAAACTGCCCTTCCTTTAAAAACTCAGCATTTAGAGACAATACAGCTATTTATACATATCGTGACAGAGGAATTCCCAAGCTGAAGTGTGACTGCAACTGAGGATGTATGCAGAGGACAGCCTTAGAGCCTAGTTGCCATTTTCTTGGGGATGCACAAGGGGAGAGACAGGACCTGTGCTCACACTCACAGGGCAGGATGTTGCCTGCATGGATTCACAATGAAGCACAGTGGGTTCCAAACAGGAAAAATGCAAATAGATCTACATCAAGATATGTTATAATAAAAATGGCAAACTTAAAGACAAACAGAAGATTATAAAGGTAGAAAAACAAAGAATTAAGCACAAAGGAATCCCCAGAAGTCTATCTGCTTATTTCCTTACAGAAATGTTGCAGGTCAGATGGCAGTATAAAGATATATTCAAAGTCATAAAATTGAAATATCTGTGACCTAGGACACTCTACCCAGCAAGATTATCATTTAGAATAGAAGGAGAGGGAAAGAATTTCTCAGACAAGCAAAAACTAAAACAATGCAGCAACACTAAGCCTATCCTATTGTAAAGGAAATCTTGAAAGATCTTCTCTAAATAGAAGAATCTACAGGAAAGAGAAAATTACAGTTGAAAAGTAAATCATTTCAATAATCCTGTACACAGATTTAAAAAAAAAAAAAAGAACTTCTGTGAAAGTGACAATAACCACAACGGACAGCAAAAGGATGAACATGAAGATATAAAAGAGGACATCTAAATGATAAGATGTTGGGGAGGAGAGTAAGAAAATGTAGATTTTAATTTTTGCCCCTAGAATGTGTTTGAGCCTATATGCCTACCAGTCAAAGATCATGTCAATAAAAATCATACACTTATCACAAAAAAAAATTCCAAACTCAACCTCTTAAAACAGAATGCAAACAAACAAACTCATTTCTGCCAAAAAGGAAAACACGAAATGAAACTGCATCTCAAAGTTTAGAGGAAAATGATTATCTAAAGATAAATATAGACAAGATGGGAATTTAACAGTAATAGAAACTTATAAAAGATATGTTAGTTTTCTCTTGACTCATGACAAATTACCACAGGTAGATGTTTTAAACAATACCTATTTATTATTATCTTATAGCATGGCAGGTCAGATGTACATGGAGGCTTGACTAATTTCTCTGCCTCTGTCTATCAAACTGAAATCAAAGTGTCAGCAATGCTATGCTCTATCCAAGAATTTACTTTCATGCCTATTTCTATTATTGGCAGAATTCAATTATTTGCTATTTTAGCATTAAAGTCTCTATTTTCTCTTAATCAGGGACTGTTCTCAACTTCTAGGTCCTTACTTTACAGAATCCTTCTGATCAAAGCCACCGATGGAGAGCCTCCTTCACATAAATCCCTCACTTTTTTTTTTTTTTGTTGTTGTTGTTTGTTTTTAGTTTGTTTTGTTTTACAATACTGTATTCGTTTTGCTACACATCGACATGAATCAGCCACGAGTGTACATGAACTCCCAATCCCGACCCCCACCTCCCCCCTCCCGCCCCACACCCTCTTTCTGGATTATCCCCGTGCATCAGTCCCAAGCATCCTGCATCCTGCATCTAACCTGGACTGGCATTTCATTTCACTTATGATATCACACATGTTACACTGCCACTCTGCCAACCCATCCTACCCTCTCCCTCTCCTACAGAGTCCAAAAGGCCGTTCTATACATCTGTGTCTCTTTTGCTGTCTTGCGTACAGGTTTATCATTACCTGGGTTCCTTTTCTATAACTAGCTTAAAAAATCTCTATGCTTTTAAGGGGCTTAAGAGATTATGTTAGGCATACTTGGACCATAGTAAGTCAGAGACTTAACACATTGTTTTATTTAATATAAAATCTTCACAGTGAGTATATTTATGATACTATTGATAAAAAGCAAAAGTTTAAAGAAAAGATAAATGAACTTGGTCAAGGTCACAAGGGAAAGTAATGCATTGGAGGTTCTGAACCTAGTTAACTCCTGAACCCAAGCATACTATCTAGATCCACATCACTTTGCCCCCCTCAACCTACTTGCTTAAGCCTACTTATGAGAGTTTACCTAAATTATTTCAAAATGTTGTTGCCTCAGTACACCCATTTAGTGTGGACAAGAGGCCTGGCAGGGGGGCCTTGAAGTGACGCTAGTCTCCACCTCAAGCACATCCTCCAGATAACAGCCCATAGTCACAAGTAATGTTAAGTTCCTAATAGGACTGACACAGTAGTCCTTCTGATAAGCAGTCTCCTCTATTTCCCAAAGTCTTCCTCTTGTATGTCCCATGGTAGCTTAGCAAAACCTGCTCTTTGGTTTGTACTGACCAATCCCACCTTAGCCTAGGAACCCCAAAGCACTCTACTCACAGACTTTAATAAAATCCACAGGTCCTGCTGCACTCTCTCTACTTGTGACCCTTCAGACTATGCTGTGTGCACCTCCTCCAGGACCGGTAATAAACTTCTCTGTTTCAATTCCTTGTGATCTTTTGTTGAACTGCAGAGACTTTGAGGCTCTACTGAACAAATGTTAATTTAACAACCTCACAATACTACAAAAATTGCATTTTTACTTTGTGTACTGATTTTTTTTTTCAACAAAATATCTTCCAATCTTTCTCCCAAAATTTTGTGATGCCTCTTTTCTGTTATTATCATCTTCAAGACTTGGTGAACACTTCATCTAAGCATTTTATGCTTCCCAAACACATGGGACAATGCCAAGGCAAAAATCTGTCTCAAGTTTGGGATGATACATTTTAATCAAAATGAACTGCCATCTAAGAATCTTGACAACATTCTCAGAGCACAAGTGTAGCATTTCTTCAGGTTTATTTACCAAAACTATGTAGTCTCATAAAATGCTATATTCAGATGCAAAACGGTTTGCCTGCACAGCTGTCTCAAACTCTAAGTCGATTAATCAGCTGAGGATTGAATAGGAATCTTTCACGTCTACTTATTGTTCTCATTCAGGTATGGGCAATTTCAAAATGCAGGAACAGTGCAACATTCTGAGTTTCCTTAAAACAACTACATTCAGCTGCTAATTAAAATGGAATGTTGATTTTTCTCTCATAACTCCACAGGTATAAGACATGTGCCAAGCAGGGATGAGGAAGAATGGCTCCACCATCCCTGGTTGCTGATTGCTGAACGTTTTGAAGTACATAAACAAAGCTATTTTGAACACTGTTGGCATAGAAGCTTTGTGCCTATATAAGTGGTACTTTGCTGCTTTTTCAAGGATTTTTCAAACATTAAAACATAATTGTTCTGAGTTCTATTCTTGTCCCCGAGACACTCTAAAGATTTTTTTTAATTTTATATTCATATATTTATTGAAAAATAAGTGAGAACCTATCATAAGACATGCATGGTAATAGATAAGGGAAACAAAGTCCTCGCGCTCAAACAGCTTGTGATTTGGGTGATGGACACAATTTCCCTGTTCATGTGCTCATGCGTGCTCAGTTATTCAGTCATGTCTGACTCTCTGCAAAACCCCATGGATTGTAGCCAGCCAGGCTCCTCTGTCCATGGAATTTTCCAGGCAAGAAAAATTCCACACTCTTCAGATTTACCATACAGGAGAAAAGGAACACCAACTGCCAATCTTTTGTTATATTTAACTTACATTTAATAGACTTCTTTTTGGTTTTCCTATCCAGTTCCTGGACAACCCCTTGCCATATGTTGGGAATTCATATTCATATTTCTGGACAACCTATCTAATCTAGATTCTCTTCATCTAGCATTTACATTATTTCACGGGCTTCCTTGATGTCTTCCTCCCACTAATTTCCCCCTACAATTCCACCCTTATAAAATTCTTACAAAAATGTTATCAAACTATTTAATCATTGTGCTTCTCGACTATATATAAATTAAAAATCATGTTCCTTCAAGCCATCAAAAATTTAACAAATTATTGTTAAGCATGTACATTTGCAAAGTATATGCTATATATTACCATCCTAGAGATGAATAAGATGTTCAAATATATCTCTTATAGTTAACTTACATATTATATAGCATGACTACTTTGAAAAATAAGTGGGAACAATATGCAAATACATAAAACTATATTTCTCTTTTAAAAGTTGAAATATGTCCAGAAGACTCATGTACAACAATCAAAGATAATTGGTTATCATCCAATCTCTGTTGGAAAGTGGCAAGTTTCTCATAGAAAAAAAGTATGTCATAACTTTCGTATGACTTATAAAAGTTGCATTTATGAAACTTATACAATGTAGTTCCAAAGTATATATAATAAATGTCTGCCTAGAAAAGGCTTCAAAAAGTTTGATTCACATTTTTCCTACCACTTCAATAATAATTCTGGCAACAAGAATAACTTGTCAAACATGAAAGATTTTAAAGTGCCAAGGATTTATTATACATTGGTGTAAATTCAGATACTGTTCCATAATATTCGGAATTTAAATCACAGAGGAATAGAACATACTAATTCCACATACTTATGCTGCTGCTGCTGCTAAGTCGCTTCAGTTGTGTCTGATTCTGTGCGACCCCATAGACGGCAGCCCACCAGGCTCTACCATCCTTGGGATTCTCCAGACAAGAACACTGGAGTGGGTCACCATTTTCCTTCTCCAATGCATGAAGTGAAAAGTGAAAGAAAAGTCGCCCAGTCGTGTCCAACTCGTAGCGACCCCATGGACTGCAACCTACCAGGCTCCTCTGTCCATGGGATTTTCTAGGCAGGATTACTGGAGTGGCTTGCCTTTGCCTTCTCCCCACATACCCATAATAACTTGCAATAATGCATCATGCCACTTAGTTAGTTCAAAAAAGAGAAAGTTTGGAAATTTCCATAAAGTTTTAGAAAAATCAAGTTAACTTGATAAACACCAGAATCATTATTATAGATGTGAGCATATAATCATACACTCTGTTTTATATTAGATTAAGGACATTTTGCTGGAGTTGGCCAATAGAAGAAAAACAAATTAGTTACACTAATGTCAGTGTTATGTCAAGGCTAGAGAATATAATTTTAAGACAATGTGGAGAAAGAATGAGCTGAACAGTCAGGCAAGAAAAGGAAATTTATTAGAGGGAAAACGAGAGGGTGACTAGCCCTTGAGAAGAAACAGTGACCTCCCTTTCTGACAGTGTCTTTCTTATATTCTGCCAATAAAAAATTTTCTGAAGGGATGGTGAATTTTTAGCCTGTAGCTGAGTGCTATAGTCACATACCCTGAGGTCTGAAATCTGCTGGTCTTGTAACCTTGAGAAGGTAGGCACTAGCAGGAAAACAGAATGTCATTTGGACAATTTGGAAAGTCTCAAGGGTCACTGTGATATTATCCTTTGTTTGCGAGGTCAACATAATGAGCCATTTTAACAATGAGCCCCATGTAAGCCCTATCAATAATTAAACAATAATTCCCAGGTTCTAGTGTAGATACCGAGTCTATGATTTGAAGAACAATGGAAGAATCAGGCCCGCAGTATTAGCACCTATTCTTGTAGATTAAATGTAATCTCTTATTTTTAGCACTTTCAGAATCTGCTGTTAAGTTTCTGAAAAGCAAGATGTGGCACTCAAAGTTACAAGTGATAGCTAAAGCCAGCCTTGAGTCAGTTGAGGATATCAATAAATTTTCTGTCTCCTCTGTATTCCCTACTTCATATTTTTTCAGATTGTTTATTTTTACTCAAGTTTCTTGCCTACTGAGAAAATAAGATTGATGATATTTTTGGATAGGTATAAATTCATTGAAGAAAATTATACGTATTACAAAATAAACTACAATCATGTGGTTATAAAAATTTTAAATATATTTAGTGTTTCTTAATGACTTGTTTATTTAAGTATTAAAATATATAAACTGAAATTAATCATTACAACACGACCATTATCCATCCCTTAATTATTTGCTTTGACAATCATCATGAAAATAATTGTCTGGAAAGGGGGTTGATTTTAGGAAGAAACTAAAAACTCCTCAGTGCCTTCTTATTGGCGGTTTGCAAAGTGGTTTTTAATTGTTTCCCTATTTATATGGCCATGGACTCTGACGGTGTGAAAATGTTTTATCATCTCCTTTGGGTATGCCAATAGTTCAGTGTTACAGAGATAAGACCATTGGCTAACGCTATACATAGCTGGGCAGCCTACTGTCAATTTTACTGATAGCACTTAGCTTCCCTGTCTGAATGTTTACAGGTTTACCAAGTATGTTCTAGTTGTAAGTTTTCTATTACAGATGAAAATATTTTTAACCAGGAGAGAAGGATGTTTGATTTTGGTTTTTATCTTGGATGAATAAGAAACTAGGAATTCCATATATATTATATATATATATATACTCCAACACACCTCAAAACATATCTTCCAATCTATGAGATCTGACTTCTTTGTGACTTTTGAAGATTTTTTTTTCTTTAATTTAAAGTTGGAGTGTGTAAAATACAGTTAGCACTGGTACTGCAAGTTCACTTAGAAAAATCAATGGAGAAGAGAAAAACTGAAGAATTTCAAAAGTTTTTTTTATCCTCCAACAAGACCCAGAAGTATCAAAAACATAAGCAATTAATTGGTTTTTAAAATGTTTTTCCAACTCCAAAAACCAATACATCATCTTTTCATGAAATTTTGCAAGAAAATTACAATTTTCTGTATATAAACTATTTCTATTAATATTTCAGTTCGTATTAAAGGAAACAATTCAATCAGTTCAGTTCAGTCGCACAGTCTTGTCCGACTCTTTGCGACCCCATGAATCGCAGTATGCCAGGCCTCCCTGTCCATCACCAACTCCCGGAGTTCACTCAGACTCACGTCCATTGAGTCTGTGATGCCATCCAGCCATCTCATCCTCGGTCGTCCCTTTCTCCTCCTGCCCCCAATCCCTCCCAGCATCAGGGTCTTTTCCAATGAGTCAACTCTTCGCATAAGGTGCCCAAAGTACTGGAGCTTCAGTTTTAGCATCATTCCTTCCAAAGAAATCCCAGGGTTGATCTCCTTCAGAATGGACTGGTTGGATCTCCTTGCAGTCCAAGGGACTCTCAAGAGTCTTCTCCAACACCACAGTTCAAAAGCATNGGAAGAGATTTGGAATGAGGCAATCTGTGTTCTGAGAAAAGCTGGCAGAATAGGCCTTCAGATAGATATTTTCAGAAGACTTTATGAGCCACAAATCTTACATCTTCTCATGTCTAGAAAAGCACTGAAATCATTAACAGTAACATCTGCTTCAGACATTAGGAAGGAAATAAATTTGAAAGTCAAAATGGGATAACTGAAGTTCAGATACCAAAGGTAAAATTAGATGGCTATTGTGGATTTCAGACACATTCCTGTATTGCCAAGAACTTAAATTTTCTGAGCTGTGTCAGATTAGGTGATGGCACTGGTCACTGGTAGCTGCAACCTTATGATTTCAAGGTATCCTCTTGTAACTATTAAGATCTTCTACATTAAAATTGTTTTAGATCAGATAGTAACAAAAAAGAGGAGACATATGTTGAACTCCTGTCATATATATATATATATATATATTAACACCACATCAGAAGTTAAAACCTACTTAGGGCTTCCCTGGTGGCAGAGGTTAAAGCATCTGCTTGCAATGTGGGAGACCTGGGTTCGATCCCTGGGTTGGGAAGATCCCCTGGAGAAGGAAATGGCAGCCCACTCCAGTATTCTTGCCTGGAGAGCCCCATGGATGAAGGAGCCTGGCAGGCTACAGTCCACAGGGTCACAAAGAGTCAGACACGACTGAGCGACTTCACTTCACTTAGATAAAGTTAAACAACTGGCTACCTGGCTGCAAGTCTCCCTTAAGTGTCAGGTCCAGATAGACTTATTCTTCTAAATCCCCAAGTGATTGAATTCTTAACCACACTAAACTCAACTTGGAAGTCAGGAATATTTCAACCTGATATTCATTCCATGAATTGAGTCAGAACTATGCCGCATTTCAGCTGGAAGTAGCCAGAACATTTGTCTCCTCATTCCCTGAAAGACTTAGGGAAGGTTAACCTAATGGAAATTAAAAGCCATCTCCCATAAAAGCAAGTTCCTCTGCTAAGTTTGACTAACGTCTCTATCCAAAATGATTATTCATTTTTGTCCAATACTTTTTCTCCTCAAGATAGATGAATATCAGAGAAAAGGGGGAATTGATACTGAGCAAAGCCATGTGGGGCTCCTGGGCATAAAAACCTTTATGTGTCCCTCATTTCTTTGATTACAGAAAATTTATTTCATTCAACATTGTTGACCTTCCCTGAGTTCCAAATGGAAGATTCAAGCAGCTGTTAATTAGGCAAGGAAGAGGGTGTGAGACAAGGGAAAAGCTAACGGTCAAGGAAATGATAGTCAGTCTTGGGGAAGATCCTAATTCCCCATCAAGGGATACACACATCAGCTTTGAGCTGTTCTGCAGATACTGAAACCCCCACCAGGTGGGGGAAGTTTACGATGGTATACTGCCCACACGCACTTGACCCTAGAACAGTTGGAACCAGAAGGTTGGTGATGCTGACTCCCACTTACCTCACCACCAACCAATCAGAATAATGTCCACTAGCTGATCACATTTTTTTTGAACATTGCTATAAAACTTCTCACTATCCTCTCCAAGAGGAGACATACAGTTTTGAGGGCTGCTCTGCACCCCCTGCCTTGGCCTGACAAAGCAAATAAAGCTATTTTTTCCTACTTCACACAAAACTCTCTCCAATAGCTTAATGGTGTTTTCAGTGTTACTTTGGATTGCTGGCTAAGTGAAGTCCAAAGCAGAATTAAATGTCTATCTCAAGATAAATCCATCTTAAGCAATTAATGGTCTTTTGTAAGTTACTTACAACCTATGTAAGAATCTTTGTCCTTTAATTAAGTTACTTTGAATTAACTTATTTTGATTATGGTCCTACCTAAAATTCTTAAAATTTATTTAAAATAAATATTTATTTTAATTGGAGACTAATTACTTTACAATATTGTATTGATTTTGCCATACCTCAACATGAATCTGCCATGGGTGTACACGTGTTCCCCATCCTGAACCCCCTTCCCACCTCCCTCATGACAGCATACTCAGTGTATATCCTTGGAGCGGGGGGGGGGGGGGGGGAAAGCAAAACCAACAACAGGACTTGATTTTCAATTTCAATTTAATTACACAATCTATAGTGCCTAGTGGGGAAAGATTTTGGGGCAAGATTAACTCACACCAGCGTTCCATTTTATATTCCTTTCTGATAAAGAACTCTGTATTGATTAGCCAAAGTGAGTATATAGNAGTAAAATATTCTTGGGGGGCGGGGGGGCGGGGGGGGAATGATAAAACAATAGTGTAGTCTTTTCCACATAAAAATAAATGATGGCTGACATTCCTATGTTTCCAAAGTTCATTTGAAAGCATAACATTATGCAAATAGCAACTAAATTAAAAAAAAATCTATATTTCTGACTGCATCTGGTCTTAGTTGTATCATATGGGCTGAGTTGCCCTGTGGCATGTGAGATCTCAGTTTCCCAGTCAGATGTTGAACCTGTGTCTACTACTTTGGAAAGCAGAATGTTAACCAGTGGGCCACCACAAAGTCTTGGCAATTCAATTTTGAAAGAGTAATGAGTAATTCTAGTGACAACACAAATTATAATGTTACAATTAAAATCACATTGTACTGGTTCAAAGATAGATATAATGTAAATAGGTAATAGGACTTATAAATTCACCCAGGTTCATAGGATTTTTCCATAGTATACTTTTGGCTGTAAGTGACAGAAAGATCAACTGAAATGCTTTTGAAATTTAAGGGTATTTGTTGATTGGCTACCATGACTGCAAACTTCAAAAACACTAAGCTTCACAGTTAGTTTATATATTGGATCAATTATGACATAAAAGAGTCCTTTTCTTGTTGTTTTCTTGTCTGATTTATCTTAAATCTGACTTACCTGGCACTTAGAAGGATTGCTATCTGTAACAACTCAGAGAAAAGGCTCTTTATACGACTCTGGCAGAAGTAATTGACCTTGATCATCAGATACATACAACAAAGACTAAGCCACAGTGGGGACAGGGCAGGATGTTTTTGCATTCCAGGTGACTATTAACACTTGGCTACCTCTTGAAACTCACATTGTGGCAGTGAACAAGAAACTTCAGGAATCTGGCCTGCATTTTGGGTAGATTGAAGACATGATTAGACATTGCAGGGGTAAAATTCTAGCCTATTCCTCTAGCTAAGCCACTAAAATCAGTTGAGAAGTTAGTGGAAGGTGAAGGGAGAAGAACAGAGCCGATAGTGAAGGGAAAAGACAGTAGACAGACGTGCAACTCTATGCTCAGCAGCAGTGTCCAGTGGCATACTTCATTTCTCTAGCCATTCCCCTCTAATCTGCCAGGAAACTATTTTTAGGAAAATTCCCCACTTCTGAATTCATCATCAGCATTGAAATGAAAGAAGATGGGATGAATGTGACTGAGTTCATTCTAGTGGGACTTACCCAGGATTCTCAGATGTGGATAATTCTATTTTTGGTGTTACTTTGCATCTACATGGCAAATAGATGAGAAAAAAATGGAAACTGACAGACTTTATTTTCTTGGGCTCCAGAGGGTGACCATCACTGCAGATGGTGACCAGAGCCATGAAATTAAAAAACACTTGCTCCTTGGAAGAAAACTATGACAAATCTAGACAGCATATTAAAAAGCAGAGACATAAATTTGCCGGCAAAGATCTGTAGAGTCAAAGCTATGGTTTGTCCAGTAGTCATGTACGAATGTGAGTTGGACCATGAAGAAAGCTAAGCACCAAAGATTAGATACTTTCAATATATGCTGCTGGAGAAGACTTTTCCAGTCCTGTGGCCACTGCTGAGTTTTCCAAACTTGCGGGCAAATTGAGTGCAGCACTTTCACAGCATCATCTTTCAGGATTTGAAACAGCTCAACTGGAATTCCATCACCTCCACTAGCTTTGTTCGTCGTGATGCTTTCTAAGGCCCACTTGACTTCACATTTCAAGATGTCTGGCTCTAGATTAGTCAACACATCATCATGATTATCTGGGTCATGAAGATCTTTTTTGTACAGTTCTTCCGTGTATTCTTGCCACCTCTTCTTAATATCTTCTGCTTCTGTTAGGTCCAGACCATTTCTGTCCTTTATCAAGCCCATCCTTGCGTGAAATGTTCTCTTGGTATCTCTAATTTTCTTGAAGCGATCTCTAGTCTTTCCCATTCTGTTCTTTTCCTCTATTTCTTTACATTGATTGCTGAAGAAGGCTTTCTTATCTCTTCTTGCTATTCTTTGGAACTCTGCATTCAGATGCTTATATCTTTCCTTTTCTCCTTTGCTTTTTGCAATTCAATACAACAATTCAATACAACTATGTAATATCATTCACTTATTTCTTAACTTTCAATACTTATCTTATGGTCATTGTAGACATATTTGTCTCACCACCTCAAATCAGATGAGGCAACCCACTGAATCTAAGCGTGTTAGTTAGCAGAGGAAAATATACTAATGGTTCCCTCAGTAACGTGGAGTAAACAAAGAGTCGGAACTAAATTCCCACCTGGTGATGTAGTCCCAGAAATGTAGCACAGGGAACATCTACAGCCTGGAACTAGGGCTGCTAGGAAACCCAACTCCTTCTATGGAAGGTCTGAAGCCAACGGAGACCCCTGGCTTTCATCATCTTGGGAATCCTGCTGCTTGGAAATGCAGCCCACCTGCAGATCAGATGGTAAACCCCATCAGTGGAATAAAGAAAGAGAATTATTCACTCTTTGAAATTGTTTATTATTTGGTATGTCAAAGATATCAGTGATTTCTCGCAAAGTAAAACATTAACAATAATATATAGTCCTTCAAGTTGCCCATTGTGAATGAAAAACAGAAGTGTTAAGTTTTAAATTCAAGGATAAGTACTGAATGAGTGTGTGAAAGTCGCTCAGTTGTGTCTGACTAATTGCAACCCCGTGGACCATACAGTTTATGGAATTCTCCAGGCCAGAATACTGGAGTGGGTAGCCTTTCCTTTCTCCAGGGGATCTTCCCAAACCAGGGATCAAACCCAGGTCTCTGGTATTGCAGGCAGATTCTTTACAGCCGAGCCACAGGGAAGCTCAAGAATGGTGGAGTGGGTAGCCTATCCCTTCTCCAGCAGATCTTTCTGACTCAGAAATCAAATGGGGGTGTCCTGCATTGCAAGTGGATTTTTTACCAACTGAGCTATCAGGGAAGAGCCCATTATAAGTACTAGACTTAGAAATATGTACCTAATGCCACTATGTTTAAGGAGAAGGAGGTGCTTGACTCGTGACAAAAAAGACAATCTTATAGCTAGGTTGATGAGAATGAGAAAGATGAAAATGAGAAAGAATGTAGATAAATAAGAACTGAAATCAAATTCAGATATAGGGATCAGCAAGAGCAAAATCACAGCAGCATGAGAAAGAGGCATGCTTGACAAATCACAGGAAACTTAATAGGTCTAGAGTTCAGTAAGTATGTGTAAGTATTAAGAAAGGAGCAGGAAGCATTTTGATGTTATCAGATTATTTATATCTTCCATGCAGAGAAGAGATTTAACTTTTCATCCTGTAGATTTTGTGAAGCCTCTTACATTTTATCAGTGGAAGAGGGGCATGATCAGGTTTTAATTCAGATTTACTATTTTGTAACAAGTTTCAAAAATATATGAGTATGAATGAATGACTGTGAATAAAGTATAAAGGATGACTCTGAATTAGTGAAGTCATGATATATGAAGCCTTTCTCACTGCTTAAGAAGTGCTTCAGAAGTGCTGAAACACCAGTAGGTCTATAAAGATAGTGACCATATAATTTATTGTCCAAACTGAGACACTTTGGAAAATAAAAAGTGGTGCTATTAATAATTACATCAGGTTGACAAGCATATATCAGAATCTTTCTGGGCAAGTTAAGACATATGGTTACATTATCTTTAATAACTTCGATATATCATTCAAAATATAGCTAAACATGTATCTACCTTCTGTTCATAAATAAAATACCCACATAGTAAGGCACTGAAAATATCTAAGTGGGAAAGGGTTAAGTGAGTAGCCTTTGAATAGATTAATTCATATAATGTACTGGGTAGACTTCTAGGCATAAAAAAGAATCTGAAAGTAGTAGCATTAGAGAGATTGCTTCAGCTACTGTAATCAAATGGCTGTAGAGCCTGCACATTCTGATGAATCCTCATGTGAGAATCCTTCTCATTCTTGATAGAACTATCTAAATTAGAAGCTATTCAATTTATTTATTTATTATAAATAAATAAATGGAATAAATAATGTAATCCTTCTAATCCCACTTCCCTTAAATAACTGTCAAAAGATATACAAAATGTCACTTAAGGGAAATGTCTATGCCTGATTTTCTTTGGATTCACAGATAAACTTGTGTTCCAATAAATAGAAAAGAAAGATAGAAATAATGTACTTTGTTTTTCTTTATTTTCTACATTTATGTTTTTCCCTAAGTAGTAGTAGAAATTTTAAGACACATTTTGTTCAACTTTGAAAATATCACAACACCAACACAGTGTGATATGTGTGTGTGTGTGTGTATGGAGATCAATTAAGTTTAACAGGATTGAGCTGAGTTGACTACAACAGCACTCAGATTGTCTTACTTCAGCTGCTAAAAAATGTGAATTTCACAGTCTTATTTTTATAAAAGTTTTCTTCTCAATACTTGTTATTCATATACTTATAAAAGGCTCATCTTTAAAAAATGTATTTTTTTCTGCATCATATTGCTTCCCCAAATGGGAAGTCATTTATCATAGGTGATTCATTTTCTGAACATTTCTTCTTTTGTCACTCTAAACACATTATTTTTTGCAAACATTTTTTTTAGCAAACATTTATTGAATAATCAGCTATGTTGTAGGCGTTAAGTTGAACACTGGAAATAAAATGACTGACATTAAGAAGTCACAGTAGTGCAGTGGAGATCTTTTAACAATTTAATATTGGGAAAGTACCATAGTAAAGAACACAAAAGATAACTGTCATTATTAAGACCTGCTATTGGCTAGACACTGCATGTATTTCATTACAGTCAAAGAAGTAATGTATAAAGCTTTTTGGAAACAGAAAGGAGAAAATGATTAATTCGACAATGAAGTTTGGAAAAGCTTGAAAGAAGATTTTATTTGAGCAGTATCTTAAAGTAAATCTTGAAATTCATCACAAATAAAATGAATAGAGAAATACCCAAGAAGAAAGCAAAATATGTAAAGATTCTGACACCTTGTGTGAGAGCTTACAAAGTAATATATTTGATTTCATAAACAGTATTAAGAACCTAGGTGAAAAGATGTTCTGTATAAAAGAATGTCATATTGCATCACTAAACAGTATTTATGTGTTAAGTACTGGTGATTATGTATATTCTCTTTTATAATCTGATGTTATTATAGAATTATTTTTTCCATCTCAATTCAAAGTTATGCAGATAACCACCTTAAACTACAGAATTAAAGATACAGACTATTTTAAAATAAGTCTACCCAATGCCCTTGCACAAATTATTATGTTCATCGCTAATTTAAAATTTTTAGGCATGAGAAGAAATTCAGTAAATAAAAATAAATAAGCTAAGATTCTCTTTATTCTCATATACAGATAGAAAAATAGACATTTTAAAAACAATGGCCATAGTGTTCATGTCAACTTTTATGAAGGACGTGCTATTAAATATAATTGAATTTTATAGATAAAAGTAACATTTAACTGAAATAGAGAAATTTGTTCCATTTCATATAAATGGTTACATTACAATTAGGGGTATTAGAATAAAAAAGATCTTCTAAAGTGAAGAAATTTGACTACAATGAATTTACAGATATTATAATCTGTTTTGAATTTCCTTTATTCAATCTTTCACTTTTAGACTGTTTGATATCCTGTTACTTTAGTTGCATAAATTAGCAGTGAAACCTCATTACATCTCACCTTCTGTAATTTTTCAGTTATATCATATTTTTAGATAGTATTTAAATAAAAACATGAACAAATAAAACAAGTACCTTCTGTTTAGCCAGTTCAAGGTGCTATAACAACAACAAAAAAAATACAGGCTGAGTGGTATAAATGAACATTTATTCCTTACAGTTTTGGAGACTGAAAGTCTGGATTCAGAGTTTAACACAGTAGGTTTCTTAGAGAAGGCCCCCTTCCTTGTTTACAGGAATAAACTTAGGGATAATCTTCACCAAGAGAGCAAGACATGTACGATGAAAATTACCAAACAGTGCTGAAATAAACTAGAAGACAAAAATAAATGGAAAGACGTTTGTGTTCATGGATGAGAAGAGTTAATTTTGTTAAAACGTCCATACTACTAAAGTAATCTATAGATTCAATGCTATCCTCATCAAAATCCCTATGACATTTTTTTTCTGCAGAAATAGAAAAAAAAAAAATCCTACAATTCAAATGGAACCACCAAAGGCCCAGAATAACCAAAATAATTGAGAACAAAGCTGAAGACGCCACACTAGAGAAAAGCCTGTGCAACAATGAAGACCCAGCACAGTCAAATAAATAAAAATACTTTTAAAAAGACAACCTTTTGCTGCTGGGGAGAAAGACAGCAAAAGAGACACAGATGTATAGAACAGCCTTTTGGACTCTGTGGGAGAGGGAGAGGGTGGGATGATTTGGCAAAGTGGCAGTGTAACATGTATGATATCATAAGTGAAATAATCACCGGTCTAGGTTTTAAGCAGGATGCAGGATGCTTGGGACTGATGCACAAGGATAATCCAGAGAGATGGTGTGGGGCGGGAGGGGGGAGGTGGGAGTCGGGACTGGGAGTTCATGTATACTCGTGGCTGATTCATATCAATGTATAGCAAAATGAATACAGTATTGTAAAGCAAAACAAACTAAAAAATAAAAATTAATTAAAATAAAAAATAAACTAAAAAAATAAAAAGACAACCTATTTATGGGAGAAAATATTTGCAAACCATATATCTGGTAAGGGGTTACTTTCCAAAATAAACTAGGAACTCATGGTGAAGGTGAAGTCGCTCAGTCGTGTCCGACTCTTTGCGACCCCATGGACTGTAATGTACTAGGCTTCTCTGTTCATGGGATTCTCCAGGCAAGAATACTGGAATGGATTGCCATTTCCTTCTCCAGGGGATCTTCCCGACCCAGTGATCAAACCTGGGTCTCCCGCATTGGAGGCAGACGCTTTAACCTCTGAGCCACCAGGGAACTCATACCACTCAATTAAAAAAAAGCAAATAACCTATTTTTTTTAATGGGCAAATACTGAATAGGCTTTTAATCAAAAAGACATACAAATGGCCAATAGGTATGTTCAATATCCCTAACCATTAAAGAAAAACAATTAAAAAAATGAAATTATGTATCATCACATACCTCTTAGAATGTTCATTATTTAAAATATAATGTTAGCAGGAGTGTCTGAAAACAACCCTTGTTGTGTATTGTTTGTAGAAATATAAAATGGTGTAGCTGCTATGGAAAACAGTATTGGGATTACTCAAAAAAATTAAAAATAGAATTACCATGTGATCTAGAAATCCCACTTTGGACTATTTATCCAGAAGAATTGAAAACAGAATTTCAGAGATATTGGCACTCCCATGTTCATTTCAGCATTATTCACAATGGCCAAGAGGTGAAAAAGACTTTCATGTCCATCCATTTACAGGAATTCAGTCCTGGGTGTTCATTGGAAGGATTGATGTTAAGCTGAAACTCCAGTACTTTGGCCACCTGATGCGAAGAGCTGACTCCTTTGAAAAGATCCTGATTCTGGGAAAGATTAAGAGCAGGAGAAGGGGACGACAGAGGATGAGATGGTTGGATGGCGTCACCGACTCGATGGACATGGGTTTGGGTAGAATCCGGCAGTTGCTGACGGATAAGGGGGCCTGGCGTGCTGCGGTTCATGGGGTCGCAAAGAGTCAGACATGACTGAGCGAATGAACTGAACTGAATAAAGAAAATGTGGCATATACACACAACAGAATATTATTCACCCTTTAAAAGGAAGATCCTGTTACATACTACAAAATGCATAAATCTTGAGGCCACATACTAAGTGAAATAAGCTGATCACAGAGTGCAAATATTACATGATTCCACTTATACAAGATATGAAAAGTAGTCAAATTTCATGTAAGTAGAAAGTAGAATGATGGTTGCCAATGCCTGTGGAGAAGAGAAACTGGGAATTGCCTTGCAATGGGCACAGAGTTTCAGTCATGCAAGGTGGAAAAGTTCTAGAGAACTGCTATACAACATTGTGCTTATATTAACAATACTGTACACTTGGAATTCATGAATAGGGTAGATTTCATTCTCTGTGTTTTATACCATAATGGGAAAAAAAAGTGTTTTTTTTTTATCCTTGCTAATATTTGGTATTCATCCTTTAAGTCATTCTCATAGGTGTGTACTGCTATATCTATTTTAGGTAAAATTTTTTGAACAACTTTGCTTCATCTCTTCACTAATTGGATAATAAATAAATAATTGTAGTTTTTAAAAAGTGCTCGATTTTTCTGTTTAATGTCATCCTAATTATTGCATATATATATTACAGTTCATATCATTATGAGTGATATGTAAGTAGGTAAGTAAGTAAAGTCACTCAGTCGTGTCCGACTCTTTGTGACCCCATGGATTGCCGCCCACCAGGCTCCTCAGTCCATGAGATTCTCCAAGCAAGACTACTGGAGTGGGTTGCCATTTCCTCATACACATAAACAATTTTAATAGTAGTATTAATAATAATACAATTTCATAACAAACAGCCTTAAGAAATGGAGCTCAAACATTACTTTAAAATCACTGTTTCCTCTGAGCCCATCTTCCTTTCACTCCTCATATCAGTTACTATCATGATAAATATAGGCTTATAATTCTTTTATATTTATGATTTGATTACATACACATACTTCCTGAATATTGTATTTTAGTTGTTTTTTATGCATTTATTTACTTCATACATTTTATTGTATGTATTTAATGTATTCTGCCGCCTCCTGCAGCGGAAACATTCAGTCTTAACCACTGGAAGGTCACAGAATTCTCTTCAGTTTTCTTTAATGTCAGCTTTATTTAAATAGACAGCTTTTTAAATTTATACAAATTTTATTAGAAAATGTATATTTTTCACATAGCCAATACAAAAAATTAACATATGGAACATTTCCATCCCCATACAAAGTTCCATCTAGTTCTTTTGAGGTTGATTCTCTCTTCTTTCCTGCAGTCTCTAGCTGATTTCCATCCCAATATTTTGGCTTTTGCCAAAATGTAGTTTGTATATGGTACAGTATCTAGTCTCTTGTGCTTGGATTTTTTTTTTTTTTGAGTATAATAATTTGACTTGTATCCATCTAGTTGCATGAAATAGTTTGTTTTTCCTTTTTGCTGTTGAATAATATTCCTTGTATGTATGACTTGCATTTTTTCTAGTATTTCTTAGCTTTTGTTTTGAGATTCTATATAAGCAGATTCATACTGCATAAACTTGTGATTTGTCCTAATACACTTTATTATGCATGGGCCATTCAACCATAATGATATATAAAATTTCAGTTAATTTATCTTCATTATTGAATAATATTTCATTTATAAAAACACCATAATTTTGCTGCTATTCTTTAGTAAATAGATACTTGGATTTTTTTCCAGTTTTTTTTTTTCTATCAAAAACCAGAATACTATTCACTGTCTTACATATCACTTAGTTCAGATGTTCATTATTAATTATAGAAAAAGTTCATGTCTTAGATTATATATGCCCCATATTATTTATATCAGAAAGCACATGCCTAAAAGGAGTATAAAAATCCTACAGTTAAAGCCTTGTAAATAAGTTTTTCTTTTGTTTTTGGTGTGGAGATATGATATGTATGGTGAATACTGATGCTGGAAATGGGTATAGGGCATTCATGTATTCACTGATGTGTCATGTTTTTCTTTCAATGAAGTGTCTAGGCAAGCTTGTTATACAAATTTCATATTTATGTGGTTTATTTTTTTCTTTTTGGTTTTGGTCTTTCTTACTGAGTATCAGGAATCATGTTTTTATTCTTGATATTAACATTTTGTTAGTTTGCTGCTGCTGCTGCTAAGTCGCTTCAGTCGTGTCCGACTCTGTGCGACCCCATAGACGGCAGCCCACCAGGCTGCCTCGTCCATGGGATTCTCCAGGCAAGAACACTGGAGTGGGTTGCCATTTCCTTCTCCAATGCATGAAAAGTGAAACTTGAAACAGAAGTCACTCAGTCATATTTGACTCTTAGCGACCCCATGGACTGCAGCCCACAAGGCTCCTCCATCCATGGGATTTTCCAGGCAAGAGTACTGGAGTGGGGTGCCATTTGTTAGTTTAATGGATTGCAAATATGCACTTTCAATTATGTCATTTCATTTACTTTATGGCTTCTTTTAATAAATGGAAGTTAATTTTAAAGTAGTCAAATTTATTAATATTTTTCCTTTAAAGTTTACTATTATATATGTTACAGCAATAAGTATATATGCATGTTTCTTTGAAAACATTTTCCTACTCCAGTTTCATAGACGCTAGTAATAGCTAACGTTGCTTTAAAGATTTTTTCTTTTATACTAAAGCCCCTTATTTATATGGAGTTGATACCAGCTTGTTATTATACAGACATCCACTTTCACTTTTCCCTGTGGAAAAAAGAATGTTTTTCTACAGCATTATACCATTTTCAGTTCAGTTCAGTCGCTCAGTCATCTCCGACTCTTTGCGACCCCGTTAACCGCAGCACGCAGGACTCCCTGTCCATCACCAACTCCCGGAGTCCACCCAAACCCACCTCCGTCGAGTCGGTAATGCCATCCAACCATCTCATCCTCTGTCGTCCCCTTCTCCTCCTGCCCTCAATCTTTCCCAGCTTCAGGGTCTTTCCAAATGAGTCAGATCTTTTCATCAGATGGCCAAAGTATTGGAGTTTCAGCTTCAAAATCAGTCCCTCCAATGAACACCCAGGACTGATCTCCTTTAAGATGAACTGGTTGGATCTCCTCGCAGTCCAAGGGACTCTTAAGAGTCTTCTCCAACACCACAGTTCAAAAGCATCAATTCTTTGGTGCTCAGCTTTCTTCACAGTACAACTCTCATATCCGTACATGAACACTGGAAAAATCATAGCCTTGACTAGATGGACTTTTGTTGGCAAAGTAATGTCTCTGCTTTTGAATATGCTATCTAGGTTGGTCATAACTTTTCTTCCAAGGAGTAAGTGTCTTTTAATTTCATGTCTGGAATCACCATCTGCAGTGATTTGGGATCCCAGAAAAATTAAGTCAGCCACTGTTTCCACTGTTACCTCATCTATTTCCCATGAAGTGATGGGACCAGATGCCATGATCTTCGTTTTCTGAATGTTGAGCTTTAAACCAACTTTTTCACTCTCCTCTTTCACTTTTATCATAAATTAGCTTCTCCTTCTTCTGTGCAGTGACACCTCTCACATTTACAAAGTTCCCTCTAAATGTGGAATATACAGTTGAATAGTCTAATTTCTCTTTTCACTAATACCACGCTCTCTTAATTTACTGTTGCTTTATAACAAGCTTTACAACTTAAAGGAAAAAAATCTCACTTAGTTTTAGCAATATTATGGCTATCCTTACTCCTTTACCTTCAAATAAAAATTTTATATGTAAACAAATTAGCTTGCTATTCATGTTGTGCATATGTTTAGAATTGTTGTCAATCTAGAAGAAAAATGTGTTTTCTCTCTTTTAGTAATAGCTCAGCCAATGAGAGACTGTCACAATTCAGCCAAAAAAAGCTCCATACCTTGAACTCTGTTTCCTCCAGTGGACATTTTGTTTATAACAGTCCCTCCCAACTTCCCCTTCTCTATGAAGGAATTTCCTCTACTTTGCTTTACCAGACATCAGTGTTTGCAGGGGATGAACTGCAGTTCTCTGATCCTCCCAAATAAATCCATTTTGCTAGTAAAAATATTTGGCCATTTTATTGTTTTAGGCCAACAAAACACATCCTTGGGCCATTTCTGATAATAATTTAAATATGCTATTCACATAACTGCATGTGACCTGCAGCATCAATATTATGCATTAGAAACATGCTTTATTTATACATCTTACAGATTTTAAATATATAGTTGTTTTGTAGTTGGTATTCCACAGATGATGCAATTAACTATATATATATAGTGCTTAGTAGTTCAGTTTTGTTGGATTTTTTGAGAGCCCATGGACTGTAGAACCACCAGGCTCCTCTGTTCATGGAATTCTCCAGGCAAAAACAGTGGCATCAGTAGCCATTTCCTTCTCCTGGGGATCTTCTTGACCCAGGGATTGAGCTCAGTCTCCTACATGAAGGCAGGTTCTGTACTGTCTTAAATACCAGGGAAGCCCAAATGATATGTATGTGTGTATACATACATGTATGTGTATGTGTGTATGTACCACATATATAATTTTAATTTTTCTGGAACCCAAATTTAAAGAAGTAAGTAAAAATAGGCAAAACATTTTAATAAAATATTTTATTTACCAAAATATTATGGAATCAACAGAAAATCGTTTGAGCTATTTTTAACCATTTTTTAAAAAAATAAAGATCTTTGAAATCCAGTGTGCTATTTTTAAACTAATATCACATCTCAATTTGTATCTACATGTTTAGTGTTCAATGGTCAGATATAGCTAGTGGTGAGTGTATTTTACAACACAATTAAACTTAGAAAAAGCCTGCATTTTATATTACCATAAAGCAATAATTTCCTTCCTTGCTATTACCCCACCTTAGGGTAGAGTTTTAATAGATTTGATAAAAATACACATGTAGGAACACAGACACACAAAACAAAAACAATACAGGAAAAATATACTTGATCTTCCAACAGAACTATTAGTCTTTTCATTTCACCTGCTGGGCTTCTCTGGTGGATCAGATGGTAAAGAATCAGCCTGCAATGCAAGAGACCAAGGTAAATCCCTGAGATGGGAAGATGCCCTGGAGAAAGGAAAGGCTGCCCAATCCAATATTCTTGCCCGGAAAATTCCATGGACAGAGAAGCCTGGGGGGCTACACTCCATGGGCTAACAAAGAGTTGGACAAGACTGAACAACTAACACTTTCACTTTCACTACTTTGAAAAATACATCCTTATTTGGATCAGTTCACTTCAGTCCCTCAGTCATGTCTGACAGTCACCACATGGACTGCAGCACAACAGGCCTCTCTGTCCATCGCCAACTCCAGGAGTTTACTCAAATTCATATCCATTGAGTCGGTGTTGCCATCCAACCATCTGATTCTCTGTCATACCCTTCTGCCTTCAATCTTTCCCAGCATCAGGGTCTTTTCCAGTGAGTCAGTTCTTCACATCAGGTGGCCAAAATATTGACGTTTCAGCTTCAACAACAGTCCTTCCAATGGATATTCAGGACCGATTTCCTTTAGGATGGACTGGTTGGATCTCCTAGCAGCTCAAGTGACTCTCAAGAGTCTTCTCCGTGTACACCAGTGGTGGATTCATGTTGATGTATGGCAAAACCAATACAGTATTGTAAAGTAAAATAAAGTAAAATTAAAAATAAAAATAAAAGAGTCTTCTCCAACACCACACTTCAAAACCATCAACTTTTTGGTGCTCAGGTTTCTTTATAGTCCAACTCTCACATCTATACATGATTTCTGGAAAACCCATAATTTGACTAGATGAACTTTTGTTGGCAAAGTAATGTCCCTGCTTTTTATTACGCCGTATAGTTTGGCCATAACTTTTCTTCCAAGGAGCAAGTGTCTTTTAATTTCATGGCTATATTCACCATCTTCAGTGATTAGGAGCACAAAAAATAAAGTCTGTCACTGCTTCCCCATCTGTCAATGTTTCCCCATCTATTTGCCATGAAGTGATGGGACCAGATGCCATGATCATAGTTTTCTGAATGTTGAGTTTTAAGTCAACATTTTCATTCTCCTCTTTCACTTTCCTCCAAAGGCTCTTCAGTTCTTCACTTTCTGCTATAAACGTGGTGTCATCTGCATATCTGATGTTATTGATATTTCTCCTGGGAATTTTGAACCCAGCTTGTGCTTCATCCAACCCAGAGTTTCACATGATGTACTAGGCATATAAGTTAAATAAGCAGAGTGACAATACAACCTTGACATACTCCTTCCCTTATTTGGAATTAGTCTGTTGTTCCATGTCCATTTCTATCTGTTGCTTCCTGACCTGCATACATTTTTCTCAAGAGGCAGGTTAGGTGGTCTGGTATTCCCATATCTTGAAGCATTTTCCACATTTTATTGTGATCCACACAGTCAAAGGCTTTAGCATAGTCAATAAAGCACAAATATATGTTTTTCTGGAAATCTCTTGCTTTTTCAATGATCCAAAGGATGTTGGCAATTTGATCTCTGGTTCCTCTGCCTTTTCTAAATATAGCTTGAACATCTGGGAGTTCACAGTTCACATACTGTTGAAGCCTGGCTTGGAGAATTTCGAGCATTACTTCACTAGTATGTGAGATGAGTGCAATTGTGCGGTAGTTTGAGCATTCCTTGGCATCGCCTTTCTTAGGGATTGGAATGAAAACTGACCTTTTCCAGTTCTGTGGCCACTGCTGAGTTTTCCAAATTTGCTGGCATGTTGAGTTCAACACTTTCACAGCATCATCTTTTAGGATTTGAAATAGCTCAACTGGATTTCTATCATGTGCACTAGCTTGGTTCATAGTGATGCTTCCTAAGGCCCACTTGACTTGGCATTACAGGATGTCTGGCTCTAGGTGAGCGATCATCATGACTATCTGGGTTGTGAAGATCTTTATTTGGACAGTTCTTTGTATTCTTGCCACTTCCTCTTAATCCTTCTGCTTCTGTTAGGTCCATACAATTTCTGTCCTTTATTGTGCCCATCTTTTCATAAATGTTCCCTTGGTAGCTCTACTTTTCTTGAAGAGATCTCTAGACTTCCCATTCTACTGTTTTCCACTATTTCTTTTCATTGATCTCTGAGGAATGCTTTCTTATCTCTCCCTGCTATTCTTTGGAACTCTGCATTCAAATGGGTATATCTTTCCTGTTTTCCTTGCCTTTCATTTCTCTTCTTTTCAGAGCTATTTGTAAGTCCTCCTCAGACAACTATTTTGCCTTTTTGCATTTCTTTTCCTTGGGGGTGGTCTTGATCTGTCCATAGTTCTTCAGACCCTTTATCTATCAGATCTAATCCCTCGAATCTATTTTTCACTTCCACTGTATAATTGTAAGGGATTTGATTTACATCATACCTTCCTAATCTAGTGGTTTTCCTACTTTCTTCAATTTAAGCCTGCTTGGCAATAAGGAGTTCATGATCTGTGCCACAATCAGCTCCTGGTCTTACTTTTGTTGACTCTGTAGAATTCTCCATTTTTAGCTGCAAAGAATATAATCAGTTTCACTTCAGTTTTGACCATCTGGTGATGTCCATGTGTAGAATCTTTCTTGTGTTGTTGGAAGAGGGTTTTTGTTATGACTACTATGACCAGTGCATTTTCTTGGTAAAACTTAATTAGCCTTTGCCTTGCTTCATTCTGTACTCCAAGGCTAAATTTGCCTGTTACTCCAAGTATTTCTTGGCTTCCTTCTTTTGCATTCCAGTCCCCTGTAATGAAAAGGACATCTTTTTTAGGTGTTAGTTCTCGATAGTCTTGTAGGTCTTCATAGAACTTCAACTTCAGCTTCTTTAGCATTACTGGTTGGGACATAGACTTGGATACTGTGATTGGATTACTGTGATATTGATTGGTTTGCCTTGGAAATGAACAGAGATCATTCTGTCAGTTTTAAGACTGCATCCAAGTACTGCATTTCGGACTCGTTTGTTGTCTATGATGGCTACTTGATGTCTCTAAAGGATTCTTGCCCACAGGTGTAGATATAGTGGTCATCTGAAATAAATTCACCCATTCTCATCCATTTTAGTTCACTGATTCCTAAAATGTTGATGTTCATTCTTGCCATCTCCTGTTTGACCACTTCCAACTTGCCCTGATTCATGGACCTAACATTGGTTCCTATGCAACACTGCTCTTTACAGCATCAGTCACATCCACAATTGGATGTTATTTTTACTTAGGCTCTGTCTCTTCATTCTTTCTGGAGTTATTTCTCCACTGATCTCCAGTAGCATAGTGGGCACCTACCAACTTCAGGAGTTCATCTTTCAGTGTCCTATCTTTTTGCCTTTTGATAATGTCCTTATTAGGCTAGGACAAGAGTGTGGATGGTGAGAATCTGTATTCTGCCTCAGAAGTTAGAGTGGGTAGCTTTCACATGGCTACACACATATAATTTCATACTCCAGTCAGAGAAAATTGTATACTGGAACTATGAATGCAGACCTAAATCTATACAATATCATCACAACAAAGTTGATAAAAATCATTATTAATTTCTGATTATTTTATCTGAAGACTATAGTAACCATGTTCCTATTATAAGTTCACATTTTTGTTTTTACTTTGTATGAGGATTACACTTTACACTATTATTTCAAAGGGCTTCCTGATTATCAAATAAACTTAAAACATTTCATAAAACTGTCTTCATCACCCTGAATAATTCAGCATACAATTAGATGTACTTTGTTTTTCATTCAAAGGAAAGGATTTGGTTACTGATTTAGAAACATTTTAAATCATGCTCTTCTCTAAAGCAGTTCTACAGTATGGATCATTGAAAATAGCAATGAAGTAAAGATGTCACTGTAAACATTTTAGATGCAACATTTGGGTTGAAATCACAGGTATTCTTCTTTTCTGCTGAGTAAAATAGAAGTTTTATTGTAAATGCAAAGGTCTCTCTCTGTGGAACACTTTGATTTCCTTAGCCATGAACAGATACACTGCTGCTGCTGCTGCTACTATTAACTGTTAATGCTTTCAGGGGGAAAAATGTGAATTTGAGGAAATAGTTATGCTTTACACAGAATAAATAACATTGTACTATTGCAGACTGGGCAATATTATCCCCTAATAAGTTAATGAAATAAGACTAAAACATGAGGTAACATTTCACGCCAGTCAGAATGGCTGCAATCCAAAAGTCTACAAGCAATAAATGCTGGAGAGGGTGTGGAGAAAAGGGAACCCTCTTACACTGTTGATGGGAATGAAAACTAGTACAGCCACTAGGAGAACAGTGTGGAGATTCCTTTAAAAATTGCAAATAGAACTGCCTTATGACCCAGCAATTCCACTGCTGGGTGTACACACTGAGGAAACCAGAATAGAAAGAGACACGTGTACCCCAGTGTTAATCGCAGCACTGTTTATAATAGCCAGGACATGGAAACAACCTAGATGTCCATCAGCAGATGAATGGATAAGAAAGCATGGTACATATACACAATGGAGTATTACTCAGCCTTTAAAAAGAATACATTTGAATCAGTTCTAATGAGGTGGATGAAACAGGAGCCTATTATACAGAGTGAAGTAAGCCAGAAAGAAAAACACCAATACAGTATAATAATGCATATATATGGAATTTAGAAAGAAGGTAATGATAACCCTGTATGTGAGACAGCAAAAGAGACACAGATGTATAGAACAGTCTTTTGGACTCTGTGGGAGAGGGCGAGGGTGGGATGATTTGGAAGAATGGCATTGAAACATGTATAATATCATATATGAAATGAATCACCAGTCCAGGTTCAGTGCATGATACTGGATGCTTGGGGCTGGTGCACTGAAACGACCCAGAGGGATGGTATGGGGAGGGAGGAGGGAGGGAGGTTCAGAATGGGGAACACGTGTATACCTGTGGAGGATTCATGTCGATATATGGCAAAACCAATACAATACTATAAAGTATTTAACCTCAAATTAAAATAAATAAATTTACATTAAAAATAAAAATGAATAAAACACGCAGCTGTCTAAAATGGAATATTTGTTTGACTAAATTCCTGGGTATATTATGAAGGATGAAAGACAAAAGTAAGAAAAAATAGCATCTGTGATTATTACAGTTCAAAACTATTCCAGACACATTAAGTGTATTTTCACTAAACTTTGCTAAAATATATAAAGAAATTATCCATCTTCAATGCATATATAGGGAAATATTCTGTAATTAATTAATTATCCAAAGTTACATAGCGAAATGTGGGAGAGCTACATTTCCAAGCAGGTAACTTTGCCCCCGATACCCAGGCCCTCCTATAACCACTTAATATTTGTTCTTCTACAATTAACAGTATACTTCAGCAAAGCACTGGAAAAAAACTTGCAAATGGAAAACACAGTTGGTATTTTGGAAGTGACAGTCAGCAATTTGCAGGCTAATAAATCTAAGGATCCAACTGTTTGCTCTTATTGACAGTAATGGAACAGCCACTCTAGGTTCTGCATTTTTGGTTAATTAGAACACCTCTCAGGTGGTAAAATTGATAGCCTTCAGCTTGGTATGTTTCAATGCCACCTGAGGCATGCTGTTACCATTCAAAAATGCAATGCTTTCCAAGTACCACTGCTTAATCCACATAATTAGCTTAGCACATAATCACTCGATACTTTTCCAAATATGATATGGAAGAAAAAGTTTATACAAGTATATATACATTATATATGTGCACATCTTAAGTTATTTCTACACCTAGTAGTAGAGATTCACATATCTTTTTGCCTCTTTGGAGATAGAGAATTCACACACTGTCTTTAAACTGACAGTTAATAAATGCAGATACAACAATAAAAATCAGGTAGAAATGACCACTTAAGTTCTAGTCACTCTGATTAGATCTTGACAGCAATTATCTGGTTTACTCCTTTTATTTAAATATTTATTTGTTTATTTAGCTGCATTGGGTCTTAGTTGTGGGACATGGCATCTTTTATTGTGGCACACAGACTCTCTAATTATGATGTGAGTGCTCCAGAATGCATGAGCTTCAATAGTTGTGGTGCATTGCTTGGTTGCTCCATGGCATGTGGGATTTTAGTTCCCAACCAGGGATTGAATCATCATCCCTTGCATCGCAAGGTGAATTCTTAACCACCAGATGACCAGGGAAGTCCTTGATTTACCACTTGAATTATCCTATATTGTGGTTGCCATGGCTATGCTAATTTTCCAGATGAGTAATCTGAACTTAAAGGTGAAAAACAACCTGCCCCAAATCATACAAATATTACATGTTTGGCTGAGATTCCAAACCAGACAATCTTACTCTAGAATTTTCACTCTTAATAACTGTATATCTTTAAGATGTGAAAGGTTTTAAATATTATAATTTATCTACATATATACCAATATATTCATTACTGATTCAAGATAAAGTAAATCTTTAAAATATCATATATATATATATCTTTAAAATATCATATATATATATCTTTAAAATATTATATATATATATATATATATATATATATATACTATGAATGTTAAGAGCTTGCCAGTGGCTCAGAGGTAAAGAATCTGCCTGCAGTACACGAGACCTGGGTTTGATACCTGGGTTGGGAAGATCTCTTGGAGAAAGGAATGGCTACCCACTCCAGTATTCTTGCCTGTAGAAATCCATGGACCAAGGAGCCTGGCAGACTGCAGTTCATGGAGTCACAAAGAGTCTGATATGACTGAGCAAATAAGCTTAATACTCTAAGTCACTTCAGTTGTGTCTAACTCTTTGCAACCTCGTGGACTATAGTCTACCAAGCTCTTCTGCCCATGGGATTTTCCAGGCAAGAATACTAGAGTAGGTTGCCATGCCCTCCTCCAGGGGATCTTCCTGACCCAGGAATTAAACCCATGTCTTCTCTGTCTTCTGCATTGGCAGGTAGGTTCTTTATCACAGTGCCACCTGTGAAGCCAAAATCAAGCATGGCATATGAGTGTTAAAATGAACACATAATAACTTCAAAAAGATGTAACATTTTAGATCATCTAAGTAACATATTTTAAGCCATTTTTGATGGCATCTCATATTGCATAAGTATTTTATTTTGAAAAGCATCTTCTGTGATGTGTCTTAATGTGAATATTTAGTCCACCTTGGGAACGAAAACAAAATTGAGATTTTTTATGTGAAGTAATGCATTAAATATCTAAAACATACTTTACTGAATTTATAAGACTTTGAATATAGTTACTCAGTTCAGTTCAGTTCAGTTGCTCAGTTGTGTCTGACTCTTTGTGATCCCATGAACTACAGCATGCCAGGACTCCCTGTTCATCACCAACTCCTGGAGTCCAATCAAACCCATGTCCATTGTGTCAGTGATGCCATCTAACTATCCCATCCTCTGTTGCCCCCTTCTCCTCCTGCCCTCAATTTTTCCCAGCATCAGAGCCTTTTCAAATGAGTAAGCTTTTTGCATCAGGTCAGTTCAGTTCAGTCGCTCAGTCGTGTCCAACTCTTTGCAACCCCATGAATGGCAGCATGCCAGGCCTCCCTGTCCATCACAAACTCCCGGAGTTCACTCAGACTCATGTCCATTGAGTCAGTGACGTCATCCAGCCATCTCATCCTCGGTCGTCCCCTTCTCCTCCTGCCCCCAATCCCTCCCAGCATCAGGGTCTTTACCAATGAGTCAACTCTTCACATGAGGTGGCCGAAGTACTGGAGCTTCAGTTTCAGCATCATTCCTTCCAAAGAAATCCCAGGGTTGATCTCCTTCAGAATGGACTGGTTGGATCTCCTTGCAGTCCTAGGGACTCTCAAGAGTCTTCTCCAACACCACAGTTCAAAAGCATCAATTCTTCGGCACTCAATCTTCTTCACAGTCGAACTCTCACATCCATACATGATCACAGGAAAAACCATAGCCTTGACTAGACGGACCTTAGTCGGCAAAGTAATGTCTCTGCTTTTGAATATACTATCTAGGTTGGTCATAACTTTTCTTCCAAGGAGTAAGCGCCTTTTAATTTCATGGCTGCAGTCACCATCTGCAGTGATTTTGGAGCGCAGAAAAATAAAGTCTGACACTGTTTCTACTGTTTCCCCATCTATTTCCCATGAAGTGATGGGGCCAGATGCCATGATCTTCGTTTTCTGAATGTTGAGCTTTAAGCCAACTTTTCCACTCTCCTCTTTCACTTTCAACAAGAGGCTTTTTAGCTCCTCTTCACTTTCTGCCATAAGGGTGGTGTCATCTGCATATCTGAGATTATTGATATTTCTCCCAGCAATCTTGATTCCAGCTTGTGTTTCTTCCAGTCCAGCATTTCTCATGATGTACTCTGCATATAAGTTAAATAAGCAGGGTGACAATATACAGCCTTGACGTACTCCTTTTCCTATTTGGAACCAGTCTGTTGTTCCATGTCCAGTTCTAACTGTTGCTTCCTGACCTGCATACAGATTTCTCAAGAGGCAGGTCAGGTGGTCTGGTATTCCCATCTCTTTCAGAATTTTCCACAGTTTACTGTGATCCACACAGTCAAAGGCTTTGGCATAGTCAATAAAGCAGAAATAGATGTTTTTCTGGAACTCTCTTGCTTTTTCCATGATCCAGCGGATGTTGGCAATTTGATCTCTGGTTCCTCTGCCTTTTCTAAAACCAGCTTGAACATCAGGGAGTTCACGGTTCACATATTGCTGAAGTCTGGCTTGGAGAATTTTGAGCATTACTTTACTAGCATGTGAGATGAGTGCAATTGTGCGGTAGTTGGAGCATTCTTTGGCATTGCCTTTCTTTGGAATTGGGATGAAAACTGACCTTTTCCAGTCCTGTGGCCACTGCTGAGTTTTCCAGATTTGCTGGCAAATTGAGTGCAGCACTTTCACAGCATCATCTTTCAGGATTTGAAACAGCTCAACTGGAATTCCATCACCTCCACTAGCTTTGTTTGTAATGATGCTTTCTAAGGCCCACTTGACCTCACATTCCAAGATGTCTGGCTCTAGAGTAGTCATCACATCATCATGATTATCTGGGTCATGAAGATCTTTTTTGTACAGTTCTTCCGTGTATTCTTGCCACCTCTTCTTAATATCTTCTGCTTCTGTTAGGTCCAGACCATTTCTGTCCTTTATTGAGCCCATCTTTGCATGAAATGTTCCCTTGGTATCTCTAATTTTCTTGAAGAGATCTCTAGTCTTTCCCCTTCTGTTCTCTTCCTCTGTTTCTTTGCATTGATTGCTGAAGAAGGCTTTCTTATCTCTTCTTGCTATTCTTTTGAACTCTGCATTCAGATGCTTATATCTTTCCTTTTCTCCTTTGCTTTTCGCCTCTCTTCTTTTCACAGCTATTTGCAAGGCCTCCCCAGACAGCCATTTTGCTTTTTTGCATTTCTTTTGCATCAGGTGGCCAAAATATTGAAGTTTCAGCTTCAACATCAGTCCCTCCAATGAACACCCAGGACTGATCTCCTTTAGGATGGACTAGTTGGACCCTCTTGCAGTCCAAGGACTCTCAAGAGTCTTCTCCAACACTACAGTTCAAAAGCATCAATTCTTCGGTGCTCCGCTTTCTTTATAGTCCAACTCTCACATCCATCCATGACTCTGAAAAAACTATAGCATTGACTAGATGGACGTTACTACTTTTACTTATTTGTGTTCAGGGATTAATAAAAACTGTTATCCTATTGGAGTTCCTTTGGCCTGAGAAGTATAGATATGGTTTCAACACTTGTTCACTAAAGTGGTGGCAGAAGGGTAAATTTTCAGGGCATACAGAAAATCTTAAGAAGATGGATAAAGATATAGTTGTGAATGTTAAAAGTTATTTTTATTGATCAAAAATAAAATGCTACAATGGTGTGCAAGACTAAGAGTGAACCCTAATGTACACTATGGACTTTGGGCAATAATGATGTATCAGTGTAAGTTTATTGATTATAACAAATGTACCAGTGCTATGTAGGATGCTAATTCTGTGTGTGTGTTGGAGGGGATTCATAGCGTGTATAAGGCAACTCTTTGCATTTTTCGCTTAATTCTGCAGTCAACCTAAAACTCCTATAAAGTTTATTAGCTTAAGAAAAAAACTAAAATAGGAATCACAATAAAAATCACATATATTTTGTTATGCCTCCTTTAATTCATACATAAAGATTAATTTCAATTGTAAATTAGTATTATTGTATGTCAGAACTTAACCAGGTTTAAACATAATATGTTCTTTAATGAATATTGTTAAATATGATAATTAATTTTGTTTTGTAAAAGTTATGACCAACCTAGATAGTATATTCAAAAGCAGAGACATTACTTTGCTGACTAAGTTTCGTCTAGTCAAGGCTATGGTATTTCCTGTGGTCATGTATGGATGTGAGAGTTGGACTGTGAAGAAGGCTGAGCGCCGAAGAATTGATGCTTTTGAACTGTGGTGTTGGAGAAGACTCTTGAGAGTCCCTAGGACTGCAAGGAGATCCAACCAGTCCATTCTGAAGGAGATCAACCCTGGGATTTCTTTGGAAGGAATGATGCTAAAACTGAAGCTCCAGTACTTTGGCCACCTCATGTGAAGAGTTGACTCATTGGAAAAGACCCTGATGCTGGGAGGGACTGGGGGCAGGAGGAGAGGGGACAACCGAGGATGAGATGGCTGGATGGCGTCACTGACTCAGTGGACGTGAGTCTGAGTGAACTCTGGGAGTTTGTGATGGACAGGGAGGCCTGGCCTGCTGCGATTCATGGGGTCGCAAAGAGTCAGACACGACTGAGCGACTGAACTGAACTGAATTGCACATTAGAAATTTCTCAAAATATTTACTGATATCCAAAAAGAAAATTCATATGCACTGATGCTTATACCAGAATACACAAAGATAACCTGTGGGAAATATTTCATTAGTGAACAGCTCTATATATGCCAATGAACTACAGCTGTGGAAAGAAAACTGTAAATTATAAAATCACTTGAAAAAATAGTTAATTATTTCAGGACTTATTTTCCTTGATAGTATTTAGAAGAGGTGAAAAAGGAGAAAGGTATACAGGAAATATGTGCAAGTGCAAATGCACAGTCATATACATGGCCAGAGAGAGCAAGACTGTGCTAAGTGTAATAATTTGTGCTTAATTGTATCTGTAGCCAGTGCTGTTAATTTTAAATTGCCCACCTGGTGTTCCACAGCTCTGAAAATACTAAAAGACTCTATCTTCACAGTAAGATAATTTTAGTTAAGGTAAATTATTAAACATGATCTAAATTTCATTTTGTATTGCTTTCCACATGAAATGATCCCTTCACTATTTGTAAATAGTAAAGTGAAAGTGAAAGTCACTCAGTCCTATCTGACTCTTTACAATCCCAAGGACTATATAGTCCATGGAATTCTCCAGGCCAGAATACTGGAGTGGGTAGCCTTTCCTTCCCCAGGGGATCTTCCCAACCCAGGGATTAAACCAGAGTCTCCCACATTGCAGGCAGATTCTTTACCAGCTGAGCCACAGGGGAAACACAAGAATACTGGAGTGGATAGCCTATCCCTTCTCCAGAAAATCTTGCCAACCCTGGAGTCAAACCCGGGTCTCCTGCATTGCAGGTGGATTCTTTACCAACTGAACTATCAGGGAAGCCCAAAAGGTAAAGGTGGGATATAAAATCCAAAGCATTGTGTGATATTTATTAATATGACAGCAGCAATTGTAAGGTATAAATTTTTAAATAAAACTTAAGGAAAATCTTAGTAAGCCATGGAGTTTAATCAGCATTCACCCTGATGGCTTCTTAAATTTTACTATAGGACATTGACATAAGTCCTGGGAGCCAGCATGAGGAATCCTGCCCATGGCAAAGGTCATGAGGAAGGAGGTCTGACAATATGCAAAGGCGGGATCAGGCTTCAGGGGTCCCCCTGGGCATTCTCAAGCATCTACCCCCAAAACCAGAGTCTGCCTACCTTACTGCATTATGCTTTCACCTACACTTCTGACATTATGGGAGGCTATCCTCCACCACCTCTCTCTGAAAAGGAGCTAACTTAGAGCTCCAATTAATAGATCTCCTGGGTGGGACAAGAGTGTTTCAGTCCCAAAACTCCTCTGATGGCTCTCTAGCCTGCCTGACAGGTTTATCCGGCCACATACGATTTTTCACACCCTCCCTACTGTGAGAGGCACCAGATGCTTTAAGCTTTCTAAATACAGATTCTTTTGAGAAGTTAGAAAATTATTAGTACAGTATTAGTGAGTTAGTTAGAAATTATACTGGTGGAGGGTTTCATTGTTGAGCCAGTATTTGCTGCTAAGCCTTCATATCCTTGCCCCTTATACACACTAATTGATATAATTAGCATATAGGAGAAATAAGTATTAACCTTGATATTAATCACGTTAGACCTTAGACTAAGTAAATTATTTTCTTGATTATAGCCCACTGCACCTTTGCCCTGTAGGAATGCAACTTTATCTGGTGCCTTTGGAGAGTGGTGCATGACTTAAGAAAAATCACCTTTGGAGAAAATAAGTTTTCTGGTTGACTAATCATCATCAGAAAGGGTCATAAAATGCTAGCAGGCCTCTTGGCCAGAAGATAATGTAAATCACCTGAAAACTTTGTATATCGGAAGGAATACAGAAAGAAAGTGTGGTTTCAATGAGTCAGGACTGCTGACCCCACGTACTTTGTATTTTCCATTTATCTGTATGTATAACTCAAAGTATAAAAGAGGCCCTGGAAAAATAAAGAAATGGGACCAGTTCCTGGAAAGACTGGTTTCCCTCGTGTCGTCTTTTCTCGCTCTCTTCTTTTCTGGCTGAATTCCCATCTGGCGCATGGAGGCTTGCCATGTCTGCTTATTTGCCCTGGCTTCTAAGACCCACGTTAGAGAGAGCCCAAGGTGGGGCACCCTCCACTATTCAAGTGGGCGCCGGTGGCCTATGTAGATAGTGCAAACCCCTCGTCTAGGAGTTTTATTGGTTTTCCGTGTAAACCAAGTTATTCAGCCTCTTTTTTCCACTAATTTTCCTACTGCACTATTCTTTTCTAGTCTCTCTCCATATGTTTAATTAAACAATTTTCCTCTAGATGGACTCCATCCCCACTTCAAATTACCCTGGATCCACTGGCGCTGGACCCCAGCACATAAGTGTGAAAAATATTTAGTTTCACTTAATGAGTATTTCTTTCCTTTTGATTGCCAAAATGACAATGATACCAAACATTTGTTGTATGCATATTATGTGCCAAGCACTCTTCTAATCAGTTTACAATAATATTCCATTTAATCCTCATAACAACCATTTGAAGCAGATGCACAACTTTACAGATTAGAAAACAGAGTCATAGAGAGAAGAAATAATTCAATTAAGGTCATGCAACTGCTCAGTATTAGAGTTGGAATGTAAACAAGGTAAATTTAATACCAGAACTTAAAGCCTTAAATGTAGGGGCAGAAAGAAAAATTATAACTTGACAAGCTGGAAACATATGTTATATATGTTTTACCTCTAATAATTTCAATTAAGAAACCACAGATATTTTGACCAGCATTAACAAATAACTTTTGTCACAAATGACAGAAAATTTAACACAACCCCTGCTAGGCTTGTCTCCAAAAGGCACTTCCTACTCTAGAAATATTCACCAGATGAACATATAATATAAAAACCACATGTAAATATAATTTAGTAAAATAAGCGCTATAGTTATGTCAATGTGGAATCCATAAATTCAAAGGAATCAAGAGGGAATTTTAAGAAGCAGATCGACAAGCTTAAAGAGCCTCTATCTTCATGTTAAAAGAATTAGATATATGTCCCTTGGGGATTGCATGTTGTTTGGTCACTAAACAACATCATGCCTGACTCTTTTGTGACCCCATGGATTGTAGCCCACCAAAATCCATGGGATTTTCCCAGTAAGAATACTGGAATGGGTTGCCATTTCTTTCTCCAGGGGATCTTCACAATCCTGGGATGGAACCCATTTCTCCTGCATTGGCAGGCAAATTCTTTACGACTGAGCCACCTGGTAAGTCCCTGAATGTTGCATTTCAGGAATGCATTTTCATTTCTAAGATCGCTACAGTACCTATCACGCTGGAAACTGTAGTATGGACATATCAATCTACTTTTTCTCATGAAAGAATTTCTATGTTGTGATGCATGTGTGTGTGTGCTAGGTAGCTTCAGTTATATCCAGCTCTGTGTGACCCTATGGAATGTATCCCACCAGGCTCCTCTATCCATAGGGTTCTCCAGGCAAGAATATGGAGTGGGTTGCCATTCCCTTCTTGAGGGGACCTTCCCCACCCAAGTATCTAACCTATGTCTCCCATATTGCAGGAAATTCTTTACCACTGAGCCACCAGGGAAGATATGTCTTTCCAAATTTGTACTTATTTTTTAAATATAAATTTATTTATTTTAATTGGAGGTTAATTACTTTACAATATTGTATTGGTTTTGCCATACAGCAACATATTTCTGCCACAGGTAAACACGTGTTCCCCATCCTGAACCCCCTTCCCTCCTCCCTCCCCATATCATCCCTCTGGGTCATCTCAGTGTACCAGTCCCAAGCATCCAGTATTATGCACCAAACCTGGACTGGTGATTCATTTCATATATGATATTATACATGTTTCAATGCCATTCTCCCAAATAATCCAACCCTCGCCCTCTCCCACAGAGTCCAAAAGACTGTTCTACACATCTGTGTCTCTTTGCTGTCTCACATATAGGGTTATCATTACCGTCTTTCTAAATTCCATATATATGCATTATTATACTGTATTGGTGTTTTTCTTTCTGGCTTACTTCACTCTATAATCGGCTCCAGCGTCATCCACCTCATTAGAACTGATTCAAATGCATTCTTTTTAATGGCTGAGTAATACTTCACTGTGTATATGTACCACAGCTTTCTTATCCATTCATCTGCTGATGGACATCTAGGTTGCTTCTATGACCTGGCTATTATAAACAGTGCTGCAATGAACATTGGGGTACATGTGTCTCTTTCTATTCTGGTTTCTTCAGTGTGTATGCCCATCAGTAAGATTGCTGGGTCATATGGCAGTTCTATTTCAAGTTTTTTAAGGAATCTCCACACTGTTCTCCATAGTGGCTGTACTAGTTTGCATTCCCACCAACAATGTAAGAGGGTTCCCTTTTCTCCACACCCTCTCCAGCACATATTGCTTGTAGACTTTTGTACTTCTAAACATATCTGGCTTCTGTTTTCACACTCATCTTAGCTACTATCCTATTACATTGCCACCTTTAGACTCTCCAGTACTATATAATACCTGGGCTTATTGATATTTTACCTTTATTAAAAAATTATTTCTATGCTAGCTATTTTGAAGCTTGAAGCCTTGGAATTTCCAACATAAGTAAAAACACAACTTTAATTATTACTTATGCCAATACTTTTATGGGATTTAAATTGTTTCTACTGGCTCTGGTTGACATGGAATCATTCTTTCTATAGAATGTAATAATTTGACACAATCATAAAAAATATTATTCTCTCGCTCTCACTTACACACTCAAATACACACCATATCCTGATTCACCACATCATTTTCTCTCAACAAAGTAACCTAACATCTTGCTCTGCAGTCTAATATATTTCATGCTCAAGTGTATGCTTGTATTCTATCTCAGGCCTTTAATTATACAAGATTCTTCCCAAAGAATAAACCATACTTAATCTGAGTTCAAAGTAGTCCTCTGTATCCATTTTTTTTTAATCCTAGCTTCTTGGATGCTAAAAGCCTTAGTCTTCAGTGACCTTTAGCAAGTCTCTTCAAGTTATTGTCTCTTACTGTGGAATTCAGTTCTTGACTTCATAGGACACTACAGTTGACAATATGATTCATAAGAGATTGAGAGTTTCAAGATGAAGATTAACAGCAATGTTTTACTTTTATAGCTCCCTGTACACATTACATCATATCACCTCTGATATAATTTGTTGTCATGTCCTACTCTTTTCTGACCCCATTGACTGTAGCCTGCAGGCTCCTCTGTCCATGGGATTTCTCAGGCAGAAATACTGCAGTGGGTTGTCATTTTCTTCTCCAAAGGGATCTTCCAGACCCAGGGATTGGACCTGCATCTCCTGTGTTGGCAGGCAGATTCTTTACCACTGAGCCACCAAGGAAGCACTCTGATGTCATTACAGAACTAACTAAAGACTGGCTTGAAACCAGCTGTACAGTAGAACATATCAACATATTAAAAAAAAAATTCAAGTTTATTTCCATATAATATTTTAATTCTTTAGTGAAAGAAATGAGAAAGCTACATCATAATGACAAAACAACTTATACTCTTATTGTTATTCTGCAGTTGTACAGAGAAATTAAGTAACATGTCCTAGGACACACAGGTATCTAGATGGCCAAGCTAAGATTTATACCAGAGCTATCTAGAACAAACACACAGCTTCACAGTGCATTCTTCAAAGATCCCTGAATGACCAAGTCAATTTTTATCTTTTTCCAGTAGCAATTGCTTACTTTGGTCTCTTTCTATACTTATTACAATTAAAATTTGTAGCAATTTATTTGACATAGGTAGCATCCTCATTGTTCTATATGCCTTATCTTACTTTTCTATACAAGGATAGGAACAGTGTGATACTATTTAGGCAAAATCATTAATTTCTTTAATCCACATGCCTGTATTCTCTAAAGGTACAGCTCACAACTAAATCAGGTGTGCCCACATTGAGAGCCTAAATGTTCATCCCTATATATGCTGTGTAAACCCTGATTTCTTGGCTAATAAACCTGATCACAATTCAACTATCGATATTAATCCATATGTTATTCTAAGATTTTGTTTTTCATTCTTTGAGTTTTCACTATTAATAATAGATTTCCAGCTATCCAAATCTATCTAAAATGACCACTGATAAAAACTGTCTTCTTGAACCTTATATGTTATTATTACATTGCTTTATGTTGTCTCTTAAGATTGTAATTTTGATTCTTTCTCCTGGGTCTCTGATTCTCAGTTTATTCTTCTCTTTTTGTCCCTGTACTTGAGGGTCTATTGTTACATTATAAGCTTTAATTTAATTATGTTGGAAATAATTATTTCATTTTGTGATCATTTGAGTCCTAATAATATTCTCACTAAGCATATAAAAGTAGATTTACTAACATATATTGGTTATTTTATTTTAGATTATATCCAAGTACAGGATTGATCAAAAAGTAAGATGTTGCAGAAAAATCCAAATGAACTTTATGACCAACCCAATATATTGGAAGTTCTCAGCTACTTCTCCAATCCTTGACTTTCTTACTTCATGCCTAAATATTTTAAAAGTTCTTTCTATTTATTTATATACATACTTGAATTTATATTTTACAAAAACTGATTCTTCCTTTTGAAAGACTACAATGATATAATCCCCAATAACATGAAACTTCAAGATAATATATTGGAAAACTTTCCCAGAGTATAGGAGAAAGTATACTATACCTGAAACATCTATAAGTTTATAACTTGAATTCATGTAAAATAAATGGCATTCTAAGTTTATAAATTTTGCAAAGTATGGCAGACTGAGTTTAATAAAACATTTTTAAACTTCTAAAATTTAGTTAAAACAACTTATCCCTGTAGAGCCACTTTGGAGATAACTCCAAGTGCATGCAAAAGTTTCCTGCAACACTACCTTTAATATGAAAAGTTTGATGTATTTAAATTAATTCATTTAATGAAACTAACTGCAAATTTACTAAGGTACACTGACAGAATTAAATGGGCTTGGAAATGCATTTCTTATTATTTAGCTACCTTTGAGGTTCCCCAGATTCTAATCAGATTTTCTGCAGGTATTTTCAATTACCATTTAATTCATTTTACAGTGTGTTTTCTATGCGCCTCTCATTTAACCAGCAGTCATTGATTTTTGTCTATTCAAACACTTCAGATGAGTTTTCTTCAGCTTAATTCTTTCAACTCTTTAGAACTCTGATATCCTCAGAATATACTTTGGATATGAAGAGGAAAACAGTCTCTCCTTTGCCTATCTAATTCTTGTATCTCTTTTTCAAAAGAGACACTAAAACATTAATGCTTGATAAAAGTACTGTGGTCACAATGATGAAGGGTTTGGATAAATGAATCCAAGGGAAGATATTTGAAAAATGTGTGTGTGGTTAGCCTGTGGAAGAGATAAAGTGTTGGGTACTTGAGCTTGAAATATCATAACAGAGAGCTTCAAATACTGAAGGGCTGCTTTTATATAAGAACATAAGCTCATTGAATAAAGTTTTAGAGGGCAGAATGAAGATTAATTTGTAGAAGATTCAGAGAGGTAGGCTTAACATAATTACATCAATGAATAAATAATGAAATAATCCACATGACGAGAAGCTTTTGTTCACTCTATTCTACTTAATTCAACAAATATTTATCCAGTTCCAACCACTGACACAGCATAGAATCAAATCAAATCTTGTCTGTGCCACTACCTGTGAATCTCAAGAGCTGTTTTATCTATAGGCTACTAACTGTGCAGCCTCTCAGTATCTTCTGCAGTTTGGAGTACTTAATACTTAATATGTTAAAGTTCATGTTTCTTATCACAGTGACCTCTGAGGGCACTTATTTCTATTTTGTCACTCTGACCCAAAGCAGATGCACATGCATGACTTAATTTGCTTCTGCAAACAGACTAGGTTGAAATAGTTTAATAGCTCTTTACTAAAGATTCAAGGATACTAAATGGATAGTATTAAATAGATTATACAAATAATTAAAATTAACAAACAGATATGACAGAAATAAAATATGTAGCTCTGACACATCTTGTTCAATTCATTAACCACAGGGCTTCTTAAACTGGAAAGTTCATTATATTATAAATCATCTGGGAAACTTATCTAGATGGAGACTGTGTAGTAAGTCTGAGGTAGGCCACATGTTCCTGGTGATGCTGCGGATCTCCTTACCATGCTTTGAGCAGGAAGATTTTCCTAGATGCCTTTCTAGCAAGTCATAAGGTTTCCTCTCTTTCTGCCACTCTTTCTGTGTCAAAATTCAGATTCACCTCAGGGTGCTCTTGAGCATATATAATATGCTCAGAATCCAGTTCAGAGAATGAACCCTTAGAAGGGAAAAGACTTACTTCTCAACTCAAAAGACTGACCAACTTCCCAGATCATATATCCTATCTCAATAATATCTTAAAAAATGATTATTTTTTCTGTAATGATCCAGTTTCTAATTTAGCAAGAAGATCTAAGGAGATAAACTACATGTAATCAGGTTTGTTTGTTTGTTTGTTTTTTTTTTTTTTTAGAACAAGATAATAGTATCTATCTGAAACTCTTTCCAAATTATTGACTGGGAAACCCCAGGTACATGTCCCATTATTTAAAAACCCATGTAAAATAAAATTCAGAAAACTGTTAAATCCAAGAGAGAACTTATTAAGTTCCATCCAGATACTTTAATAAATCTTTCCAACTTGATTCTCTCAGAAATAAGACCTGCTGCACTATCCCGAAGTCTTTTGAAAGTGTTCATAAACAAAATGACACAAAGCAAATACTTCTCCAGAAAAATAAATATGACTTTACAGGCACAGAACAACCTAAAATCTATGCTATTGAGGAAGTATTTCTTCTGAGGAAATGTATATAGTATGTAAAGAACACCAACACACCATATTCAAGCAATTTCATTATTACACAAAACATTTTAAATCCTTACAAGCACACTCCTTCATCCTCTTTTAATAATAGTTTCTCTTTTATTTGCTTAACAGACCTTCACTTATCCCTCAAGTATCAAGAACCAGTCCGTCCATGGGAGTTCTAAAGCTTTATCTCATGTTATACAGAAAATGCTAGAAAAGTAATGCTCAAAATTCTTCAAGCTAGGTGTCTTTGTGAACAGAGAACTTCCAGATGCACAAGCTGGATTTAGAAAAAGGAGAGGAATAAGAGATCAAATTGTCAACATCTGTTGGATAATAGAAAAAGCAAGGGGATTCCAGAAATTGATCTAATTCTGCTTCATTGAATATGCCAAAGCCTTTGACTGTTTGAATAGCAACAAACTATGGAAAATACTTCAAAAGATGGGAATACAGACCACCTTATCTACCTGCTGAGAAACCTGTATGTAAGTCAAGAAGCAACAATTAGAACTGGACATGGAACAATGGACTGGTTCCAAATTGGGAAAGGAGTATATCAAATCTGTTTATTGTCACCCTGCTTATTTAACTTATATGCAGAGTATATCATGAAAAATGCTGGGCTAGATGAATCACAAGCTGGAATCAAGATTGCCAGGAGAGATATTCACAATCTTAGATATGCAGGTAATGGCATATGCACTCTAATGGCAGAAGGTGAAGAGGAACTAGAGAGCCTCTTGATGAAGGTGAAAAAGGAGAGTAAAAAAGCTGGCTTAAAATTCAACATTGAAAAAACTAAGATCATGGCATCTGGTTCCATCACTTCATGGCAAGTAGATGGTGAAAAAGTGGAAACAGTTACAGATTTTAATTTCCTTGTGCTCCAAAATCACTGCAGACAGTGATTGCAGCCATGAAATTAAAAGATGCTTACTCTTTGAAAGTAAAGCTTTGACAAATCTAGACAGTGTATTAAAAGCAGGCCTTTTGGACTCTGTGGGAGAGGAAGAGGGCGGGATGGGTTGGCAGAGTGGCAATGTAACATGTGTGATATCATAAGCGAAACGAATTGCCAGTCCAGGTTTGATGCAGGATGCAGGATGCTAGGGACTGATGCACGGGGATAATCCAGAGAGAGGGTGTGGGGCGGGAGGGTGGAGGTGGGGGTCGGGATTGGGAGTTATGTACACTCATGGCTAATTCATGTCAATGTGTAACAAAACGAGTATTGTAAAGCAAAACAAACTAAAAAATAAAAATTAATTAAAATTAAAAAAAAAAAAAAAAAAGCAGAGATATCACTTTGCCAACAAAGGTCCATATAATCAAAGCTATGGTTTTCCCAGTAGTCATGTACAGATGACAGAGTTGTAGCATAAAGAAGGCTTAGTATTGAAGAACTGATGCTTTGGAATTGTGGTGCTGGAGATTACTCTTGAGAGTCATTTGGACAGCAAGAAGATTAAAACAGACAATTCTAAAGGAAGTCAACCATGAATATTTATTGGAAGAACTGATGAAGCTGAAGCTGAAGCTCCAAAACTTTTGCCACCTTTATTGAAGATTTGACTCATTGGAAAAGACTCTGAAGCTGAAAAATATTCATGGCAGGAGGAGAAGGGGGTGATAGAGGATGAGACGGTTGAATGGCATCACCAACTCAATGGACATAAATTTGAGAAAACTCCAGGAGACAGTGAAGGACAGGGAGGCCTGGCGTGCTTCAATCCAGGATGGCACAAACAGTGGGGCACAACTGAGCAACTGAATAACAACATTACAGAAAATGGCTTACAGTTTCTTCTAACTCCATGACCTATGAAGATGTTATAGACATCCTTCTCCTTTTCTCCTACTATCCTCACTGTAAACACACACACACACACAGACACACACACACACGCACGCACACACACATTTAAATCACAGATTAAATGTAAAACATTTAACTCACAGTTAGATTTGGGGGAAAAAAAAGGAAAGGACATCTCAAGTTACTATAAATGGAGAGAGCTTAAAGTCAGTGTTAACTTACCATTTGACTCTATGGTGTCCCAGGAAGCTCAAACAATGACACTAGAGAAGATAGACCATAATTTCCATTAGAACATAGAAACGATGAAATTAAACTCAAGTAAAGCATATTGATGGAACTAAAGATCCTTAACTGGCACCTTTTAAAATGGCTGACTTGACTTTGTAAAAAATAATTTTAAATAAATAAACAAAAAATAAAAATCTCTACCAGCTTAGAAAGTGTCTGGGAAACCTGTCATAGCTCAGAAATCCTGTGTGTCTTCAGAGTGGAATGTAAACCTGAGATTCACTTGTCATGGGATCTAAGTTTATATTTCTGAGGAAGCAAGAGACTCAGACAAAGGAAACTGAGTTATTCTGAGGGCAACTAAAACTGGAACCAATAGAAAATCACTGCAATAGAAAAAAACATTATGTGGCTACATCTTTCTCCCCTCATGTTAAAGGTAGGGAGATGAACACAACTCTGCAACTCTAAATAAACTGAAGATGGATTAAGAACCTAAATGTAGGGCTGGAAACCATAAAACTCTTAGAAGAACTAACAGAACCCTCTTTGACAAAATCCATAGCATTATTTTCTTTGATTTGTCTCCCAAAGCAAAAGAATAAAAGCAAAAACAAACAAACAGGTCCTTATTAAACTTAAAAGCTTTTGTACAGTAAAGGAAATCATCAACAAAATGAAAGATAGTCTGCTTAGTAAGAGAAAATATTTGTAAATGATACAAAATGATATCATTTCATAGAACACCAATAAGGTGTTAACATCCATATATAAACACCTCATGCAACTCAACATCAAAAAACAAACAACCTAATAAAAATGAGAAGACCTGAATAGACAGTTTTCAAAATAGGACATACAGACTGCCAACAAGCAAATGAAACAAACAAACAAAAATGCTCAACATCTTTAATAACAAGAGAAGTGCAAATTAAAACCACAATTCCACTATTGAGTGTATGTCTGAAGAAATGAAAACACTAATTTGAAAAGATATATTCACTCCGATGCTCACAGCAGCATTATTCACAAGTGCCAATATATAGGAACAACCTAAGTGTTTATTAAGAGATGAATGCATGGATACATAAATACACTCAATGGAATACCACACAGTCATAAAAAAATGAAATTTTTCCATTTGCAACAACACTGATGCATTTGGAGGGTATTATGTTTAGTAAACAAGTCAGACAGAGGAGGACAAATACTGTGTGATATTTCATACCTGTGGAATCTAAAAACTAAAAGTAGTGAATATAAGAAAGAAGCTCACAGATAAAGAGAACAAACTAGTGGCTATCAGTGGGGAGAAGGAAGCAGGGAAGGGCAATTTAGGAGTAGGAAGTTAAAAGGTACAAGCTACTATACATAAAATAAATGAGCTACAGGATATATTATATAACACAAGGGAATATTGCCAATATTTAAGAGTTATAAAATATATTATACTCCATAGCCAATATAATAACTAAAAATTTGAATCACCATACTATACATTTGAAACTTACATTGCACATCAACTATACCTCAATAAATTAAAAAAAAATGGAATGTCACCTTTTATATTTTGCATGACAGGCTTATGAATTTGGGTCTGAGACTATGATGAGTCTTCACATGGGCTTCCCTTGTGGCTCAGCTGGTAAAGCATCCAACTGCAATGTGGGAGACCTGGGTTCAATCCCTGGATTGGGAAGATGCCCTGGAGAACGGAAAGGCCGCCCACTCCAGAATACTGGAGAATTCCTGTATAGTCCATGAGGTTGCAAAGAAACAGACTCAACTGAATGACTTTCGCTTTCACCTTTCACTTTCTCATAATCATATTCAATACATAAAAGGGCTTCTCTCTTCCCTGGAAATTCTGAGACATAAAACATAGTAAGAACCTCAAAGGACTTTCTGGAAGAAAGTCTGCTGCTGCTACTAACTAAAATATTTCATCGACATAAAAGTGTTCTGCAGGAAGGAAGTCTGTCACTAACTGGGAGAACTCCTGCTGATCACCAGAAAAAAAAAAAAAAAAAGGCAGACAAAATAAATACATCACAGTTTAGGTTTCTCATGTGAAGCCAGCACCTCAGGAGAACCGGACTGTGTTTCCTACTAAAGTCTTAAAATTTAAGTTTCCTAGAGTAATTAATATTGGTGAAAGAAAAAAAGTGATAGTCACTCAGTCATGTCCGACTCTTTGCAACTTCTGGACATGGGCTTTTCCAGGCAAGAATAGTGGATTTCGCTGCCATTCCCTTCTCCAGGGGATCTTTCTGACCCAGGGTTTGAACCCAGATCTCCTGTATTGCAGACGGATTTTTTACTGTCTGAGTCATCAGGGAAGCCCAATATTCAGTTCAATTCTGTTGCTCAGTCATGTCTGACCGAGACCGATTGGGACCAGATGCCATATTAGTTTTTTGAATATTGAGTTTTAAACCAGCTTTTTCACAGTCTTTCATTTTCATCAAGAGGCACTTTAGTTCCTGTTCACTTTCTGCCTTAAGGGTGGTGTCATCTGCATATCTGAGGTTATTGATACTTCTCTCAGCAATCTTGATTCCAGCTTGTGTTTCCTATAGCCGGAATTTCTCATGAAGTACTCAGCATGTAAGTTAAATAAGCAAGGTGACCAGTCCCATCACTTCTTGGCAAATAGATGGAGAAACAATGGAAACAGTGACAGACTTTCTTTTCTTGGGCTCCAAAATCACTACAGATGGTGACTGCAGCCATGAAGTTAAAAGACACTTGAAAGAAAAGCTATGACCAACCTAGACAACATATTAAAAGCAAAGACATTACTTTATGAACAAAGGTCCATCTAGTCAAAGCTATAGTTTTTCCAGTAGTCATGTATGGGTGTGAGAGTTGGACTATAAAGAAAGCTGAGCACCAAAGAATTGATGCTTTTAAACTACAGTGTTGGAGAAGACTCTTGAGAGTCCCCTTGGACTGCAAGGAGATCCAAACAGTCCATCCTAAAGGAAATCAGTCCTAAATTCTCAATGGAACAACTGATGCTGAAGCTGAAACTCCAATACTTTGGCCAGCTAACGCAAAGAATTGGCTCAATGGAAAAGACCTTGATGCTGGGAAAAATTGAAGGTGGGAGGAGAAGGGAACAACAGAAGATGAGATGGTTGGACGGCATCACCAAGGGAGTTGGACGCAACTGAGCAACTGAACTGAACTGAACTGATAATTCTGATAGTTGCTTTTCTTTACTTGGACCTACTGGATATTTAGATGGCTCAGATTTACCCAGGAAAAGGTAGAAACAACAATGGAGATAGCTTCAAAATTGTAATGTTACTATTTTACATTAATGCAGGAAGGATATTTTAAGGGCAAATACACTTGAATATAAGACAATTCCCTTGAAAACAAGGGAAGAGATTCACCCTCCATCCCTATTTACCCTATTTTTCTTAGAGTATTTATTTCAGAAAAGTTAAATTCTTCCTATTTTTGAAAACTTATAAATCTTTTAAGAAGCCAAATTAGTCTCTTGACAGCTATGAAACCCAGGATTATTTTCCTTAAGCATCTAGCAAATATCTTGAAATGCAATCATCAAGGATAGTGTACCATCTCCAGTTTCTGTGGGAATGTACCAGCCTAACTTCAGTGGGCCTCAGTTCAAGTTGTGAAAAGATTTCTTTCTTGGATAAAGAAAATTAGCTAATACAGATGATCACCTCAACTACCAAATACATTTAGGATGAATTATATGTAACACATGATGCTATTAAAGTCCTCAAAGCAAATGGCAACCCACTCCAGTATTCTTGCCTGGAGAATCCCACAGGCAGAAGAGCCTGGCAGGCTACAGTCTATGGGGTTGCAAGAGTTGGACATAACTTAGTAACTTAACCACCACCACCATTTGTACTTATGAGCTAGTTATTGTTGACCTTGAGAACATGTGTGCAAGGAGTTATATCTACTTGACTGTATAAATGGGTGACATTTCTGTCTGCACTCCTTTAGTAGGTTGCCTGTGATGCATACCACTTTCTGATTCAGTATTTAACAATAAAACTGTATTCTTCTACTTTCCTGAAGAGGCTTTATGGGTTGAGAGGATTTTGGATTTAATTGTATTTCTGCAACAGACTTATGCACAAAATATTAAGATAAAAAATATGAATCAAAATATATCAGTGACCAGAGAAAATATCAGAGTGAATTTACTTGGGGTTAGATGTAATTGCAATGAAATTATGCATCACTTGGAGGAAAATTATTTTACAATATCCATTCTTCCAATTCATGTACATTGCTTTATTCATGTCTAAATTATAATTATGTTCATGTTCACCCTTGCTATCTCCTATTTGACCATTACCAATTTACCTTGATTCATGGACCCAACATTCCAGGTTCCTATGCAATATTGTTGCTTACAGAATTGAACTTTACATTCACCACGAAACACATCCACAACTGGGTGTCATTTCCACTTTGACTCAGCCTCTTCATTCCTTCTGTCCTATTGAGAGTACCTTACTTCTGCTTGTGTGTGTTTTGGTGCTGTATCTTTCAAGTAAGTAGTACATTTCAACTAAGATACCAAGTTGTGGGCATAGAGATGATCATAGTATTCTTTTCTTACCCTTTAATATCCATCAGATCAGTAGTGATGACACCCCTTTCATTTCTGATATTACTAACTTAATGTCTTTCCTCCCCACTCCTGCCACCACCCCTATGCCTTGGTTAGCTTGGTTAGAGGTTTATTACTTTTACTGTTCTTTTCAAAGAACCACTGTTTGGTTTCATTGATTTTCTCTAGTGATTTCCTGTTATCAGTTTTCTTGATTTCATCTTTTTGGTTTTCTTTTCTTCTGCTTACATTTGTTTCATTTTCTCTTCTTTTATAAGGTGGAAGCACATATTATTTTAGATTTTTTCCTAATAAATTAATTGACGATTGCACTGTTAGTTAAATGTTTTAAATTTCTCTTAAGTCTTCTTCCTCATCCCATGTATTATTTAAAAGGGTTTTACTTATTCTTTAATTATATTTTCTATCTTTCTATTCTTGATTTCTACTTTAATCCCATTGTAGCCTGAGTGTGTACTTTGCAATACTTTTGTATTCTTTTAAATAGGTATTTTGTGTTTTGTGTTCTAGACTGTGGTTTATATTGGCAAATGTTTTTCTGTGAGTTTAAGAAAGGTGTATTCTGCTGCACTTGGATATCATATTCTGCAAATGTCAATAATATCCAATTATTTCATGGTGTCATTTAGCTCATGTATATTCTTATTATTTCTGCCTGATAGACCTGTAAATTGCTGATAGTTGAAGTCACAAACAATAATAGTGAGTTATTCTGGTTCTCCTTACTTCTCAGATTTTGCCTTATGTATTTTGACGCTTCCTTGTTAGACCCATTCACACTGGGGATTGCTATGTTTTCAAGTAAAATATCCTTTATCAATATTTAATGTCATCTTCATCCCTGACAATTTGTCATGTTCTGAAATCAGCTTTATCTGAAATTAATAGTTAGTCCAGATTACTTTTATTTTTCATGGTATATATGTCTCTATCCCTTTATCCTTTTGCTGTTAACCTTTGCATCTTTATATTTTAAATGAGCTTCTGTTAGATATATTTGCATTTGTTTTTATCTACCCTATTAGACAGTAACTTGAAATTTTTATATTTAGAACGTTCACATTCAAAGTGCTTAGTTGAACTAATCCTGATTATGTTTGTAACTGTTTTCTATTAACTATTCTTGTTCTTTGTTTCCTTTTACTTGTTTTAGCTTTTTATATGCCTTCTCTGATTTTGACTGATCATTTTACATAATTACCTATTTTCTCCTCTGTTCAGTTCAGTTCAGTCACTCAGTAATGTCCAACTCTTTGTGACCCCATGGACTGCAGCACATCAAGCTCCCCCATCAATCACCAACTCCTGGAGCCTACTCCAACTCATGTCAATCATGTCAGTGATGCCATCCAATCATCTCATCCTCTGCTGTCCCCTTCTCCTCCTGCCTTCACTCTTTCCCAGCATCAGGGCCTTTTCCATGGAGTAAGTTCTTTGTATTAGGTGGACAAAGAAATGGACTTTCAGCTTTAGCATCAGACTTTCCAATGAGTGTTCAGGACTGATTTCCTTTAGGATGGACTGCTTGAATCTCTTTGCAGTTTCCATGGCTACAGTCACCATCCACAGTGATTTTGAAGCCAAAAAAAAAAAAAAAAGGTCTCTCATTATTTCCATTGTTTCCCCATCTATTTGCCATGAAGTGATGGGACCACATGCCATGATTTAGTTTTCTGAATGTTGAGTTTTAAGCCAACTTTTTCACTCTCCTTTTTCACTTTCACCAAGAGGCTTTTTAATTATTTGCTTTCTGCCATAAAGGTGGTGTCATCTATGTATCTAAAGTTATTAGTATTTCTCCTGGCAATCTTGATTTCAGCTTGTGCTTCATCCTGCACAGCATTTCACATGATGTACTCTGCATATAAGTCGAATAAGCAGGGTAACAATATACAGACTTGATGGACTCCTTTCCTGATTTGGAACAAGTCTGTTGTTCCATGGCCAGTTCTAACTGTTGCTTCTTGCCTGCATACAGATTTCTCAGGAGGCATTTCAGGTGGTCTGGTATTCCCATCACTTTAAGAATTTTGCACAGTTTATTGTGATCCACATAGTCAAAGGCTTTGGCATAGTCAATAAAGCAAAAGTAGATATTTTTTTCTGACACTCTCTTGCTTTTTCAATGAAGAGATTCTCCTCTATTAGCACATATTTTTTTCTCTTTTTCCCTTGGTGGCGCCATATAGTTTGCAATATACACTTAAAATAAATCTGAGTCTATTTCAAATAATATTATATCACTTCACATTAATGCAGGAACCTTAGAGAAAAGCATTTCTGATTTCTCTTGATACTTTATAACAGTATTGTCACACATTTTACTTTTTATAGGTCATAAAATCCCAAATACACCATTGCTATTAACTTGAACAGATTTAATTGTATATCAATTAAGAATAAGAAAATATTTTATTTTACCTTTATATATTCCTTCTCTAACACTTTTCTTCATGTAGCTTTGAGTTTCTGAACTATGTAATTTTCTTTTTCAGTAAGCTGTTAGTATTTCTTACAAGGCAAGTCTACGGAAAACTAATTCTCTTTATTTATTTATTTATTTTTGATGTAGTCTTTATTTCTTCTTCATTTTTTTTTGTTTTTATTCTTTTTATTTATTTTTTTAATTAATTTTTATTTTTTTAGTTTGTTTTGCTTTACAATACTGTATTCGTTTTGCTACACATCGACATGGATCAGCCACGAGTGTACATGAACTCCCAATCCCGACCCCCACCACCCCCTCCCGCCCCACACCTTCTCTCTGGATCATCCCCGTGCATCAGTCCCAAGCATCCTGCATCCTGCATCAAACCTGGACTGGCGATTCGTTTCACTTATGATATCACACATGTTACACTGCCACTCTGCCAACCCAGTAGAATTTCATTGAGAATTCTAGGTAATTTTTCTTTCAATATTTAAATATTTCACTCCACTCATTTCTTGCTTGTATGAGATATTTGGCCTAATTCTTTTCTCTGTTTCTCTATAGAGTAAGGTGTTTCTTTTTCCTGCCTTTTTTTTTTTCAACTTTTCTATCTTTGATTATCTACAGTTAGAATATGATATGCTTACTTTTAGGTGGTTTTTTTGTTTTTGTTTTACATTTACCTTAGTCTGTGATCTGTCAGCTTCTTGCATCTGGGGTTTGTTGTCTCATATATTTGGAAGAAAATTAAAAATTATTTCAGCTATTACAAGTTCAAATACTTTCTTCTGTTTCTTTCTTGTTATGTTTTCTTTATGCACATGGAACAGTTTGTAACTATCTCACAGCTCCTGAATATTCTGTTGCTTTTCTTGTACCTTTTCACTTCTCTTTTCAGTATGAAAGTTTCTGTTGACCTGTCTTCAAGCTCTCTGAGTCTCAATTGTGTCCAGTCTATTGATGAAACCAACAAAGGCATTTTTCATTTATGTCACAGGTTAGAATTACAATTTGATTCTTTCCTTAGAGTTTTCCTCTCTCTGCTTACATTGCCTGTGTGTTCTTCTAAATCTACATTTTCCATTATAGTTCTTTACCTTTTAATCATTTGCCTAGTCACTAAGTCATGTCAAATTTTGTGACCCCATGGACTGCAGCATGCCAGACTTTACTTTCCTTCACTGTCTCCTGGAGTTTGCTCAAACTCATGTCCATTACAGAGAAGGCAATGGAAACCCACTCCAGCACTCTTGCCTTGCAAATGCCATAGACGGAGGAGCCTGGTAGGCTGCAGCCCATGGAGTCGTGAAGAGTCGGACACGACTGAGTGACTTCACTTTCACTTTTCACTTTCATGCATTGGAGAAGAAAATGGCAACCTACTCCAGCGTTCTTGCCTGGAGAATCCCAGAGACGGCAGAGCCTGATGGGCTGCCATCTATGGGGATGCACAGAGTTGGACATGACTGAAGCTACTTAGCAGCAGCAGCAGCAGCAAGAAACCCACTCCAGCACTCTTGCCTTGCAAATGCCATAGACGGAGGAGCCTGGTAGGCTGCAGCCCATGGAGTCGTGAAGAGTCGGACACGACTGAGTGACTTCACTTTCACTTTTCACTTTCATGCATTGGAGAAGAAAATGGCAACCTACTCCAGCGTTCTTGCCTGGAGAATCCCAGAGACGGCAGAGCCTGATGGGCTGCCATCTATGGGGATGCACAGAGTTGGACATGACTGAAGCTACTTAGCAGCAGCAGCAGCAGCAGCATGTCCATTGAGTCAGTGATGCCATCCAACCACCTCATCCTCTGTATCATAGTTGCTTTAAATCCTTTTGTGATAATTCCAAAATCTGTTATATATATATATATATATTCAGTGCTGTATCTTGTTTTTTCAGGCTGTGTTTTTGTCTTTCATTATGTCTTGTGATTTTCCACTGAAAGTTCAACATGATACATTGGTTTAAAAAAAAAAAAAACTGAAGTAAGCAAGTCTTTATGGGCTTCCCAGTTAGCCCAATGGAAAGGAATCTGCCTGCCACCACAGAAGTAAGAGATACTGCTTTGAGCCCTGGGTTGGGAAGATCCCTTGGAGTAGGAAATGTCAACCCACTCTAGCATTCTTACCTGGAAAATTCCGCAAACAGAGGAGACTGGTGGGCTACAGTCCATGGAGTCACAAAAATTCAGACACAACTGAGCATGCACTCAATGCATATAAACAAGTCTTCAGTGTGATATTTTATGCTTGTTTGCCTAGAAGTTAGGCTGTGGCTAGTGTTTGCTTTAGATATAGTATCATTTTTTTTAATTTTTTAAATTAATTTTTATTTCTTTGTTTTGCTTTACAATACTGTATTCGTTTTGCTACACATCAACATGAATCAGCCACGAGTGTACATGAACTCCCAATCCCGACCCCCACATCCCCNTTTAATGAATATTGTTAAATATGATAACTCCCAGGTCAGTAGGTTCCCAATATGCTACTGGAGATCAGTTGAAAATAACTACAGAAAGAATGAAGGGATGGAGCCAAAGCAAAAACAATACCCAGCTGTGGATGTGACAGGTGATAGAAACAAAGTACTATGCTGTAAAGAGCATTATTGCATACGAACCTGGAATGTCAGATCCATGAATCAAGGCAAATTGGAAGTGGTCAAACAAGAGATGGCAAGAGTGAACATCGACATTCTAGGAATCAGCGAACTAAAATGGACTGGAATGGGTGGATTTAACTCACATGACCATTATATCTACTACTGTGGGCAGGAATCCCTCAGTAGAAATAGAGTAGTCATCATAGTCAATAAAAAAGAGTCCAAAATGCAGTACTTGGATGCAATCTCAAAAATGACAGAATGATCTCTGTTCATTTCCAAGGCAAACCATTCAGGATCACAGTAATCCAAGTCTATCCCCCAACCAGTAACACTGAAGAAGCTGAAGTTGAACAATTCTATGAAGACCTACAAGAACTTTTAGAGCTAACACCCAAAACAGACGTCCTTTTCATTATAGGGGACTGGAATGCAAAAGTAGGAAGTCAAGAAACACCTGGAGTAACAGGCAAATTTGGCCTTGGAATGTGGAATGAAGCAGGGCAAAGACTAATAGAGTTTTGCCAAGAGAATGCACTTGTCATAGCAAACACCCTCTTCCAACAACACAAGAGAAGACTACACATGGACATCACCAGATGGTCAACACCAAAATCAGATTGATTATATTCTTTGCAGCCAACAATGGAGAACCTCTATACAGTCAACAAAAACAAGACCAGGAGCTGACTGTGGCTCAGATCATGCACTTCTTATTCCAAATTCAGACTCAAATTGAAGAAAGTAGGGAAAACCACTCGACCATTCAGGTATGACCTAAATCAAATCCCTTATGATTATACAGTAGAAGTGATGAATAGATTTAAGGGACTAGATCTGATAGATAGAGTGCCTGATGAACTATGGATGGAGGATCGTGACATTTTACAGGAGACAGGGATCAAGATGATCCCCATAGAAAAGAAATGTAAAAAGCAAAATGGCTGTCTGAGGAAGCCTTACAGGTAGCTGTGAAAAGAAGAGAAGCAAAAAGCAAAGGAGAAAAGGAAATATATAAGCATCTGAATGCAGAGTTCCAAACAATAGCAAGAGATAAGAAAGCCTTCTTCAGCGATCAATGCAAAGGAATAGAGGAAAAGAACAGCATTGGAAAGACTAGAGATCTCTTCAAGAAAATCAGAGATACCAAGGGAACATTTCATGCAAAGATGGGCTCGATAAAGGACAGAAATGGTATGTACCTAACAAAAGCAGAAGATATTAAGAAGAGGTGGCAAGAATACATAGAAGAACTGAACAAAAAAGATCTTCACAGCCCAGATAATCACGATGGTGTGATCACTCATCTAAAGCCAGACATCCTAGAATGTGAAGTCAAGTGGGCCTTAGAAAGCTTACTATGAACAAAGCTAGTGGATGTGATGGAATTCCAGTTGAGCTATTTCAAATCCTGAAAGATGATGCTGTGAAAGTGCTACACTTAATATGCCAGCAAATTTGGAAAACTCAGCATTGGCCACAGGACTGGAAAAGGTCAGTTTTTATTCCAATCCCAAAGAGAGGCAATGCCAAAGAATGCTCAAACTACCACACAATTGCACTGATCTCACATGCTAGTAAAGTAATTCTCAAAAGTCTCCAAGCCAGGCTTCAGGAATATGTGAACCATGAACTTCCAGATGTATAATTTGATTTTAGAAAAGGCAGAAGAACCAGAGATCAAATTGCCAACATCTGCTGGTTCATGGAAAAAGCAAGAGAGTTCCAGAAAAACATCTATTTCTGCTTTATTGACTATGCCAAAGCCTTGGACTGTGTTGATCACAAAAAACTGTGGATAATTCTGAAAGAGATGGGAATACCAGACCACCTGACCTGCCTCTTGAGAAATCTGTATGCAGGTCAGGAAGCAACAGTTAGAACTGGACATAGAACAGACTGGTTCCAAATAGGAAAAAGAGTACATCAAAGCTGTATATTGTCACCCTGCTTATTAACTTCTATGCAGAGCACATCATGAGAAACGCTGGATTGGAAGAAGCACAAGCTGGAATCAAGATTGCCGTGAGAAATATCAATAGCCTCAGATATGCAGATGACACCACCCTTATGGCAGAAAGTGAAGAGGAGCTAAAAAGCCTCTTGTTGAAAGTGAAAGAGGAGAGTGAAAAAGTGGGCTTAAAGCTCAACATTCAGAAAATGAAGATCATGGCATTCAGTCCCATCATTTCATGGGAAATAGATGGGGAAACAGTGGAAACAGTAGAAACAGTGTCAGACTTTATTTTTGGGGACTCCAAAATTATTGCAGTTGGTGACTGCAGCCATGAAAATAAAATACACTTACTCCTTGGAAGAAAAGTTATGATCAACCTAGATAGCATACTCAAAAGCAGAGACATTACTTTGCCAACTAAGATCCGTCTAGTCAAGGCTATGGTTTTTCCAGTAGTCATGTATGGATGTCAGAGTTGGACTGTGAAGAAGGCTGAGTGCCGAAGAATTGATGCTTTTGAACTGTGGTGTTGGAGAAGACTCTTTGAGAGTCCCTTGGACTGCAAGGAGATCCAACCAGTCCATTCTGAAGGAGATCAACCCTGGGATTTCTTTGGAAGGAATGATGCTGAAACTGAAGCTCCAGTACTTTGGCCAGCTCATGTGGAGAGTTGACTCATTGGAAAGGACTCTGATGCTTGGAGGGATTGGAGACAGGAGGAGAAGGGCATGACAGAGGATGAGATGGCTGGATGGCAACAATGACTCGATGGATGTGAATCTTGCTGAATTCTGGGAGTTGGTGATGGACAGGGAGGCCTGGCGTGCTGTGATTCATGGGGTCACAAAGAGTTAGACATGACTGAGCAACTGAACTGAACTGAACTGAAGACCCTAGTAAGTAAAATACTTCTGAGATTTGTGTGCTACTCTAGCAAATTAATCAATCCAAGGAAGGAGTTTTAGGAACTTCTGATTTATAGTCCATTGGTTAGGACAGGTTACAATCTAAGGGGTAGTTTTAACCTGTGGGATCTAATGCTGTCTCTGGGACTCAATGCCAGAATTGAGCTGAACTGTAGGACACCTCAGGGACTTCTCAGGTGGCTCAGTGGTAAAGAATCTGCCTGTTAATTCAGCACATGTAGCAGATGCGGGTTTGATCCCTAGGTTAGGAGAGTCCCTGGAGGAGGAAAGAGCAACCAACTCCAGTATTCTTGTCTGGGAAATCTCATGGACAGAGAAACTTGGCAGGGTACAGTCCATGAGGTAGCATAAAGTCAGACACGGTTGAATGACTGAGCTCATAGGACACCCAGATAGTGTCAGAGCATAGCTTATTGTGGGAAAACATTTCCTGGAAACTGGGGTTCAGAATATACATTCGGTACTATACACCATTTTTCGATTGTTTGTTTTTCATCGAACTACAATGAGGATAAACATTTTATCATGTATTCAGTTCAGTTCAGCTCCTCATTTGTGTCCGAATCTTTGTGACCCCATGAACTGCAGCATGCCAGGCCTCCCTGTCCATTACCAACTCCTGGAATTCACCCAAACTCATGTCTATTGAGTGGGTGATGCCATCCAACCTTCTCATCCTCAGTCGTCCCCTTCTCCTCCTGCCTTCAATCTTCCCCAGCATCAGGGTCTTTTCCAATGAGTCAGCTCTTCGCATCAGGTGGCCAAAGTATTGGAATTTTAACTTTATCATTAGTCCTTCCAATGAACACTCAGGACTGATCTCCTTTAGGATGGACTGATTGGATCTCCATGCAGTCCGAGGGACTCTCAAGAGTCTTCTCCAACATCACAGTTCAAAAGCATCAATTCTTCAGCACTTTGCTTTCTTTATAGTCCAACTCTCACATTCATACATGATTACTGGAAAAACCATAGCCTTGACTAGATGGACTTTTGCTGACAAAGTACTGTCTCTGCTTTTTAATACGCTGTCTAGGTTGGTCATAACTTTCCTTCCAAGCAGTTAGCGTCTTTTAATTTCATGGCTGCAATCATCATCTGCAGTAATTCTGGAGCCCCCAAAATAAAGTCTGCCACTGTTTGCACTGTTTCCCCATCTATTTGCCATGAAGTAATGGGACCAGATGCCATTATCTTAGTTTTCTGAATGTTGAGCTTTAAGCCAACTTTTTCACTCTCCTCTTTCACTTTCATCAAGAGACTCTTTAGTTCTTTTTCGCTTTCTGCCTTAAGGGTGGTGTCATCTGCGTATCTGAGGTTATTGATATTTCTTCCAGCAATCTTGATTCCAATTTGTGCTTTTTCCAGCCCAGTGTTTCTCATAATGTACTCTGTATATAAGTTAAATAAGCAGGGTGACAATATACAGCCTTGTATATTGGAAGGAAAATATACTCCTTTTCCTATTTGGAACCAGGCTTAATGTATTAGAGACAGAGAAAACATCTAGATTTATATTCATCATATACATTACTGTTATTTCTTAATAAATTGATGACAACAAATAATTAAAGAAATGAGGACAATTTTTAAAAGTAATAAATATATGAATTTATATTAAATTCTGTGTTAGTTCTACCAATAAGATGATACTTGTGCCTACATACAAGCAATAGCATCTTGTAAGACCAGGTTAGTATGACTAGATTGAGAACCTAAACTAAGAGGACCTAAACGAAGAAGAAAAGAAGAAAATATTTCCTCCTTTCCTTCTCTTTTCTCTATAGGAAGATTTATTTTGAAGGAAGAAACTTTAATATACATCCCTTCTCTATAGCATTATTTAAATTTTCCATTTCAAAAAGTTAAAATAACACATATATAATCTTTATTTCCAACCAAAAATCATTTAAATTATAGAAATTAACCTAAATCTTTAATTGACACTTACAAATAAAAATTATTAGTTCTAGAGTAGTAATATATAAGTTTTATAATAGGTAAATGGATTATACGGATTTCCTATGAAGAACTTTTTGTTTTGGGAATATTAAAACAGTTATGGAAGACATGCAACTAATTACTCATTTCAAGTAAATAGCAATCTCTCCTTTGGGCATCCATAATTCTTTATTTGACCTCTGTTAATAACTTACTGTTAAACCTATGCCCACTTTATAATCCTCTCTCACTTTGAATCACAAAAGAGTCAGGTAATCGCCTTCAATAGCACAACTCCTGAAGTATTTAAAAATATTTTTACATTTTCAATTATTTTAAATTAGATTATGTATGCATACATAGATACACAAAAACATTAATTAAGAATAATGCTCTCGAGATATTTTAAATGGTTTGATATAATTCCTGATTATCAACAACTTTTTATGTGGGACAAAGTGTAAGGAATCTATGTGTTAACTGCAAACAATTTAATTCCAGAGAGGTCTGCTTTACTTATTTATTAAATAAATTTATTTATTTATTTATTTTGTAATTAAAGTATTCACTTACACTTGAGTAACAACTGAAACTTGTCCTGAAATTTATGAAGGTTTAATGCAAGCTCTATAATCTTAAGGAGAAATGAGGGCAAAATCAGCAAAATAAAAACAAGACAAAAAGAAAAGGAACAAAACAAGGTAAACAACCAATCAACTAACAATATCACTAAATATGTCCTAAAAACAAGTCACATGCAAAAATGCAACAGCTGTTAAACTGGCTTCAGAATTTGCCTCTACAACATTAAATTCAACACTAAAGTCAAAAATAAAATGAAATACATGTTAATATACCTTGATATGAATATATTACAAATCAGTAATATGAATCCAACTGTATTTTTTCAGCATGAAATAAAAATTCTCTCAAATACTCAAAAGATTAACAATAACACCACCTGCTTTTTGCAAATGACAAAATTATAAATACTAAAGCCTTCTGACAAGATATATACAAAAAATTAAGAATTCAAGCCCGGAAGGGACATATACCTTATCTCCCAATCAAGGACGACCTAACATAACACTGCAAATGCATTATAAGGAAGTGAAAAGCAGACAAAGTCAGAAGCATTCAATATGAATTCTAGCTAAGTATGTAAACTGGGAGAAATCAATCTCTTACAGTGCATAAATACACACACCTGCATAAATAAAAATATGAAAAAATATCATTATTTCTCATGGATGAATTTTAAATTATCTAGCAGTAGTAATAGAAGTTTGTACTTATTCAAACAGGAACCATTGAAAAATATAAGTAAGCCTCTTTCTTCTACATGAATAAAAATTTTGTACGTGCTATAGTATATTTAACTAATTGGAAAAATTTTTATTCCTTATGACAAAAATAAATCCTAAATTTATCCAGAAAGAGAAACAATCATTATTCGCTAAAGGAAACAAGTTTCTAACCTGACTGCAATACCCAGAATCTCACCCTTTTTCTAGTCAAGCTCCTTTTCTCCATCTTCCATCATGAATCAGTTTAGGCTTACTCCCTTGCATTTCAAAATCTCTTTGTTGGGCTAACAGTTCAGCATATGTTCAGTTTTATGTTTTATTCTTGTTATTTTCATTGCTCCAAAAGTGTGACATTTTCTGTCCTCCATTAATTTCAATTTGCCTATTCTGTATAGTACTGCTCATGACTTTGGCTATTACTGCAGTTCCATAACTCACCATTTAACTTATTCTGTGAATGGTAAATTATATTTTATTATAGTCATGTTTTTTGAAATGCATACTATGCTTGTTAGTAATATACAAATTTTAAGCTTCATATACCTTTTAATATATTTTTACATGAGAATCAATGTCATTGAATTAAAGAGCAAGAGGTAGAATGATGAATTTAAGCAGCAACAATAAATATTATCTCAACTACTTTGGACATGTTCACTACTATAAAAGTTATTTGAAAGTTCAGGCTTGCTGTTCAATGCCCAGAAAAAAAAAAAAATTTCCCTTATGTGCCTAATCTAACAAATATAAACTAATATAATATCAGAGTAGACAACATAAATTCAATTTATTAATTTACACAAAGCTAAGGCAACCCACTCCAGTATTCTTGCCTGGAAAGTTCCATGGACAGAGGAGCCTGGCGAGCTACAGACAACGGGGTCGCAAAGAGTCAGACATGACTGAGTGACTGAGCGACAACAACAATTGAAAACAGTACACTGCCATTAGCACTGAAAGAAAAAGCATGTGAAGCCTGAGATATGTTGAGCACTTAACACACATATCAATTACTACCTGTTTTACTATTTTTTCCAGTTACATAAGAATACAAATTATAATATCTTCTTTGACTTTCTGATTTCACACTGACCATGCTCAATATGTACTGAATATTGCAATTTCAATGAAACTGAAAACAATGGTTTTCAACATTAGAATATTTCAATATTCAGTAAATAGACTCCTTTTCTTTAAGCTGTTTTATCTTCTCTGGCTATTGATTTTCCCTCTGTGACTATTAATGTCATTTTCTATGACCTAAATTTGTCTTGCTTCTACAGAGCAATTTGGCCTTAAGCTATACTCCGACAGCTTGACTAGCAGAAACCCATATACTTTTCCTAAATCTTTAAGAATTTATCAAATTCCCCTATTAAATGTTTGTTCACTGTTTATTCAGAGGTACATGAAAACTAATTTCCTCATTTTCAAATTTTATGGAGTTGCCTCACTGTATCACCTGAGTTGAAAATGAAGATGTATCTAGAATATTTAATGACCCAATAAGCATTTGAAGTCTGAACCAATTTTTTTGATAGCTGTGATTTTTTTTCTAATGACATACCAATGGCAGTATATTTAGAAAAATTTATTTGGTTGACCTATTCATCTTTGATTGATACATTGCAAGTCATTAATTAATACAGATATGTGCTTTAATTTGTGCTCTTCAATCAATCACATAGGAACTGACACAGAGATGCTATTTTCCCTTACAAATAAGTTTAAGGTGTCTACTTTATCTTACATTAGTAAGTATATGGCATTTCTGAAGAATAAAATGTCAATATAAAGATTATATATAGATTTTACTTCCCTTGGAATACTTATGAAAGCAATTTGAGTTTTCAGCTGATGATTCCACAGATCTAAATTAATCCAGGCTATTTTTCTGGACATATCCAGAATATGCTACCACTGAAGATATTTTCATATTTTTAGAGTTTAGTGAATTTGAAAATTATATAATTATAATATATATCTCATTATATAACATTATATTATAATGGAATAATATCATTATTAACTTAATTATTATAATGGAATAAAATATGAGATAAGAAAATAATTGATTTGAAGCCTTGTTATTTTGTGAACATTTAAATACATTAAAATTATAACCCTTCTATTACTCTCACTTAGAACAGGAGATGATAATAATATATATCAAGGATAAAAAGTTATAAAGAAATGTAAGATATAATTCAGAACTCCTTTCCTATATACATACATACACACACACAGATACACACACACACACACACACACACACACACACACATATACTACAACTGTTTAAATCTGGGCAAATGTATCAGCATTGCCCAAAACTGAGGACAAATATCATTCACTGTAGGAAACTCATGCCAGCCCCAGTTCTTGAAACTTCTGGCTCCTCTTTTCCTGTTTCCCTCCTTGGAGGTATGAAATAAGAAATAATTTAAAAAAAAATTAAGACAAGGACTATCACTGCCAACATGATTAAGTAGCTCCTACTGGACCCAATCCTCCAGTGTATAGCAACTATAAACTCCAGACAAACTACAAAAAAATAAAATAAAGAATGTCTAGAAGGCAATGGAGAGTAATCAAATGCAGGTACATTCAAGAACTGAACTGACACTTGTCAAAAAAGAATGGTGCTGTGTGAGTATGTGGCTTTTTTCTCCTGGCTTTTATTATACTTTGAAGTTAGGCCAACATTTTCAATGTGTGAAGTGACTATAATTCTTAGAGAAATTCTGCGGGCTTCCTTACCTGAAAAACCAGAAGACATATTTCAAAGCAACTGTATTTTGAAAAACCTGAGAGGAGACCTCTGGAAAGGAGAATGTCATAGAGGAGGAAACCCAAGTTATGAGTATAAGCTCTATCCAATTCTCAGCCTGGCTCCTAACTCATAAATGTATGGAGCAGACTCAAAGTAGCTGTGATGATTCTAAAATAACTGAACTTAGAGTTGAGATGTAATATTAAAATTTAAACATAATCAAACCAATTGCCTATTAAAACAAAATAAATATCACCATTCTTAAGAATATAACCAAATGCAACTATATCACATGTATAATATCACATTCAGAATTATTGAGATATAGTCAAAATTACCCATGTATGAAGAATTAAAAGTGTTACTCATTCTTGGGACTTCCCTGATGGTCCAGTGGCTAAGAGTCCATGCTTTCAGTGCAAGGGCTGGGGTTCAATTCCTGGTCAGGGAACTAGATCCCACATGACACAACTAAAGATCACACATGTCTTAACTAAAACCTGGTGCAGTCAAATAAATATTTTTTTAAGTGGTACTACTCATTCTTACAGGAAAAAATTATCAACATATCTGAACCCTTAGATTATCCAGATGTTGGAATTATCGTAGATGGACTTTTAAAGCAGCTAGCATGTGTGTGTGTGTGTGTGTGTGTGTGTGTGTGTGTGTGTTGAGGGAGGTATATATGTGTGGAATATGAAGAAGAAATACTCATAAAAATCTAGAAAATCTAAGATGATTCAAAAAACAATAAAAATTTCAGAAAAATACATATCTACATAAAACGTTCTTTGGGTATGCAGAATACAGATGATAGAGTAGAGAATCAGTAATTTTGAAGGTAGATCTATATAAATAATATAATCTTCAGAATGCCAAGACATGTTTGGAAAAAATGAAGAGCTTCAGGAACCTGTAGGACATGTCAAAAGCATAAATTACATGTAATTTGAGCCAAAGAAGCTTTAGCTGAGCAACATCAAGGCAGAATAAACATTGAAAAATAATGGACAAAAACTTACCAAATTTATGGAAGACATACTTTTATACAAACCAGAGGCTGAGTAAATCCACAGTAGAATAATATAAATAAAACTAAATATTAGTAAAGACAAATCAACTTGCTAAAAATCAAACAGAAAGAGAAAACATTGAAATTAACTTAAAGATGTCATATTATACACTGGGAAAGAATAATTTATATCACCACAGACTCCATATCAGAATTATGCAGGCAAGAAGGCAGAAAACAGGTAAATATAGAATTTTCTATGAAGTATAAATATCAACCAGCATGAATGGTAAATATAATAGCCAAGACATGTAAGCAACTTATACATTCATCAACAGAAGAATGGATAAAAAAATGCAGTACATATATAAACTGGAATACTATTCAGCCATTTCTGTCCTTTATTGTGTCATCTTTGCATGAAAATTCCCCTTGGCATCTCTAAATTTCTTGAAGAGATCTCTAGTCTTTCCCATTTACTTGTTTTCCTCTATTTCTTGGCATTGATCATGAGGAAGACTTTCTTATCTCTCCTTGATATTCTTTGGAACTCAGCATTTAAATGGGTATATCTTTCCTTTTCTCCTTTGCCTTTCACTTCTCTTCTCTTCTCAGCTATTTGTAAGTCCTCTTAAGACAACCATTTTGCCTTTTCCATTTCTTTTTCTTGGGGATGGTCTTGATCCCTGTCTCCTGTACAATGTCACAAATCTCCATCCATAGTTCTTCAAGCACTCTATCAGATCTAATCCCTTGGATCTATTTCTCACTTCCACTGTATAATCATAAGGGATTTCATTTAGGTCATTCATGAATGGTCTAGTGTTTTTCCTTCCCTCCTCAATTTAAGTCTGAATTTGGCAATAAGGAGTTCATAATCTGAGTCACAGTCAACTCCTGGCCTTATTTTGCTGACTGTATAGAGCTTCATCTTTGGCAGCAAAGAACATAATCAACCTGATTTTGGTATTGACCATCTGGTGATGTTCGTTTGTAGAGTCTTCTCTTGTATTATCGGAAGAGGGTGTTTGCTATGTACAGTGTGTTCTCTTGGCAAAACTCTTATAGCCTTTGCCCTGCTTCACTCTGTACTCCAAGGCAAAATTTGACATTACTCTAGGTATTTTTTGACTTCCTACTTTTGCATTCCAGTCCCTATAATGAAAAGGATATCTTTTTTGAGTATTATTCTAGAAAGTCTTGTAGGTCTTTATAGAACCATTCAATTTCAGCTTCTCAGCAGTACTGGTCTGGGGCAAAGACTTGGATTAGTGTGACACTGAATGGTTTGCCTTGGAAACGAACAGAGATCATTCTCTCATTTTTGCAGTTGCATCCAAGAACTGCATTTTGGACTCTTTTGTTGACTATGATGGCTACTCCATTTCTTCTTCTTTTTTTTTTTTAATTGATTTTTATTTTTTAATTTGTTTTGCTTTACAATACTGTATTTGTTTTGCTATACATTGACATGAATCAGCTACGAGTGCACATGAACTCCCAATCCCGATCCCCACCTCCCCGCTCCCGCCCCACATCTTCTCTCTGGATTATCCCCGTGCATCAGTCCCAAGCATCCTGCATCCTGCATCAAACTTGGACTGGCGATTCATTTCACTTATATCACACATGTTACACTGCCACTCTGCCAACCCACCCTCTCCCTCTCCCACAGAGTCCAAAAGGCCGTTCTATACATCTGTGTCTCTTTTGCTGTCTTGCGTACAGGTTTATCATTACCATCATTCTATATTCCATAAATATGTGTAAGTATACTGTATTGGTGTTTTTCCTTCTGGCTTACTTCACTCTGTATAATCGGCTCCAGCGTCATCCACCTCATTAGAACTGATTCAAATGTATTCTTTTTAATAGCTGAGTAATACTCCATTGTGTATATGTACCACAGCTTTCTTATCCATTCATCTGCTGATGGACATCTAGGTTGCTTCCATGTCCTGGCTATTATAAACAGTGCCGCAATGAACATTGGGGTACATGTGTCTCTTTCAATTCTGGTTTCCTCGGTGTGTATGCCCAGCAGTGGGGTCACTGGATCATAAGGCAGTTCTATTTGCAATTTTTAAAGGAATCTCCACACTGTTCTCCATAGTGGCTGTACTAATTTGCATTCCCACCAACAGTGTAAGAGGTCTTGATGAAAGTGAAAGAGGAGAGTAAAAAAGTTGGCTTAAAACTCAACTTTCAGAAAACTAAGATCATGGCATCCAGTCCCATCACTTCAGGGAAAATAGATGGGAAACAATGACAGACTTTATTTTTTGGGGCTCCAAAATCACTGCAGATGGTGATTGCAGCCATGAAGTTAAAAGACACTTGCTCCTTACAAGAAAGGTTATGACCAACCTATAGAGCATATTTAAAAGCCATGAGATTAAAAGATGCTTGCTCCTTACAAGAAAGGTTATGACCAACCTATACAGCATATTTAAAAGCAGAGACATTTCTTTGTTAATAAAGGTCCATCTAGTCTAAGCTATGGCTTTTCCAGTAGTCATGTATGGATGTGAGAGTTGGACTATAAAGACAGCTGAGTGCTGAAGAATTGATGCTTTTGAACTGTGGTGTTGGAGAAGACTCTTGAGAGTCCCTTGGATAGCACGGAGATCCAACCAGTACATCCTAAAGGAAATCAGTCCTGAATACTCATTGGAAGGACTGTTGTTGATGTTGAAACTCCAACACTTTAGCCACCTGATGTGAAGGACTAACTCATTTGAAAAGACCCTAATGCTGGGAAAGATTGAAGGTGGGAGGAAAAGGGGATGGAAAAGGATGAGATGGTTGGATGGCATCACTGACTCAATGGACATGAGTTTGAGTAAATTCTGGGAGTTGATGTTGGATATGGAGGCCTAGAGTACTGTAGTCCATGGGGTTGCAAAGAGTCGGACATGACTGAATGACTGAATGACTCAGCCATTAAAAACAATGAATTAATGCCATTTTCAGCAATATGGAAGCACCTATAAGTTGTCATACTGAGAGAAGAAAGTAGGACAGAGAAAGAGAAATATTGTATGCTATACTTTATATAAGGAATCTAAAAAGAAATGATAGAAATGAACTTATTAACAAAGCAGATTGAGACTTAGGGAACAAACTTGTGGTTATCTGGGAAAAAGGGATAATTAGCAAAGTTGGAATAACAAGTACACTTTCATATTTAAAATGGATAATCAACAAGGACCTACAATATAGTACAGGAAACTATTCAGTGTTATGTGGCAGGCTGGATGGGAGGAGAGTTTGGAGGAGATGGATACATGTATATGTATGACTGAGTCCATTTGCTATCTACCTGAAACTACCACAACACTGTTAATTAGCTGTACACCAATGTAACATTAAAAAGTTTAAAACAAAGAATGGATGGTAAATAAAAACATTTTCAAATAAGAAACTTTTACACCATTACTGCACCTAAAGGAAATACTGAAATAATTTCTTGCAGTTGAAAAAAAAAAATTCCTAGAGGGAAAGTAAACTAGGGGCTATCTGGGAAGAACAACATAAGTAATAAATATATTGATAAAATATAATTTTCTCTTATTTTAGCTAACACACACATAACTATTTAAAGCAAAAAATATTAGAGTGTCTTTTCTGTGTATAATGTTTTTTAGCATTAATTATAATTAACATACATAGAATGATGAATTTATGCTAAATGGATCCACATGGTTGTAGGTTTTCTATGTAAATAGAATTTTTTTTAAATCCTAGATCAATTACTAAAAAATCCAAATTGATAATTTCTAGTGGAATTCTAAAATTCACTTAAAGAAACAGAAAGTCACAACAGGGTAATAAAATAGAAAATATATTCAGAAATAAAATGGTGACCCTAACAAAATGACATCAGTATTGACACACAGTGTTTATTGATGAACCCCTAATTAAAAGGCACAGATTAACAGAATAGTTACTAAAAGAAGAACCTATGTTAAATATGAGATGAAATTTAAATATGAAGCTCAGAGTGAGTTTAAATGTGTAGAAATTATGTATAATACAAATCATAAGCATAAGAAGACTGGATTACCTATTTTCATATGAGATAAGATAATGTTCATGGTGCAAATGCTACAATATTAAAGAAAAAACTAGTTAAAATCTTCTACTATAACTTTGGAATTAACAGTCCCCTTTATCAGCTGACTGAACTAGACCAAAACACAAACAAACTTTAATGTAATCAACATCCACAACCTTGTTTCTAAAAATTATTATACAACAGTACATATGATAATGTCAGAATACACATTCTTTAGGCACTCAATTCACCAAGATGGTCCATAAACTGGGCCATAAGTTTAAACCAACTTAATAGAATTGAAATCACATGGGAAAAAACTCTAATCACAATATAATTAAATTAGATATTATTAACCATATGTGGGAAAACTAAATATTTACAATTAAATCCATTTTTAAAAAACCCATAAGATAAACCAATAACCAAAGGAGATATTATAGAATAATTTCATCTTAATGGTATACAAAATAGAGCATACAAAACTTAAGCAGGCAAGGGAATTAATTTCCTGGTGGTCCAAGTAGTCAGGCCTCTGCACTGCCACTGCTTAGAGTGAAGGTTTGATCCTGGTAGGGGATCTAAAATCCCTCAGGCTGAGCGATGCAGGTTAAAAAATAAACAATGTCAATGTATAGCAAAACGAATACAGTATTGTAAAGCAAAACAAACTAAAAAATAAAATTTAATTAAAAAAAAAATAAAAAAAAATATATCATTTTTTTCTACATTGCATTACAAAGGAAAAAATGACCCTTTCTAATATTGGCCATTGTGTATTGATATAATAAACATTGATATTCTTTTGTGAAAAAAAAATAAACAATGGTTTTATAACACAAAATTCTGTGTTAAAAAAATAATAATAAAAACTAAAAGTAGAAATGAAAAATAAAATGAAGATAAAAGTACATATTAATAAAACAGAAAGGGAAGATTCCATACAAAATTTTAAAAAAGGAGAAAAGCTGTCTTTTTGACTCAGAAAATCTGAGGTACGAAGACTGAGCTACCGAAGACACTACATGCCCTCCCCAATCCCACCACAAGCCGTTGACAGCTGCTGACTGCAGGGCACAGACCTGAGGGCATAGAGCTGCTATGAGCTGGCCGCCCTGGACCTCGGCTCCGGGCCTCCTCCAGTACCTCCACAGGGCTTACCTCAGGATGTGGGGCCTGTCAGTCGGGGACCCCCTCATTTCCAGTCGACGCTGCACTTGAACCGCGTGGAAGTTCACACTTTAACCATATGTGGGAAAACTAAATATTTACAATTAAATCCATTTTTAAAAAACCCATAAGATAAACCAATAACCAAAGGAGATATTATAGAATAATTTCATCTTAATGGTATACAAAATAGAGCATACAAAACTTAAGCAGGCAAGGGAATTAATTTCCTGGTGGTCCAAGTAGTCAGGCCTCTGCACTGCCACTGCTTAGAGTGAAGGTTTGATCCTGGTAGGGGATCTAAAATCCCTCAGGCTGAGCGATGCAGGTTAAAAAATAAACAATGTCAATGTATAGCAAAACGAATACAGTATTGTAAAGCAAAACAAACTAAAAAATAAAATTTAATTAAAAAAAAAATAAAAAAAAATATATCATTTTTTTCTACATTGCATTACAAAGGAAAAAATGACCCTTTCTAATATTGGCCATTGTGTATTGATATAATAAACATTGATATTCTTTTGTGAAAAAAAAATAAACAATGGTTTTATAACACAAAATTCTGTGTTAAAAAAATAATAATAAAAACTAAAAGTAGAAATGAAAAATAAAATGAAGATAAAAGTACATATTAATAAAACAGAAAGGGAAGATTCCATACAAAATTTTAAAAAAGGAGAAAAGCTGTCTTTTTGACTCAGAAAATCTGAGGTACGAAGACTGAGCTACCGAAGACACTACATGCCCTCCCCAATCCCACCACAAGCCGTTGACAGCTGCTGACTGCAGGGCACAGACCTGAGGGCATAGAGCTGCTATGAGCTGGCCGCCCTGGACCTCGGCTCCGGGCCTCCTCCAGTACCTCCACAGGGCTTACCTCAGGATGTGGGGCCTGTCAGTCGGGGACCCCCTCATTTCCAGTCGACGCTGCACTTGAACCGCGTGGAAGTTCACACTTGTTCTGCTTGAGACCGTGAGGCAGAGCCGAGGCTTTGAGTCTGTTGAGGCTCAGGCCGCCGCGGTGGGCACAGATGGCAGGTACCGAACGTTTGACTGGCCTCTCCAAAGAGCATGGGCCAGCCTCCAAGAGACTCGAACCCTGGACAGAGGTGGGCTCTCTGCAGAACAGGGGAGGGGGGTGTGTTCCCAGAGCCTTGGCCCCTTCGGGCTTCCAGGTCACTGTGAGGCCGGGGGACGAGGCCTGCAGCCTCACAGAAGCCTCAAGGAAGCTATGCTGAGGCTGGCTGCCGGAACTGCGATTGCTTCCTTAGCTTGGCTTCCATTAATGTGATATTGAGGGCTCGAGGCAAAGGACGAAGACTGGCACCTTTCAGGAGCCTAAGTGGGCGGATACAGAGCTGTTGCTGCAGCAGGCATGGAGGCCTGGTGACCGGTGGTGATGCTTGAGGTTCTTCAGAGGCAGGCTGGCTGGGGTTGGCTGGTAGGCTTAGACCAGAAGTAGTTGTGGCAGTATTTTCATGGTCTGTCCCACTGATCAATCTCATAGTGGTTTTCTTCCTGCATACCTCATTAGCCGCTGTTGGTTGCTGAGATTTGGGGGGCTGATTTGTTTTGTGGCCCTTTTAAGACTACTAGGAAACTGGTTTTTACGATGATGGACTCGGGAAACTTCCAGAATTCGTTTTCCTTATCCTAGCAAGACTTGCGGCTAATGAATCTCCAGGTTGCTGTACTTAACAATCCCAGTGTATCAGTGGTTGCACCTGCTCCAGGACCTGCTGACAGAGCAGAGTCATGTTCTTGCCAGCAGATGGTTAACAAGCAATCAATCTTCGCTAGCTCAAATTCTGACTTTTGCAGATCTTTTACCTCCTCTCTCTCCTTCCCTCCCTCTCTCACTCTTTCCCCCATATATATGTATGTAAAGAAAAAAAAGGAATTATCAAAAAAAACTTCTCACAAAGGAAACTTGATAGATGTTTTCACTGAGAGTTCCAGCAAACATTCAATCCTGATTTTCTCTCTCTCTCTCTCTCTCTTTTGATAAAGCAGAAGAGAATGGAACTATCCCTTTCTGAAACAATTTTGAGACCAAATAACTCTGGCTTCCCAGGTGGCAAGTGATAAAGAACCTGCCTGTCAATGCAGGAGACTAAGAGTCCAGGATTAGATCTCTGGGTGGGGAAGATCCCCTAGAGAAGGGATGGCAACCCACTCCAGTAATCTTGCTTGGAGTGCAGAAGAGTGGGACGTGACTGAAGTGGCTTAGCATGTTCAGAACTCTGAATATACAGCCTGACAATAAAATTATACAAAAAAAAAAAAATCAGACAAATATCCACCATGAATATAAACATAAAATCGTTAATAGTATTGTCAAATTGACTCCAACAATAATTAAGAGGATAGTACCTTTGTGCAAATAGGAATAGGACATTTGAATGTACTTAAATTAATCCATATAATTCATCATTAGAAAAGGAGATAAAACCTATTTCAGTAAATGCAGAAAAATAATTTGACAGAACACTCCTTATTCATTCTTTAAAAAAAAAAAAAAGTACTCAGCAAACAAAAAGAAACTCTCAATTTGATAAGTTGTTCTGGAGAAGGAAATGGCAACCCACTCCAGTACTCTTGTCTGGAAAGTCCCATGGACGGAGGAGCCTGGTAGGCCACAGTCCATGGGGTCACGAAGAGTCAGACAGGACTGAACAACTTCCCTTTCACTTTTTATTTTCATGCACTGAAGAAGGAAATGGTAACCCACTCCAGTGTTCTTGCCTAAAGAATCCCAGGGACAGAGGAGCCTGGTGAACTGTGGTCTATGGGATCGCACAGAGCCGGAAACGTCTGAAGCAACTTAGCAGCAGCAGCAGCAGCAGCAGCAGCACTTAGGAGAAATATAAAGTTCATTAATACTTGATGTTGAAATATATATATATATTTTTTAAATTTTTATTTTATTTTTTTATTTTAATGGTTTTTCCTGTAAGATTAAAAACAAGACAATGATGCCTGTTTTACCATTTATTTAACACTATACTCAAGCATTTAAGCTCAATATATGTGCATAAAAATATGCAAGTTGACTACCCTTGTGGATTCTTTTAATTACCAGTATAATCAAGATATAAAGTCATCTGACAGTTGTCTTTTATTAATTGATTTTAATTTGATTTGATTATGGTTAGAGAACACATTTTGTACGTTTTCAATGTATTGAAATTTTGTTTTTTTTTTTTTTTTTATGGACTGGGATAGGGCTAATGTTGAATGTTCCAAAAGCACTTGAAAAAAATGTGCAGTCTTATATAGTTAAGGGTGATATGCTATATATGTATAATATATTCATTTGGCTGCTGGCATTGTTAAAGTCCTTTATCTTTTTGCTGATTTTCTAAAATTTCCTTCAGTTTTTGAGGACGTGAGTAGTGGATTAAAGTCCCCAAGTATAATTTCAGATTTGCCTGTTTTCTTTTTTCAACTCTATCAGTTTTTCTTCATGCCATTTGAGTTTCTGTTGTTTGATGTGTATACATTTAGAATCATTAAACCATCCTTTGCTTTCCGTTCCATTCAGTCGCTCAGTCGTGTCNATTACTTTACTGGCATGTGAGATGAGTACAGTTTTGCAGTAGTTTGAGCATTCTTTGGCATTGCCTTTTTTTGGAATTGGAATGAAAACTAAATTATGTTTTTGAGTAGAGGAGGCTGTGTTTTCAGTGGGAGCTTAATTTTGAAAGCCTTTGAAATCTTATTTTGGTCTGTTTGGTTTATCCGATACTGCTTATGTACCAGATAAACTGGTCTCTGCTGATGTTGCATGAGTAGGCAAAACAGGTTTTCCAAAATCACCAGGAGTGTCTCATAGTGAAGAAGGCATGTATGGAGATAAGTGCCTCTTGGCTGCCGTCATATCCCCAGCTGGGAGAAAAAAGTTTTAATCTGTGGAAATAAATGAGCCGTCCAGACAAGGGCACAGTTTCTTTTTCTGCCTGTGTCCCCGGGTAGGGGAAGAAAATCCCAAGATTGTGAATTGCTGCAAAATCTGGTGTGGCTGATTCTCTTGCAAAGTCCAGTCTTCCACCTTTTTATCTCTAGATAATAAAGAGTGTTTAAGCCTCAATGGGATCAAGAATGCTTCCCCTGGGCACTTCTTTTTTTGAGCTCCCAGTTGACACCCCTTGACAGTTATGTGAAGCTTGCCTGATGTTGCCAGAGGGAATTGTCTTTGGTGGTGGAAAGGATGAGCTTACCTGGGCTGCCTTGATGCTAAATTGGGGGTGGGAGACATCTGTTAATATAGTGCTTCCCTCTGTTGGGAAACACCAGACACACTGAAATAATGCTATTCTTCCATTCCTGTGGTCAGCCAACTCCTTACCTTTCTGTTACTATCTTCAGAATTCTCGTATGTTTATTTCTTGTGTCATTTCTAGGATTTTACAGTTATATTTGATAAGCAGAGGGGGTGAAAAATGATTCTACATGAACTTGTCCAGACTAGAAGTCTCTCAAAGGTATTTTTAGAAAGAAGAAAAAGTTGTAGAGCATATATTACCTGATTTCAAGTATTAATCTAAAACTTCATTGTTTAAGAGAAGGTGGTTTGGCAAGATGATAGATGCTATTGTGGTCAGCCAACTCCTTACCTTTCTGTTACTATCTTCAGAATTCTCGTATGTTTATTTCTTGTGTCATTTCTAGGATTTTACAGTTATATTTGATAAGCAGAGGGGGTGAAAAATGATTCTACATGAACTTGTCCAGACTAGAAGTCTCTCAAAGGTATTTTTAGAAAGAAGAAAAAGTTGTAGAGCATATATTACCTGATTTCAAGTATTAATCTAAAACTTCATTGTTTAAGAGAAGGTGGTTTGGCAAGATGATAGATGCTAAATCAAAAGAAAAATAGAAAGTATAGAAATAGAATTGGGATGGATCTTTCATTGATTTTCTCTAACGTTTTCAGGTTTTCAGCTAAAACTGAAGCTCCAGTACTTTGGCCACCTCATGCGAAGAGTTGACTCATTGGAAAAGACCCTGATGCTGGGAGGGATTGGGGGCAGGAGGAGAAAGGGACGACCGAGGATGAGATGGCTGGATGGCATCACAGACTCAATGGACGTGAGTCTGAGTGAACTCCGGGAGTTGGTGATGGACAGGGAGGCCTGGCTTACTGCGATTCATGGGGTTGCAAAGAGTCGGACACGACTGCGCGACTGAACTGAACTGAACTGAACGTTTTCAGGGTGATTAAATGGAAAATGGAAAGATTTGGAAATAATTGGTGCCTGAAGAGCTGAAAAGCCATATGAATAAAAAAGAACCTTAGGCTTTACCTCATTTTTCTCTACACAAAAATAAACATAGAATGAGCCATGGTTCTAAATATAAAGGCTAAAATTTCTACAAAATTTCTACAAAAATGTTTATTACTTTGATTATTTAGTCACTAAGTCACATCCGACTTTTGCGACCCCATGGACTGTAGCCTGCCAGGCTCCTCTCTCTGTGGGATTTTCCAGGCAAGAATACTGCAGAGGGTTGCCATTTCCTCCTCCAGGGGTCTTCCCAACCCAGTAATCAAACCCGGGTCTCCTGCATTGCAGGCAGATTATTTACCAACTGAGCTATGAGGGAAGCCCTTATGACTAACATTGTCAAATATTTATTAGGTAGTGTATAAAGGAAAAAGCATAAAATTAAAACAATAAATTATAAATCAAAATTTATCATAGTTGAAACCTTTGATCGTGAAAGAATATCATGAAGCAAATAGCATGACACAGTTTTGAAGAAAATATTATTAATAAATCTTACAAAAGACTGGACCTATATCCATAATATTAAGGAAATTTTATATAATAAGAATCAGTCCAGTAGAAAAATTGGCAAATGATATGAACAGATATTTACTAAAAGAGTGTATACAAATGTCTGATAAGCACACATTCTCAGCATCATTAGTCATGAGGGAATTACAATCTAAGAACACAATGGATACTAATGTACAACTCTTAGAATGGCTGAAATTAAAAAGAATTAAGTTCAAAATTGGTGAAGATAGAGAACAACTTGCTGGAGAATACCCTGCTGGTAGAAATATGAAATGATACAACCACTTTGGAAATGTGGTTCAGTGGTTTCTTTAAAAGTTAAATATTCACCTGTTATAAATTCAGCCATTCAACTTATAGGTACACTCCAGATAAATGAAAACATTTTTTAACAAAGAACTGCATAAGAATATTCATAGCAACTATTATCCATATTAGTGAAAAACTGAAAAACAATACATGTTCATCCACTGGTGTATGGCTAAGCAAAAGAAAAATCTATGCAAAAAAATGCTACTCAGCACTAAAGATGAACATGTTACTGATGCAAAAACCCAAAATGATGAATCTTAAAATCATTATGCTGGGTGAAGAAAGCCAGAAATAAAAGTCTATGATCACTGATTATATATGTAAGTGTGTGTGTATATATATATATATATATATATATATATATATTAGAGAAAGAAAATCAACTTATAATGACAGTAAACAGTGTGCAATGATTGCAAAATAGTGCAAAGAAGCACTTGATGAAAATATTCTGTACTTTCATGTCAGCAGTGATTTTACAAATGTATATACATGTCAAAATGCATCAAATTGCATGCTTTGGCTAGGAGTTTCTTTTCCTTTCTCCCTTTCTTTGGGACGTAGATGAATAAGAAACTGATTACATAACAAATATGTAAAGATAGTACTAAATTGTTTCTCTAACTCTCAGGATATAGATTATTTGCTATTCTTTCCCCCACAACTATTGTATGTGAGGGAATGAAGCTGTTTTAAAAAAAAGTATATTTAAATTGAAAGAAGTATTACATTAGGATTGAGTATAGAAATGCAAGTGTTATGGTAAATATTTTTAATTTCTACTGTATATACCCTGTGTTGTTTAAATTGTTTGTATAGAGTATATATTCAAGTTGTTATTTTAAATTGCTATAATAAAAATAAAAAACAACATTATTCATTTTCTCATCAATCAAGGATAATCACTGTCAATAATTTAGTATATATTTTCCCATAATTCCCTTTCTATTTTTCACAAGGGAACTGATTTGATTATAAAGTAATGTATGGTTTATCATAAATAATTTGAACTTTACTATCATTTGGAAGAAAATAAAAATCATCTAAAATTTCATTGTACTGATAACTGTTAGCAACAGTTTGTTGAGAATTCATTCAGAATCTCTTTTGTTCATGTGCATGCATATACATTCCCTTCTATGCTTTTTATAATGAATTATAGTAAATTTAATTGCTGCCTCTTTTATTAATAAAAATGCATTGCTTATACTTTATACAGTGAAAATCACTAAAACACTTCACAGTAAAACTGTCTATGCTATTACAGTGTTCAGTGAACATTATTAGCCTTACACAGATTGAAAGTAGCTGTCAATAAAATTCATATAAAATAAAAAAAGTTCTCAATTTTGCAATAGAGAAAAGTATAAAATAGAACTAGCATACATAATATATAATTATGTATGTAGATTGGTAAGTTACAAGAAGATTGTGGAAGATCAGTGATTTGAAATCATCAGGAAAGGCTTTTGAGTGTAGGAAAATTGAAGTTGAACAGTGAATATAAAATGGACACTTTTTATAAAAATAGTAGATAATCAGTACCAAAAAACAGTTGAATTTATAAAAGGGCTTAAGAAAGCAAACATGGAATATATTGACTTTTATTTGCTGAATATCAAATTACCACCAAGTTAGCAGCTTAAAAGGACAAAAATTTATAACCATATAATTTCTATGGCTCAGGAGTCTGGTCACAGTTTATCTGGATCCTTCATTCAGGGTCTCATAAGGCTGACATCAAAGTGTCAGCCTTCTCATTTGAAGGCATCACTGGGGAAACATCTGTTGACAAGCTGATTTAGGCTGTTAGCAGAATTCATTCCCTTGCAGTTGAAAATCTAAAGTCAACATTTTCTTGCATGTTATTAGCTGGACCTCACTCTCAGAGCCTAGGTACTACCCTTGGAGTCCAGTCGCCTGGTTTTCTTGAAATTTGGTAGGTTATTGATTCAAATTCAGCAGAAGAATCTCTCATTTCACCGATCTCTGATTCTTTCCATTGCTAACCTCTAGATTATCTTTTAAAGTACTCACCTGATTAGATCAGGCCCACTCAGGAAATGCCTCTTTTGATTAACCTAAAGTCAATATATTTGTTACTGTTCAGTTGCTAAGTCATGTCCAGTTCTTTGCAACCTCAGGTACTGTAGCACAGCAGGCTTCCCTGTCCTTCACTCTCTCCCAGAGTTTGCTCAAACTCATGCCCATTGCACTGATGATGCCATCCAACTATTTCATCCTCTGATGCCCTCTTCTCCTCTTGCCCTCAGTCTTTCCCAGCATCAGGGTCTTTTGCAATAAATAGGCTCTTTGCTTCAGCTTCAAAGTATTAGAGCTTCAGATTCAGCATCTGTCCTTCCAGTGAATATTCATTGTTAATTTCTTTAGGATTGACTGTTTTGACATCTTTGATATCCAATAAGTTAATATATTAGTGCCTTTTATTATATCTGCAATATTGATACACCTTTGCTATAATAAGTTTACTGAATCACAAGCACAGTATCTCAAAATATGTACAGTTTCTTCCTGAATTCAAAGGGAAGAAATTATCAGGATTTGAACATCAGAAGATGTGAGTTTTCATGTTCATTGAGAATTCTATCTATAACATAGAGGAGACATAGAAAAAAGAAGAAGCCTACATCTTTTGTATTACAGAGAGAAGGAAATTAGAGATGTTTTGGGATCAGATTCTGAACAGTTAAAAAAAAATCTGAGAAAAAAGATCAAAGGTTAGAATTTGACAAAAGACAAAGTTTAGTTTTTCATAAATATGAAATATAGTTGTTTTATTAGTTTAACCTGAGTAGTTTATAGAGAAACTTATACTATGCCAACTACATTTATAAAAAAGTTAATAAGTGTATAAAATCTATGTTAAATAGTTGCAAGAATACCAAAGTATAAGAGAATACTTTATAATTTTCAAGTTTCTAAGTAACTAATAAAAATCTCTTTCAATAATGGCTCAAAACACAGAATATAGGTCCAGAATGCCTGAGCCTGAAAACTGGCTCTGCCAATTAAATGCTCTCTGACTTAATATTTCTGTACCAGAGTTTTTGTTCCCAGCAAAGTAGTCAGTAATAATACTACATGCTTTACAGTGCTGTTCTAGGACTAAATAAGTTAATTATATGAATTACTTATAAAAATAGTTGCTACTTATTGACATTTTAGATATATTTATCTTTTATAGCATTTTAACTCTCACGTTGAAATAGGACTTAGAAAGAAGGTGATACAGTCATTCCTTAGTATCAGGGGTTATGATACAGTCATTCCTCAGCATCAGTGGTTATAGGTTTCAGGACTCCTGTAGATGCCAAAATTGCTGGAAGCTAAAGTCTCATATAAAATGGAGTACTGCAATTGACCCTCTGTTTCCACCCAGGTTCACCATCCATGGATTCAGTTCAATTCAAAATAGCTTGAACCTGTAAGTGCAGAACCTGAGATACAGAGATGATTGTACTGATCTACTGCTTGCATAAATCATTAAGTGAAGATAAGTAATTTGTTTAAAATTATTAAAATCAACTCATCTTGTGTTATTCATGATACACTGTTCTACATGGCAGTGTTTAATGATGGTTTAAGAGAATACCAGAAATTTTTATTAAACTCTCACAGACTAGATTTTCATTTTCAATTAATGACTCACTCTACTGAATGACAATTTAATAAGAATAAATAAGATGGTTTATATCCAAACCTATAAGCCTGCTACTCTTACAGAGAAAAGAGAGCTGGCTAATATAAAGTTCTAGGTGTATAATATTTCTCCTTCATAAGCCATTTGAAATTTCCCTTTTATTCAGTAATTTAAAATTATGGAAGAAAAGTCTTAGTGTAACTTTTGTTGATGAAATTTTGCAGCCTAAGTTCTTAAGAAATATTTTGTTTAAATTTCTACTTAGTGTTTTGTTCATACAGGTAAAGTGTGATTTTTTTATTCCATCATTTATTTTTCTGGCCTCAGTTTACTACTTTCTCCTTTTTTTGACTTTAGTAATAATTTGAAGCATATTTAGGAAAGGCAGAATTGTGGTTGCAATCCAGTTTCACTTTTAAATTGAAAGGCCTGTAGGAACTTTGCTGGTGTTTCAGTGGCTAAGTCTGTGTGCTCTCAATGCAAAGGGCCTGGGTTGCATCCCTGGTCAGGGAATTATACCCCACATGCTTCAGGCAAGGGCAACAAGCCTAAAAATGAATAAAAATATGGTATGCTAAAAACCTTTTGTGTGATGAAGGGAAAGCAAAATGAAGAAGATATTTGCAAATGATATATCTAATAAAGTGTTAATATATAACACGTATAAAGAACTGATACAATTCAGTGGGAAAAAAAAGTTTGATTAGAAAATGATCAGAGGATCTGAATAGACTTTTCTAAAGAAATCTTATACCTTGCTTATAGTTTCCTTTGTTGTGCAGAAGCTTTTAAGTTTAATTAGGTCTCATTTGTTTATTTTTGCTTTTATTTCCAATATTCTGGGAGGTGGGTCCTAGAGGATCCTGCTGTGATTTATGTCGGAGCGTGTTTTGCCTATGTTGTCCTCTAGGAGTTTTATAGTTTCTGATCTTATGTTTAGATCTTTAATCCACTTTGAATTTATTTTTGTGTATGACGTTGAAAAAGACAGCCTTCAGAATGGGAGAAAATAATAACAAATGAAGCAACTGACAAACAACTAATCTCAAAAATATACAAGCAACTCCTGCAGCTCAATTTCAGAAAATTAAATGACCCAATCAAAAAATGGGCCAAAGAACTAAATAGACATTTCTCCAAAGAAGACATACGAATGGCTAACAAACACATGAAAAGATGCTCAACATCAGTCATTATCAGAGAAATGCACATCAAGACCACAATGAGGTACCATTTCAGAATGGCTGCAATCAAAAAATCTCCAAGCAATAAATGCTGGAGAGGGTGTGGAGAAAAGGGAACCCTCTTACCCTGTTGATGGGAATGCAAACTAGTACAGCCACTATGGAGAACAGTGTGGAGATTGCTTAAAAAACTGAAAATAGAACTGCCTTATGACCCAGCAATCCCACTGCTGGGCATACACACCAAGGAAACCAAAATTGAAAGAGACACGTGTACGCTGATGTTCATCGCAGCACTGTTTATAATAGCCAGGACATGGAAGCAACCTAGATGTCCATCAGCAGATGAATGGATAAGAAAGCAGTGGTACATATACACAATGGAGTATTACTCAGCCATTAAAAAGAATATATTTGAATCAGTTCTAATGAGGTGGATGAAACTGGAGCCTATTTTACAGAGTGAAGTAAGCCAGAAAGAAAAAAACACCAATATAGTATACTAACACATATATATGGAATTTAGAAAGAAGGTAATGATAACCCTGTATGCAAGACAGCAAAAGAGACACAGATGTATAGAACAGTCTTTCGGACTCTGTGGGAGAAAGGGTGGGATGATTTGGGAGAATGGCATTGAAACGTATAATATCATATATGAAATGAATCACCAGTCCAGATTCGATGAAGATACTGGATGCTGGTGCACTGGGATGACTCAGAGGGATGGTATGGGGAGGGAGGAGGGAAGGGGGTTCAGGATGGGGAACACGTGTATATCTCTGGTGCATTCATGTTGATAAATGACAAAACCAATAAATATTGTAAAGTAATTAACCTCCAATTAAAATAAATAAATTTATATTAAAACAATCTAAAATTTAAAAAAAGTCTTATAGATTTTCAACAAATAGAAAAATGCTCAATATCAATAATGAAATACAAATCAAAGCCACCTGTCAGAATGGCTGTTATCAAAAAAAAGAAACAATGTGTTGGCAAGGATGTGAAGAAAGGGGAACACTTTTGCACTGTTGGTAGGAATGTAAATAGTGTAGCCACTATGGAAAGCTGTATAAATTTCTCAAAAAAGTAAAAATCATACAGTCCCAAAATTCCATTTCTGGGTATTTATTCAAAGAAAATGAAAACACTGTTCAAAAATATGTATCTACCTATATGGGCATTGTAGCACTATTTATAATAGCCAAGGTATGGAATCACCTATCTATAAATTGGTGAATGAATAAAGATGTGCTACACACACTTATACGTACATATGGACACATTTAACAAAATATGAATACATGTATAATGGAATAGTAATCAACTATAAGAGAGAAGAAAATCTTGCCATTTGCAGCAACATATGTGGGTCTGAAGGATATTATACTAAGTGAAATTAGAGAAAAACACTGTATGATTTCATTTATATATTTCACTAAAAACAAAACAGAAATTGTCAAAGAACAAACATAGCTACCAGAGTGGAGAGAGGTGGAGGACTGAAGAAATAAGTGATGGGGATTAAGAGGTACAAATTTTCCACTATAAAATAAGTAAGTCATGAGGAAGTACAGCATAGAGGATATAGTCAGTAATATTGTAACAACTTTTTATGGTGACAGATGCTATCTAGAAGTCTATAGTAATCATTCCATACTGTAAAAAAAATATAAAATATTGCACACCTGAAACAAATATTGTGTGTCAAGCCTAGTCTATTTTAAAAATAATGAAAGTTCTTTATTTATATTAATCAGTACATTTCATTACTTTGAATTCACAAATATTTCATGTACACAATTTTAATAAATACTTAAATACTTGTGAGAAAGTAAAATAAATGTTATGACAAGTCACACCATAATCCATTTGTAGTATTAAAAACAAAAATCAACTGAGTACATTTGAAGATCCTAATTGGCTTTATTCAAATATTCATGAACTGACAGAATCTCAAGTAGTAAGTAGGTGCTCTGAGAAGCTGTACCAAATGGAAGACTTCATACGCAGGAGGAGGATAAGACAAAAAAATATTGGCAAAAGAAAAGAAAAGGTTGTTTCAAACCAGGCCATTTTCTTTTCGTGAAAAGGGCAGGAATCTCTATCTTCCAGAGATTTTCATCTTCAATAGTGCTGATCAAGAAATTTCACCAGAAAAACAAAAAAACCCAATCAAGAAGTGGGAAGAAGACCTAAACAGACATATCTCCAAAGAAGACATACACATGGCTAACAAATAAATGAAAAGATGCTCAACATTGCTCATTATTAGAAAGATGCAAGCCAAAACCTCAATGAGATACCACTTCACACCACCCAGAATGGCCATCATCAAAAAGTCTGCAAACAATAAATGCCAGCAAGGGTGTGGAGAAGAGGGAGCCCTCTTGCATTACTAGTGGAAAGGTAAATTGATATAACCACTATGGAAGATGGTATGGAGATTCCTTAAAAAACTAGGAATAAAACCACTATGTGACCCAGAAATCCCATTACTAGGCATATACTCTGAGGAAACCAAAATTGAAAATGACACACATGCCAAAATGTTCATTGCAGCATTATTTACAATAGCTAGAACATGGAAGCAACCTAGATGTCCATCAACAGATGAATGGATAAAGAAGCTGTGGTACATATATACAATGGAATATTACTCAGCCATGAAAACAGAACACATTTGAGTCAGTTCAAACAAGGTGGACAAATCTAGAGCCTATTATACAGAATGAACTAAGTCAGACAGAGAAAGATAAGGCAATGCATACTGATGCACATAGATAGAATCTAGAAAGATGGCACTGATGAATTTTTTTGGAGGGCAGCAATGCCATGTAGGACCATCTAAGACAGATGGTCATGGTGGAGAGTTCTGACAAAACATGGTCCACTGGAGAAGGGAATGGCAAGCCACTTCAGTATTCTTGCCTTGAGAACCCCATGAACACTGTGAAAAGGCAAAAATTTATGACACTAAGAGATGAACTCCTTAGGGAAGTAGGCGCCCAATACACTACTGGAAAAGAGTGGAGAAACAACTCCAGAAAGAATGAAGAGAAGGAGCCAAAGCAAAAACAGTGCTCAGTGATGGATGTATCTGGTGATAGAAGTAAAGTCTGATGCTGTAAGAATAATATTGCATAGGATTCTGGAATCTGGAATGTTAGGTCCATAAATCAAGGTAAATTGGAAGTGGTCAAACAGCAGATGGCAAGAGTGAACTTCAACATTTTAAGAATCAGTGAACTAAAATGGGCTGGAATGGGCAAATTTAATTCAGATGACCATTACATCTACTCCTCTGGGCAAGAATCTCTTAGAAGAAATGGAGTAGCCCACATAGTACATGAAATTGTCCAAAATGCAGAACTTGAGTGCATTCTCAAAAATGACAGAATGGGCTCTGTACCTTTCCAAGGCAAACCATTCAATATCACAGTAACACAAATCTATACCCAAAACAATAATGCTGAAGAAGTTGAAGTTGAGAATGGTTCTATGAGGATGTACAAGACCTACTAGAACTAACACCAAAAAAGAAAAATATGTCCTTTTCATTTTGGGGACTGGAATGCAAAAGTAGGAAGTAAAGAGATACCTGGAGTAACAGGCAAAGTTGGCCTTGGAGTACGAAATGAAGGAGAGTGAAGACTAGCAGAGTTTTGGGAAGAGAACGACTGGTCATAGCAAACACCTTCTTCCAGTAACACAAGTGAAGACTCTACACAGGGACATCCAGATTGTCATTATGGAACTCAGACTGATTTTATTATTTGCAGCCAAAGATGGAGAAGCTCTATACAGTCAGCAAAAACAAAACCAGGAGCTAACTGTGGCTCAGATCATGAACTCCTTATTGCCAAGTTCAGACTTAAATTGAAGAAAGGAGGGAAAACCACTAGACCATTCAGGTATGACCTAAATCAAATCCCTTATGATTCCACAGTGGAAGTGAGAAATAGATTCAAGGGATTAGATCTGATAGAGTGTCTGAGGAAGTATTGATGGAGGTTTGTGACATTGTACAGGAAGCAATGATCAAGACAATCCTCAAGAAAAAGAAATGCAAAAAAGGTAAAATGTTTGTCTCAGGAGGCCTTACAAATAGCTGAGAAAAAAAGAGAAACTAAAGGCCAAGGAGAAAAGAAAAGATATACCCATCTGAATTCAGAGTTCCAAAGAATAGAAAGGAGACATAAGAAAGCCTTCCTCAATGATCAATGCAAAGAAATAGAGGAAAACAATAGAATGGGAAAGACTAGTGATCTCTTCAAGAAAATTAGAGATATCAAGGGAAAATTTCATGCAAAGATGGGCACAATAAAGGACAGAAATAGTATTGACCTAACAGAAGCAGAAGACATTAAGAAGAGGTGGCAAGAATACACAAAAGAACTATATAAAAAAGATCTTAATGACCCAGACCACCACGATGGTGTGATCGCTCACCTAGAGCCAAACATGCTGCAGTTCATAGTCAAGTGGGCCTTAGGGAGCATCACTATAAACAAAGCTAGCGGCGGTGACGGAATTCCAGCTGGGCTATTTCAAGTCCTAAAAGAAGATGCTGTGAAATTTGCTTCACTGAATATGCAAGCAAAGTTGGAAAACTCAGCAGTGGTCACAGAACTGGAGAAGGTAAGTTTTCATTCCAACCCCAAAGAATGTTCAATTAGATGGGGAAACAGTGGAAACAGTGATAGATTTTATTTTCTTGGTCTCCAAAAGCACTGCAGATGGTGACTGCAGCCGTGAAATTAAAAGATGCTTGCTCCCTGGGAGAACACTGTGACCAACCTAGACAGCATATTGAAAAGCAGAGACATTACTTTGCTGACAAATATCTGTCTAGTTAAAACTGTGATTTTTCCAGTAGTTAGGTATGGAGGTGAGAGTGGGACTATAAACAAAGCTGAATGCCAAAGAATTGATGCTTTTGAACTGAGGTGTTGCAGGATACTCTTGAGAGTCCCCTGGACTGCAAAGAGATCTAACCAGTCCATCCTAAAGGAAATCAGTCCTGAATATTCTTTAGAAGGACTGATGCTGAAGCTGAGACTCCAGTACTTTGGCCACTGGATGTGAAGAACTGACTCATTTAAAAAAGCCCCTGATGCTGGGAAAGATTGAAGGCAGCAGGAGAAGAGGACGACTGAGGATGAAATGGTTGGATGGCATCACCAACTCGATGGACATGAGTTTGCACTAGCTCTGGGGGTTGGTGATGGACAGAGAAGCCTAGTGTGCTGCAGTCCATGGGGTCACAAAGTATTGGACATAACTAAGTGACTGAAGTGAATGGAGAAACAGATATAGAAAAAGACTTACGGACTCAGGGGGAAGGGAAAAGAGGATGAGATGTATAGAGAGAGTAACATGGAAATTCACAATACCATATGTAAATTAGATAATCAATGGGAATTTACTGTATGATTCAGGTAACTCAAACAGGGGCTTTGTAACAATTTAGAGTGCTGGGATGAGAAAGGGGATGGAGGGGGTTTCAAGATGGAGGGGACTTATGTATACCTATGGTTGATTCTTATTGATATCTGATAGAAAACAAAATTCTATAAAGAGATTAATCTTCAATTAAAAATATAAATAAATTAAAATTTTTTTTAAAGAAATTTCAGTTGATTGTTTTAAAGTCATCTTCTGGTTGTCCCCTTAGGTTTGCTGTCCTGGGGGCCAAATGACTCTATTTTGTTAATTCTTTTAATTAGAAAACAAAATTCTATAAAGAGATTAATCTTCAATTAAAAATATAAATAAATTAAAATTTTTTTTAAAGAAATTTCAGTTGATTGTTTTAAAGTCATCTTCTGGTTGTCCCCTTAGGTTTGCTGTCCTGGGGGCCAAATGACTCTATTTTGTTAATTCTTTTAATACTAGTAAGTAATGAAAGCAACATTTATTGAGCCAAATGTTAACATATCAAGCAGTAAATAGAATGTGATTTTGCTCCTTCCTCATTGGGAAATAGTGAAACTGTGTTTCACTTATGACTAAAACTAACTCTTTGATCCAGCTTGGAACCAGTTCTTATTTTGTGTGCTTCACATCGTCAAGAAGGAATAAATTTTCTGCTGTTCTCCCAGGTTCTTCTGGCTGACCTAAGAACTAAATTAACGTGAAACAGATTAACAGGAGAAAGTCAAACAAAAGTTTAGCAACATGTAAAAACCTAGGAGAGACCCAGGAAAACTGAGTACCCCACTAAAATGACTGAAAACATCACATTAAATAACCTATATATCTAAAGACAAAAGTGAGTGTTCAGGTAGTGTTTTGGCGACTTCAGAGGAAATCAATTCACATGGATATGGTTTAAAAAAAAAAAAAATGTTTGCTGGGCCAAGCAAAGACTATGAGACACAAGTAGTCACTGATCTCTAGGGTCCGCTGAATTTCCCCCACCACACCTAATTAGTAGTTACTATATTCACAGATATTTTTGGTGATAGCTCTGTTCCAGAAATGGGCCCTTTATTTAAATTCTCTAAAGAGCTAACAGAGTTAAAAAGAAATAATTTCTGGGTACCCTAGTTTTCAAAAATGATCAGCTTAAACTCCCATACCAAAGAGACAAAAATTGAGGTGGCAATTTTGCTCCTTTACAATATATTTTTGTAGGTCCTTCCGGGAGTTGGTGATGGACAGGGAGGCCTGGCGTGCTGCGATTCATGGGGTCGCAAAGAGTCAGACACGACTGAGCGACTGAAATGAACTGAACTGAACTGAATTGTGAAAACCATCTCGTTTATGGGTTCACAGATATAAATTGGAAAGCTGTTTCTCATGTTTAGGGTTTGACATCAAGTTCTCTGGTTGAAATTGCTCAAATATAAGACTAAATATAGCACCTACATTGATTGTATTTCTCTGTGCTGTATGTTCCTTTCATTGCTAGCCTTTAATCTAGTCTTAGTCTTTCACTTCTCTTATCCTTGACATATTCCAAAATTATACAATTAAATAAAAATTGTATTCCTGATATAATCAATTTTTTGGGCCCCTCCATATTCAATTACCTTTTTAAATACTGGTATTAATTTTGAACTACCAGTGATAGTCGAATAAATGTTAAAAAATATATTGAGGCTACTAACGAATGATTGCTTTATTCCTTGCCAATACTCAACAAATATTTCTTGACTAAAAAATAAAGCTATTTTTCCCATCAGGATTTCCTTCATTTGAAACCCAGTAACAAAAGTCAGCAATATATATTTCCAAGCTTTTCTTTGAATTGATGTCTCATTAAAACTATCAGTCACAAAGAATTGTTTAATAGAGTAGTAGGGCCATATTTAAAGTATCCAATTACATTTTCTTCAATTAACTTTTACAAGCTGATGTTTACAAGTAATTTAGTGAAATTAGGTGAAGGTTAAATTACGTAGCAATCAGAGGTATACTTAAGTGGTAAAATATAGAGAAGGAAGTTCTTGTTCTTATAAATATGCATATTAACACCACTGCCCTTAGGATATAACATCTACCATTCCCACTTAATGTTAGTAATAAATCTCTTCATGCCACTGCTTCAGAATGTAAAACTCCATGATATATAATCAGCCATTTAAATTAATTATCTTTTCATAAACAGATTTTTAAACCATGCCCTTTAAAGCTATATTCTATTTAACTGTTCATTTTCCCAAGCTATTATTTCTACCTCTAATATTTTTGAAATTTGTACCTAAACTTCCAGCTTTCAGTTAATTATTGCTAACTTCTTAGTCCAAAGCTTCCCTTAGTGTTTCCTAAATTGAGCTTATCAGTTTCCAGTACATATTTCCTTTCTGATAAGTTCTTGAGTATATGTACTGTTAACATCTTCTAAAACACAAATTTTCCTCATTCCCATTACCACCCCCTCACCCTGCTTGCATGCAACTTCCTTAATTGATACTTAAAACTTTTAACCACAGATTAAAAAAAGAAAGGGAATCTGTGTCTCCATTTTATCTCTCAAGCATTTATTTAAAATTATTTCAGGAAAAAAATCAGTAATATTCAGTTTAGAAAATGTAAAAAAAAATGCAAAAAAAGAAAAGAAAAGAAAAGAAAAGCACTAGGAAAATAAAAATTGATTCTCTAATCTCATAATTTGGAATTGCTTGTCTTTAAAATTTTTTCATGTACAAACTCTGGTTTCTTAATGCAGTCATAATGTATTTAGCAAAATATCATTAAGCATTCTAGGTTTGTTCCAGATTTAGGATTTTTGTTCTAGTTTTCTATTCCTAGACAATTATTTTATTTAGCTCACTGTTATATTTGAAGTCAGTTTTTCGTAAATATCACATACATGATTCATTTTTTCCATTTTGACAATCTCTGTCTCTTATTAGTATGTTTAGACTATTTATATTTAGTATAATTATTGATATGTGTACATTTAGATCTACTATATTAGTTTCTTTGCAGCCAAAGATGGAGAAGCTCTATACAGTCAACAAAGACAAGANCTTCTCTCACTTTTATCTCTTAAAGTCTAAATGCATAAAAACACTAATTTATTGTTTCACCTTCAGAATTTCTATTTGATTTCTTTTTATAATCACTACCTTTTTATTGATAGTCTCATTTTGTTCATCTATGATTTATTTATTATTGTTGTAGGCTTTTAAAATTTTATTCATTTTATCAATTTTCTTTCTATTGCTAATTTTCTAAAAGATTTCATTTTATTTTTAATAAAGATTGACTATTAGATGCTAACACTTTCTCTGATAATTAAGATAATCAATTGCATTCGTTAATATAGTGGATTGCAACATCAAATGATGTTTTAATGTTGATTAATTCAATATTCTTAGGATAAAGCAACTTTGACCATATGTACTATACATAACTACACATACACACATTTGGGTATATTTTCACAGGAATATCACTAAATTAGCTTCAATAAATTATTTACACTTATACAATATAGAATTTAAGCTCCTTGAGTGTGGATTATTTTGCCTATTTGATTTACTATTACATTTTTAACACTAAGAACCAATCAAACTTGACACTTAATAAAATGTTCCATACATTTTTTAATGTTGATTAATTCAATATTCTTAGGATAAAGCAACTTTGACCATATGTACTATACATAACTACACATACACACATTTGGGTATATTTTCACAGGAATATCACTAAATTAGCTTCAATAAATTATTTACACTTATACAATATAGAATTTAAGCTCCTTGAGTGTGGATTATTTTGCCTATTTGATTTACTATTACATTTTTAACACTAAGAACCAATCAAACTTGACACTTAATAAAATGTTCCATACATTTGTTTTAAAAACAGAATGAAATTAATAAATGAGCTGGATATAAATTTTATTTATTCCACTGTCCATGTCATATTAGGTGCCAATGTTACAGTTGACAAAGAAAGAATTAATGAATTTGAAGACTGGTCAATAGAAATTATAAAAATTGAATATTAAAATATAGAACAAAAATTATAAAGGAATATACACAATTTTCATGACAGCATTCAATAGACTAAAGTGTCAATCAGCTCAGTCTCTCAGTCATGTCTGACTCTTCAACCCTGTGGACAACAGCATGCGAGGCTTCCCTGTCCATCACCAACTCCTGGAGTTTACTCAGACTCATGTTTGTTGAGTCAGTGATGCCATGCATCTCATCCTCTGTCGTCCCCTTCTCCTCCCAACTAAAGTGTATGCAATTACAATCCCAAAAGAAGGAAAAGAAAATAAAGAGAAAAAACAAGTATTTGAAGAAATAATGGTCATACTGAGTGAAATTAAGTCAGAGAAGGCAAAGTTCATATGGCATCCCTTATATCTTTAACCTACAAAGAAATGATACAAATGAACTTATTTACAAGACAGAAACAGACTCACAGATTTAGAGAATGATCTTATGGTTGCCTAAGGGTGGTGGGGAGGGATAGTTATGGAGTTTGGGATAGACATGTGCACACTACTATACTTAAACTTGATAACCTACAAGTTCCTACTGTAGAGCATAGGCAACTCCGCTCAATGTTATGTGGTAGACTGGATGGGAGGGGAGTTAGGGGGAGAATGGATACATGCATATGTGTGGATGAGTTCCTTTTTTGTCCATCTGAAACTATCACAACATTGTTAAGTAGCTATACTCCAATACAAAATAAAAAGTTTTTAAAAATCTGTTGCATTTCTATACATTAACAAATAACTATCTAAGAGAGAAATTAAGGAAATAATTCTATTCACCATTGAATCAAAAAGAATAAAATATCTAAGAATCTATATACCTAAGGAGGTAAAAGACTGATAATCAAAAGCTATTAATATTTGACACTGATAAAAGAAATTGGATATGACACACAGATGGCAATATATACTGTATTCTTGGATTGGAAGAATTGGTATTGTTAAAATTACTATATTATTCAAGGCAATCTACTGACTTAATGCAATCTCTATCCAAATATCAATGGCATTTTTCACAGAACTAGAGCAAATAATATAAAAATTTGTATGGAAACAGAAAAGACTCTGAATAGTCAAAACAATCTTGAGAAATAAATTCACAAATTTGAAGCCAGACTGATCAAAAGAAAAACAGAGTTCAAAATAACCAACATTAGGAAATGAAAAATAAAAGAGTAATTAATATTAAACCTAGAGACATTTATAACAATTAGTTTGTTATAAATATAGAAAATATTGGTAGAATCTGTAGAGAGATAAATACAAAACACTGAAGACTAATTAGAGAAAATCTAAATAAACTGTATAATATAGCATTCATGTAGTTGTAACTCATAGACTAATATAACATTGCTAAGATGTTAGTCTCTCCTACTTGATTTATATATTCAATATAATCCCAGTCAAAGTCTCAGCATTTTTTTTAAATATGGAAAAGAAAATTCAAAAAAGTGTATATAATAGAAAAGGAATTTGAGCAGCCAAACAATTTTGAAAAGGAGGAGCAAAGTTTGAGTATGCTGATAACCTGATTTTAAGGCATATACAAAGTTCTATTAATAAATACAGTGTGATATTGACAAAGGATAGATATATATAAATTAATCAGAATGAAAAGCCAGAAATAGTCTACACACACACACACACACACATACACACACACAATAAACTGATTTTGACAAACATCCAAAGGCAACTAGATGGAGAAAGGGAGGTTCTTTTAATAAATAATACTGAAAAATAATTACTATATGCCAAAACCCTAGTTTATGAACACAAAATCATGCCAAACAAGATCAATAAAAATTCTGAAATCCACACCTTTAAATATAAAATAGAAACCTCCAAAAGAGATTGTCTCAAAAATAGCCAGTGGGAAAGGGTAGAGAACATTGAAAACAATGATAAACTGCTGCTTCTGCTGCTGCTGAGTCATTTCAGTTGTGTCCAACTCTGTGCGACCCAATAGACGGCAGCCTATCAGGCTCCTCCGTCCCTGGGCTTCTCCAAGCAAGAACATTGGAATGGGTTGCCATTTCCTTCTCCAATGCATGCATGCATGCTAAGTCTTTTCAGTCATGTCCAACTCCGTGTGACTCCATGGACAGCAGCCTACCAGGCTCCTCCATCCACGGGATTATCCAGGCAAGAATACTGCAGTGGGTTGCCATTTCCTTTTCCAGATAATTAAACTAAGAATTGTTGTTGTTGTTGTTTTTAAGAAAAACAATTGAATTTAGTAGACTTTGGGAATTTTTTTTTTCAGTTTATTGAGGAGAATATAACTGTCAACCTAGAATATATGTGAGATTAAACTATGTTTTAAGCACCAGGGAGAAATTAGGACACTTAGCTTAGCTGGTAAAGAATTCACCTGCAATGCAGGAGCCCCAGTTTGATTCCTGGGTTGGGAAGATCCCCTGGAGAAGGGCAAGGCAACCCACTCCAGTATTCTTGCCTGGAGAATTGCCATGGACAAAGAAATCTGGAGGTCTACAGTCCATGGGGTCGCAAAGAGCCAGACACAACTGAGTTACTAAGCACAGCACAGCACATATACAAACAAAATTTTAAAAAGAAATTCTGAAGGGCATACTTTGTTCTGAAAGGAACAAATTGTGCATGAAAAGTCATGAGTTAAAAAAGAAAAGATCAGAAAAATTAATTAATTAAATACAGGTAGATTTGAAACAAACATTGGCCAAGCTAAAATAATAATGAACATATACAGAATAAAACTGTACATATTTAATTATAGTACTTAGATTGCTTATGTGTTGAGAGTGCAGTAATATGTTCCAAAGACTTTGTATTTCTAAAGAAGATATTTGTCAGTTTTAGATTTTAAGTTAAAGAACTTTTCAATTTTCTACCACCAACATTTAATAAATATAGCACATAGCTTTCAAAATTTTGAAGCTAAAGAATCAGTCTAAAAATTAAAAAAAAACTAGTGGTTAGAAAGAGTAATATAGTAATATAGAAATTTTTGAATAAATGAATACAAATAAATGGCTTTTAAAAGTCTTTTTCAAAATAGACTGAATGTTTTACAGTTTGAAAATGCAATGAATATCAACTTAAATGCAATTTTAAAAATACATTCACAAATTATCAATGGAAAGAGGGAGAGAAAGTTAAAATGGGGGGAAAGTGCAGCAATACTATCAGCCAATATTCACACATAGGCAAAGAAGTGAAACAATTCATATATAATGGAAATAGCACCAATTCACTAAGTAAGAAAAATTTTCTAGACATCTATAACTGTAGTAACGGAGAGTCAAAACATATTAATAGAAGAATTAGAAGAAATTTTAAAAATCTACCATAACAGCAGGAGATTTTGACACAGTACTCACAGTAGTTAATAGATCAATCAGAAAAGATGTACAGGATTTGAACTACACATTAGCAAGATTGATCTAATGGGCAGATATAGAACAGCACACCCAGTAAGCACAGAAAACACACACTTCTTCAGTATATATGGAACATTTCTACACAATAACTATAAACTTGGTTGTGAAGTAAGCTTCAACAAATTTAGAATAACTGATGTAGTAAGAATCATGTTCATTGCCACAATGCACTTAGAGATCAGAAACAAAATGCTAAACAGAAAAAGCACATATATTTAGAAAACAGGAAAGTGAGGGAAGTCGCTCAGCTGTGTCCCAGTCTCTGCGACCACATGTACTGTAGCCTACCAAGATTCTCAGTCCATGGGATTTTCCAGGCAAGAGTACTGGAGTGGATTGCCATTTCCTTCTCCAGGAGACCTTACCCATCCAGAGATCGAATCCAGGTCTCCCGCATTGTAGCAGACGCTTTACCGTCTGAGCCACAAACATGTTAAAAAAAAAACTTAATGATCAAGAAAAGAATAATAATGAAGACAGCAAAATGTTTGTTGCTGCTACTAAGTCACGTCAGTCGTGTCCGACTCTGTGCGACCCCATAGACTGCAGCCCGCCCAGCTCCCCCTTCCCTGGGATTCTCCAGGCAAGAACACTGGGATGGGTTGTCATTTCCTTTTCCAATGCGTGAAAGTGAAAAATCAAAGTGAAGTCTCTCAGTCATGTCCGACTCTTCACGACCCAATGGACTGCAGCCAACCAGGCTCCTCCATCCATGGGATTTTACAGGCAAGAGTACTGGAGTGGGGTGCTATCGCCTTCTAGAACCTATATTTATCCGAAAATTGTAGAATAGAATTACTATACAAATTAGTACATATGTGGCAATACACATCTCTAAATGTTTATTCTTAAATTAGGTTAAAACAATAATACAAGTATGAATGTTAAAAGAAAGAAAAAGAACTCTCAAGAGAGTGTAAGGAAAATATAATTTTTTAAAGAGAAGTTAATTAAATGGAAAACAATGTTACAGACACCAAACAGTTAAATATTCCTCTATATGTGTGTTTTAAGATACAACAAAATAGACACTTCTGATGAGACTGAACAAGCACAATGGAAACACATAAATAAGAGGCATAGTAGAATTCAAAAAGGAATGAAATAGTATAATAAATAGTACTAGTCCAATAAACTTGAAACCAAACACGTTTTCAGACAAAAATGTCAAAACTGACTCAAAGAAAACAAATAGAAACCATCATCCAATAACCACTGAATAAAACAAATCAACAGATAAGAATCCTTCTATAAAGAAACATCACCCAAGATGAGTTACTAAAAGAAAAACATTTCAGAGTAGGGAAAACATTTACAAATTTATTATATTTATTTTTATCTTGACATAATTTTAGATTTACAGATTTGCAAAGATAGTACAAAATGTTCTCATAACCTCTCCCCTCAGTTTCCACAAATATGACATCTTACCTAACCAATACGTGAGCTTCCCCGGTGGCTCATTGGTAAAGAATCCGGCTGCCAATGCAGGAGACACAGGTTCGACCCTTGGGTCCAGAACATTCCCTAGAGAAGGAAATGACAACCCATTCTAATATTTTTGTCTGGGAAATCATAGACAGAGGAGTCTGGTGGGCTATAATTAATGGGATTACAAAAGAGTTGGACATGACTTAGTGACTAAACAACAACAAAATCGATATACATTTGTTAAAAATCTAAGAAGTTAAAATTTATAAAGTGTGTTAACTAACACAGACTTATTAGGATTTTACAAGTTTTTACACTAATGTCCTTTTTCTGGTTTAGAATCTCATAGAGAATACCACGTTGCATTTAATGATTATCTCTACTAACAGAAGCAGAAGATATTAAGAAGAGGTGGCAAGAATACACAGAAGAACTGTACAAAAAAGATCTTCATGACCCAGATAATCATGATGATGTGATGACTAATCTAGAGCCAGACATCTTGGAATGTGAAGTCAAGTGGGCCTTAGAAAGCATCACTACGAACAAAGCTAGTGGAGGTTGTGGAATTCCAGTTGAGCTGTTTCAAATCCTGAAGGATGATGCTGTGAAAGTGCTGCACTCAATATGCCAGCAAATCTGGAAAACTCAGCAGTGGCCACAGGACTGGAAAGGTCAGTTTTCACTCCAATTCCAAAGAAAGGCAATGCCAAAGAATGCTCAAACTACCACACAATTGCACTCATCTCACATGCTAGTAAAGTAATGCTCAAAATTCTCCAAGCCAGACTTCACCAATACATGAACCGTGAACTCCCTGATGTTCAAGCTGGTTTTAGATAAAGCAGAAGAACCAGATATCAAATTGCCAACATCCGCTGGATCATGGAAAAAGCAAGAGAGTTCCAGAAAAACATCTATTTCTGCTTTATTGACTATGCCAAAGCCTTTGACTGTGTGGATCACTGTAAACTGTGGAAAATTCTGAAAGAGATGGGAATACCAGACCACCTAACCTGCCTCTTGAGAAATCTGTATGCAGGTCAGGAAGCAACAGTTAGAACTGGACATGGAACAACAGACTGGTTCCAAATAGGAAATATGATTTCTTTACTTCATTGGTTTATATGCTTCCTTGACATGCAATATATGCAGAATCTGACCAGAATACTGTCAACCAAGACTTGAAAATGAGTGACCCTTTCAAGTGAGGAAAAATAAAACAAAACAAACCACCACCTGCAAACACGCAAAAATACACACACCACTTTAATTAACTCAAGAAATGCAGTTGTTTGTTAAATGTTGTTGAAGATTTGGAAAAATATGAAGGGGAATGTGATATCAGAGCAATATAAACACATTCAAATTAAGTATTAGCAAACCTGTTTCATGAAGTTCCTGTGGCCACTGAGGGCTTATGTGTGGTAAGTCACTTACATGGCAAGACTTACTTACATGGTAAGTTGCTTCATTGGTGTATAACTCTTTGCAACCCTATGGACTGTAGTCTGTCAAGCTCCTCTGTCCATGAGATTTTACAGACAAGAATACCAGAATGGGTTGCCATGACCTCCTCCAAAATATCTTCCTGACACCAGGATCAAACACGCATCTCCTGCTTTGGCATGCATGTTCTTTACCCCTAGCATCACCTGGGAAGCTCCTGAGGACTTGTAATACCTATTTAAACCTGCAGATGGTGACTGCAGCCATGAAATTAAAAGACGCTTACTCCTTGGAAGAAAAGTTATGACCAACCTAGATAGTATATTCAAAAGCAGAGACATTACTTTGCCGACTAAGGTCCATCTAGTCAAGGCTATGGTTTTTCCTGTGGTCGTGTATGGATGTGAGAGTTGGACTGTGAAGAAGGCTGAGCACTGAAGAATTGATGCTTTTGAAGTGTGGTGTTGGAGAAGACTCTTGAGAGTCCCTTGGACTGCAAGGAGATCCAACTAGTCCATTCTGAAGGAGATCAACCCTGGGATTTCTTTGGAAGGAATGATGCTAAAGCTGAAACTCCAGTACTTCACCTCATGCCAAGAGTTGACTCATTGGAAAAGACCCTGATGCTGGGAGGGATTGGGGGCAGGAGGAGAAGGGGATGACCAAGTATGAGATAGCTGGATGGCATCAGGGACTCAATGGACGTGAGTCTGAGTGAACTCCCCGAGTTGGTGATGGACAGGGAGGCCTGGGGTACTGTGATTCATGGGGTCGCAAAGAGTCGGACACAACTGAGCAACTGAACTGAACTGAACTGAGTCTCAAATTCTGGAGACAGAAATGGCAACCCACTCCAGTACTCTTGCCTGGGAAACCCCATGGACAGAGGGGCCTGGTAGGCTACGGTTCATGGAGTCGCAAAGAGTCGGACACAACTGAGCGACTTCACTTTCACTTTTTACTTTCCTGCATTGGAGAAGGAAATTGCAACCCACTCCAGTGTTCTTGCATGGAGAATCCAAGGGACGGGGGAGCCTGGTGGGCTGCCGTCTATAACGTTGCACAGAGTCGGACACGACTGAAGTGACTTAGCAGCAGCAGCAGCCTGAAATTCACTGGATTGTTCCATACTTCTATTTTCCCTTCTTGTCAGTTCTTCTTTATCTTTCTCATGGGGACACCAAATCTCTCATTTTATCCTGCTGATAATTGTGACTTTTCTTGGCGGCAACACACACCCACCTCATGGTCCACCTTCCTTATTTTTACCCCATTGTGGAAAGTTACTGCTGGGTTTAAATACTTGTACTTTCTTAACACTAGTACAAAATTTACCAAACACTATGCTGGATATCAGAGAAGGCAATGGCAACCCACTCCAGTACTGTTGCCTGGAAAATCCCATGGACGGAGGAGCCTTGTAGGCTGCAGTCCATGGGGTCGCTAACAGTCGGACACGACTGAGTGACTTCACTTTGGCTTTTCACTTTCATGCATTGGAGAAGGAAATGGCAACCCACTCCAGTGTTCTTGCCTGGAGAATCCCAGGAATGGCAGAGCCTGGTGGGCTGCCGTCTATGGGATCGCACAGAGTCGGACACAACTGAAGTGACTTAGTAGTTAGTAGTATGCTGGATATGGGTCATATCATTTACAAAGTAGAAAGAATTAATATTTAAACATGTCAAATACTTGGAAGAAGTAGATAGGTGATTAACTACACCTTTATTCACACTGAGCAAACAGAATATGGTAGAGTTATTAAAAGTTTTTCTCTTGGGAACCAGCACATTGGAACATGTATCACTGGAAAGTATGTATGACCTAAAGGTAATTATTAAAACTAATAAATGCTTTTATATGGAAAATGTGACTGACCTTTGTAAACTTTCAAGCTGCATTCCACAACAGTTGTATTCCTAATTTCAACCCTACCTAGGTTGGGTTGTTAGAACTAAACTTCACTGTGCATGAGCACCTTAGGATCCACTCTGCTCCCTTTGGTTCTTTCACTTTCTATGCAATTGTTTTGTAAGAACTTCAGGCAATAAGTTCATGTAGAAATAAAGGTATTTGTTAGGATATAGGGACAAAGCTCTAGCTACTAAAAGAATCGATGGTTGAGAAATAGATGGCTGACTGCCCAGTTATCTCTTTGGTACAGACTCTGAATGACTGAACTAGATATCAGGAAGAGGCAGAAAGATGAAGTGACACCCATTTCCCTTTTAGTCTAGCAGACATTTTACAGTGGGAAAGCCTGTGTTCATCACTGAGAATTCTGACTTCAATACCATTGTCCTGTAGTTACTGAAAATACCACTCATAATCAGGCATTATGTTGGTTTTCAGCCTTCCCTTTTGGAGTTATCAATTTTAATTTATTTCTTATTTTCAAATAGTTAAATAGGAATTTGAGAGACAATGCCACAGTTTTCTAGCTGGATGATGTTTTAGACTCAAAATGGCTTTAAACAATATAAAGATTATATGTTATGTTAATAGTGACATCAATAGTATAGGGACAGCTTGTGAAATATAACAATCATCATAATAACTTAAAAGGATAATGACAGCAACATTACTTTATTTTCTGAGAAATATTTTTGAGATTCATTTCCAAGCCCCAACAGAAAATAAGATGAGTCTTTATTAAGCTTACTAGTGACACTATATGTTATAGTGTAAGAGAAAAGTTATTTGGGTTTTTTTTTTTTAATGGTTTTTAAATTATTGTTAGGATCTGAATATATTTCCTTAAGATTCATATGTTGAAATCCTAATACTCAAAAATGATAATATGTGGCACCTTTGGGGGTGATTAAGTTATAAGGACAGAATTCTGATGATTGGAACTAGTGCCCTTATGAAGGAGACCCCAGAGAGTTAGCTTATCTTTCTGTCATTTATAAATATGGTGAAAACTCAGAACCAGAAGTGGTCCCTAATGCAAGCATGCTGGTGCCTTGATACTGGACTTCCACCCTGAAAAAACTTTCAGAAATAAATGTTTTTGTTTATATGCCACCCAATCTATGATATTTCTGTTATAACAGCCCAAATGGGTAAGATACATGTTATTAGATTATTAATGAATGCATGCATTCATCATCATCAGTTCATTCATTCAACCTGAGTTCATCATTTGCTTCTAGGTGAAATGTTGCAAAATTGTCAAAAAATGTCATGTAAGTATTGTACTTTTTGGTTTTTTTTTAAGCCACAAAAAGTCTATTAAAAATTAGTGAAATATTGAAGGAGACTGATCCCATTCCTTGACCTTTATGAGATAATGTTGGCACCATTTATAATTATGAAATTAATGCTACTACATAGTGATAATTATCAGTATAATATGAGTTAGAGTGCTTTTGCACTAATTTATAGATTATCCCTATAAGGAAGACCAAGAGCCAAAGAATTGATGTTTTTGAATTGTGATACTGGAGAAGGCTCTTCAGATATCCTTGGACAGCAGGATCAAACCTGTTTGTCCTAAAGAAATCAACCCTGAATATTCATTGGGAGGACTGATGCTGAAGCTGAAGTTCCAGTTCTTTGGCCACCTGATGCAAAGTGCCAACTCATTGGAAAAGACCCTGATGCTGGGAAAGATTGAGGGCGACAGAGGATGAGATGTTTGAGTGGCATCAATGACTCAAAGGACATAAGCTTGAGCAAACTCAGGGAGTTACTGAAGGAAAGGGAAGCCTGACATTCTGCAGTCCATGGGGACACAAAGAGTCAGACATGACTTAGCAACTGAAGAACAACGTGCCTATTTTACTTAATACTTACCTATATGACACTCGGATTTTTAAATTATTTCTGAAATAATGATTCTGATTTTCGTATGAGATTTCTAGTCCTAAAGTTCATTTACATTTCTTATTTGAATCTATAAATAAATAATTTTATAAGGTTGCTCCTTGCTTAAAAATGCTTCAGTAATTTCCAGGTTAAAAAAAAACAGCACTTTTAGAAAGCACTATCAAGTGACTAAAGGATGCGGATACCCTAATAATGTGGGGAAATATGCCAACATGATATGAACCTCTCAAACATTTTGAGAGAATCAAACACATGTTTAAATCAGGTCTTAGTACTGTCTAGGACATTGCATTAAGCACGATATGCTACAGTATTCCAGATGTCCAACTTCCCCTTAATGTCGTCATTCATAGGTTCTTGTTTTGCAACTAAACCAAAAACATGCTTCCACAGAAGTCTAATTTAGTGAGCCATAGATTCCTTTGTAGGTAATCAAATTACTCTTTAATACAGCATCTGTCTTCATAAGAAGTAGTGATAGCCTCACATAATTAGTGCTCAAGTGTTAGACACTCAGTCATGTCTGACTCTTTGCAACCCCATGGACTGTAACCTTTCAGGCATCTCCATCCATGGGATTTTCCAAGCAAAAAATACGGGAGTGAACTACCATTTCCTTCTCCAGGGGATCTTCCTGACTCAGGGATCAAACACAGGACTCCCTCATTGAAGGCAAAATCTTTACCATCTGAGCCACCAGAAGAGCCCCAATTAATGCACAGGAATATAGTAAAAGATGAGCAGAGTGCTTCTGAAGAGTCTCTTGGAAAATGAGTGTCTTCATGGCTCACAGGTAAACATGCATACACCAAAAATATATGTGTGTATGTATATGTATATGTGTATAATGGGCATTCATCTCAGTTCAGTTCAGTCGCTCAATCATGTTTATTTGTGACCCCAGGGACTGCAGCATGCCAGGTTTCCTTGTCCATAACCAAGTCCCAGAACTTGTTCAAACTCATGTCCATTGAGTCAGTGATGCCATCCAACAATCTCATCCTCTGTCATCCCCTTCTTCTTCTGCTTTCAATCTTTTTCAGCATCAGATTCTTTTCCAATGAGTCAGTTCTTCACATCAGGTGGCCAAAGTATTGCATTTACAGCTTCAGCATCAGTCCTTCCAATGAATATTCAGGACTGGTTTCCTTTAAGATGGACTGGTCTGATCTCCTTGCAGTCCAAGGGACTCTCAAGAGTCTTCTCCAACACCACAGTTTAAATGCATGATTCTTTGGCACTCAACTTTCTTTATAGTCCAACTCTCACATACATGCATGACTACTGGAAAAACCATAGTTTTGACTAGGTGGACCTTTGTGGCAAAATAATGTCTCTGCTTTTTAATAAGCTGTCTATGTTGGTCATAGCTTTTCTTGCAAGCAGCAAGCGTATTTTTTTTTTTTTAATTCCATGGCTGCAGTAACCATCTGCAGTGATTTTGGAGGCCCCCCAAATAAATTCTGTAACTATTTCCATTGTTCCCCCACCTGTTTGCCATGTAGTGATGGGACCAGATGCCATGATCTTAATTTTTTGAATTTTGACTTTCAAGCCAGTTTTTTCACTCTCCTCTATTACCTTCATGAAGAGGCTCTTCAGGTCCTCTTTGCTTCCCACCATAAGGGTGGTGTCACCTATATATCTGAAGTTATTGGTGTTTCTCCTGGCAATCTTGATTTCAGCTTGTGTTTCATCTAGCCCAGCATTTCACATGATGTATTCTGCATATATGTTAAATAAGAAAGGTGACAATATACAGCCTTGTCGTTTTCATTTCCTAATAGGAGCCAGTACATTGTTCCATGTCTGGTTCTAACTGTTACTTCTTGACCTGAAAGCAGATTTTTCATGAGGCAAATAAGGTTGTCTGGTAGTCCCATCTCTTTAAGAATTTTCCACAGTTTATTGGGATCCACACAGTCAAAGGCTTTGGCATAGTCAATGAAGCAGAAGTAGATGTTTTTCTGCAGTTCTCTTGCTTTCTCTATGATCCAAAAGAGGTTGAAAAGTTGATCTCTTGTTTCTCTGTGTTTTCTAAATCCAGTGTGAATATCTGGAAGTTCTCAGTTCATGTACTGTTGAAGCCTGGCTTGGAGAATTTGGGGCATTACTTTGATAATGTGTGAGATGAGTGCAATTAAGTGGTAATTTAAATATTGTTTGACATTGCCTTTCTTTGGGATTGGAATGAAAACTGACTTTTTCCAGTTCCGTGGCCACTGCTGAGTTTTCCAAATTTGCTGGCATACTGAGTGCAGCACTTTCACAGCATCCTCTTTTAGGATTTGAGATAGCTCAGCTGGAATAACATCACCTCCACTAGCTTTGTTCATCGTTCTGCTTTCTAAGGCTCACTTGACTTCAGACTCTAGGATCTCTGGCCCTGGGTGAGTGATCACACCATCTTGGTTATCTGGGTCTTTAAGATCTTTTTTTTTGTATATTTCTTATCTATATTCTTGACACATTTTCTTAATATCTTCTACTTCTCTTGTGCCCATCTTTGGAGGAAATGTTTTTCTTGGTATCTCTAATTTTCTCAAAGAGGTTTCTAGTCTTTCCTGTTCTATTGTTTTCCTTGATTTCCTTGCATTGATTGCTGAGGAATGCTTTCTTATCTCTCCTTGCTATTCTTTGGAACTCTCCATTCCAGTGGGTATATCTTTCCTTTTCTCCTTGGTCTTTATGTTCTCTTTTTCTCTCAGCTATTTGTAAGGCACTTTAAGATATTTTTTGGTATATTTCTTATCTATATTCTTGACACATTTTCTTAATATCTTCTACTTCTCTTGTGCCCATCTTTGGAGGAAATGTTTTTCTTGATATCTCTAATTTTCTCAAAGAGGTTTCTAGTCTTTCCTGTTCTATTGTTTTCCTTGATTTCCTTGCATTGATTGCTGAGGAATGCTTTCTTATCTCTCCTTGCTATTCTTTGGAACTCTCCATTCCAGTGGGTATATCTTTCCTTTTCTCCTTGGTCTTTATGTTCTCTTTTTCTCTCAGCTATTTGTAAGGCCTTCTCAGACAACCATTTTGCCTTTTTTTTTTTCCCACTTGGGGATGGTTTTGGTCACCACCTTTTGTACAATGTTATGAATCTCCATCCATAGTTCCTCAGGCACTCTATCAGATCTAATCCCTTGAGTCTATTTGCCACTTCCACTATAGAATTGTAAGGGATTTGATTTAGGTCATACTGGAATAGTTGAGTGGTTTACCCTACTTTCTTCAATTTGTCTTCTGAATTTTGCCATAAGGAGCTCCCTTGGTATCTCTAATATTCTTGAAGAGATCTCTAGTCTTTCCCATTCTGTAGTGTTGGAGAAGACTCTTGAGAGTCCCTTGGACTGCAAGGAGAGCCAACCAGTTCATTCTGAAGGAGATTAGCCCTGCGATTTCTTTGAAAGGAATGATGCTAAAGCTGAAACTCCAGTACTTTGTCTACCTCATGCAAATAGTTGACTCATTGGAAAACACTTTGATGCTGGGAGGGATTGGGGGCAGGAGGAGAAGGGGATGACAGAAGATGAAATGGCTCTTTGGCATCACTGACTCAATGGACATGAATCTGAGTGAACTCCAAGAATTGATGATGGACAAGGAGGCCTGGCATGCTGTGATTTATGGGATCGCAAAGAGTTGGACATGACTAAATGACTAAACTGAACTGAACCCTATAATGAAAAGGACATCTTTAGGGGTGTTAGTTCTAGAAAGTCTTGTAGGTCTTTATAGAAATGTTCAACTTCAGTTTCTTTGGCATTATTGTTTGGGGCATAGACTTGGATTTCTGTGATATTGAATGTTTTGCCTTGGATACAAACAGAAGTCATTCTGTCGTTTTGAAATTGCATTCAAGTATTGCATCAGACTCTTTTATTGACTATGAGGAGTACTCCATTTCTTCTAAGGAATTCTTGCCCATAGTAGTAGATAATTGTCATGTGGGTTAAATTCACCCATTCCCATCCATTTTATTTCATTGATTCCTAAAACATCAATGTTCATTCTTGCCATCCCCTGTTTGATTACTTCCAACTTACTTTTGACAGCTTACAGTGAATGATGTCAGATGCATTTACTCTGAAAAAGATTTAGCTCAGGACCAGGGACCAGGCTTAATCAGTCAAGAGCTTCTGTGTAGCAGAGTTTTATTAAAGTAGTAAAAGTACAGAAAAAGCTTCTGACATAGACATCAGAAGGGGTACAGAGAGTGCCTTCCTTGCTAGTCTTAGCAAGGGAGCTATATACTTTTAACAGACCCACTCCCACAACAAGTGTCTTCAATTAATAAGATTAAAACTAACAATAGAAAGGTTTCCCACAATATATGTCTTAGATAACAAGATTAGTCAGAAGGTTCTTGTTAAAGAGAAGCATTTCCTCAAGCAAGGTACTTTTCATATTGACTAAGACAAAACATGGTCCACTGGAGAAGAGAATGGCAAACCACTGCAGTATTCTTGCCTTAAGAATCCCATGAACAGTATGAAAAGGCAAAAAGATAGGACACTGAAAGATGAGCTCCCCAGGTCAGTAGGTGCCCAATATGCTACTGGAGATCAGTGGGGAACTAACTCCAGAAAGAATGAAGAGATGGAGCCAAAGTAAAAACAACACCGAGATGTGGATGTGACTGGCGATGGAAGTAAGGTCTAATGCAGTAAAGAGCAATACTGCATAGGAACCTGGATATTAGGTACATAGTGAAAGTGAAAGTCGCTCAGTCGTGTCCAACTCTTTGCGACCCCATGGACTATATCATACAGTCCATGGAAATCTCTAGGCTAGAATACGAGTTTCCCTTCTCCAGTGGATCTTCCTGACCCAGGAATCAAACCAGGGTCTCCTGCATTGTAGATGGGTTCTTTACCAACTGAACTATCAGGGAAACTATGAATCAAGGCAAATTAGAAGTGGTCAAACAGGAGATGGCAAGAGTGAACATCGACATTTTAGGAATCAGTGAACTAAAATGGACTGGAATGGGTAAATTTAACTCAGATGACCATTATATCTACTACTGTGAATAAGAATCCCTTAGAAGAAATGGAGTAGCCATCATAGTCAACAAAAGAGTCCAAAATGCAGTATTTGGATGCAATCTCAAAAACGACAGAATGATCTCTGTTCATTTCCAAGGCAACCCATTCAATATCACAGTAATCCAAATCTATGCATCAAGCAATAATGCTGAAGAAACTGAAGTTGAACGGTTCTATGAAGACCTACAAGACCTTCCAGAACTAACACCCGAAAAAGATATCATTTTCCTTATAGGGGACTGAAATACAAAAGTAAGAAGTTAAGAAATACCTGGAGTAACAGGCAAATTTGGCCTTGGAATAGAGACCTAAGCGGTCAAAGGCTCACAGAGTTTTGCCAATAGAACACACTGGTCATAGCAAACACACTCTTCCAACAACACAAAAGAAGACTCTATACAAGGCCATCACCAGATGGTCAATACCAAAATCAGATTGATTATATTTTTGCAGCCAAAGGTGGAGAAGCTCTATACAGTCAGCAAAAACAAGACCAGGAGCTAACTGTGGCTCAGATCATGAACTCGTTATTGCAAAATCCAGACTTAAGTTGAAGAAAGTAGGACAAACAACTAGACCATTCAGTTATGACCTAAATCCAATCCCTTACGGCAATACAGTGGTAGTGATAAATAGATTCAAGGTATTAGATCTGATAGACAGAGTGCCTGATGAATTATGAATGGAGGTTTGTGACACTGTACAGGAGGCAGTGATCAAAACTATCCCAAAGAAATAAAAATACAACAAGTCAAAATGTTTGTCTGAGGAAGCCTTACAAATAGCTGTGAAAACTAGAGAAGTGAAAGGTCAAGGAAAAAAGGAAAAATATACCCATTTAAATGCAGAGTTCCAAACAATATCAAGCAGAGATAAGAAAGCCTTCCTCAGTTATCAGTGCAAAGAAATAGATGAAAACAACAGAATGGGAAACACTAGAGATCTCTTCAAGAAAATTAGAGATACCAAGGGAAACTTTCATGCAAACATGGGCACAATAAAGGACAGAAATGGTATGGACCTAACAAAAGCAGAAGATATTAAGAAGAGTGGCAAGAATACACAGAAGAACTATAAAAAAAAGATTTTCATGATCCAGATAATTACGATGGTGTGATCATTCACCTAGAGCCAGAAATCCTGAAGTGCAAAGTCAAGTGGGCCTTAGGAATCATCACTACAAACAAAGCTAGTGGAGATGATGGAATTCCAGTTGAGTTATTTCAAATCTTAAAAGATGATGCTGTTTAAGTGATGCACTCAATATTCCAGCAAATTTGGAGAACTCAGCAGTGGCCACAGGACTGGAAAAGGTCAGTTTTCATCCCAATCCCAAGAAAGGCAATGCCAAAGAATGCTCAAAGTACTGCACAATTGCACTCATCTCACACACTAGCAAAGTAATGCTCAAAATTCTCCAAACCAGGCTTCAACATTCCATGAACTGTGAACTTCTAGATGTTCACACTGGATTTAGAAAAGGCAGAGGAACCATAGAACAAATTGCCAACATCCATTGGATCACTGTAAAAGCAAGAGAGTACCAGAAAATAGTCTACTTACTTCTGCTTCATTGATTATGCCAAAGCCTTTGACTGTGTGGATCACAAAAAACTGAGAAAAATTCTCCAAGAGATGGGAATACCAGACCACCTGACCTGCCTCCTAAGAAATCTATATGCAGATCACGAAGCAACACTTAGAACTGGAGTTTGGAAGAACAGACTGTTTCCAAATTGTGAAGAAATATGTCAAGGCCATATGTTATCACCCTGTTTATTTAACATATATGCAGAGTATATCATGAGAAGTACTGGACTAGATGAGACAAGTCTGGAAACAAGATTGCCGGGAAAAGTATCAATAACCACAGATATTCAGATGACACCACCCTTATGGTGGAAAGTGAAGAAGAACTAAAGAGCTTCTTGATAAAAGTAAAAGAAGAGAGTGAAAAAGCTGGCTTAAAACTCAACATTTAAACTATATGCAGATCACGAAGCAACACTTAGAACTGGAGTTTGGAAGAACAGACTGTTTCCAAATTGTGAAGAAATATGTCAAGGCCATATGTTATCACCCTGTTTATTTAACATATATGCAGAGTATATCATGAGAAGTACTGGACTAGATGAGACAAGTCTGGAAACAAGATTGCCGGGAAAAGTATCAATAACCACAGATATTCAGATGACACCACCCTTATGGTGGAAAGTGAAGAAGAACTAAAGAGCTTCTTGATAAAAGTAAAAGAAGAGAGTGAAAAAGCTGGCTTAAAACTCAACATTTAAAAAATGAAAATCAAGGGGTCTGATCCCATCACTTCATGGCAAATAGATGGGGAACCAGTAGAAACAGTGACAGACTCACTGGAAAAGACCCTGATGCTGGGAAAGAGTGAAGGCAGGAAGAGAAGGCAATGACAGAAAATGAGATGTTTGGTTGGCATCACTGACTCTATGGACATGAGTTTGAGTAATCTCTGGAAGTTGGTGATGGACAGGTTGGCCTAGTGTGCTTCAGTCTATGGGATCACAAAGGGTCAGACACAGCTGAGCAACTGAACTGAACCTAACTGAAGACAAAGCAAAGTAGAAAAAAATGTTTATCATTTTCTCCTACTTGAGACCTCCTTTTTCCTCCTTGGGGACCCTGGGCTTCTTATAAACCTACCTAAGAATTTACTTTTTCAATTTGATTCATGGACCTAACATTCTAGGTTCCTATGCCATACTTTTCTTTACAGCATCAAACTTTACTTTACTTCACCAGTCACATCCACAATTGGGTGTTGCTTTGGTTCTGTCTCTTCATTCTTTTTAAAGCTATTTCTCCACTCTTCTCCAGTAGCATATTGGGCACCTACTGACCTGGGGAGTTCATCTTCCAGTGTCATATCTTTTTGCCTTTTCATACTGTCCATGGGTTCTCAAGGCAAGAATACTGAAGTGATTTGCTGTTCCCTTCTCCCAGGGAGCACATTTTGTCAGAACTCTCCAACATGACCCCTCCATCTTGGGTGGCCCTACACAGCATGGCTCACAGTTTCATTGAGTTAGACAAGGCTGTGATCCATGTGAACAGTTTTGTTAGTTTTCTGTGACTGTGGTTTTCATTCTGTCTGCTCTCTAATGGTTAAAGATATGAGTACTCAGTCTGCCCGCTGATGGATAAGGTTCCTTTACTAACCCATTGGCAATTATATATATTTCTCAGTTTGATAATTGATAAAATGCAAGCTTATAATTAACTTTATTTTGTTTCAATTACTAGTGATAATAAATATTTTCATATGTGTTCTGAATAAGCAGATAGTTGTATTTAGATCTAATGGGTATATGTTTAAACATCAATGATTTCCTTCTTTCCTCCCTTCACTCACAAGAATTTATCACATATCTAGTGTGAGCCAGGTTTTGCTATCTTTGTTGGACTTATAACATTGAACCTCCAGATGAAAAATCCTTGCACTCAGAAGTTTTTACTTCTGTGGACAAGATAACTATAATCACAGTAAATAAGTGAAAGATATCTGTTAGAGGGTAAAACCTGCCAAGAAATGAATATGGAAAGAATTTAGGGTATGATGGTGACAGTGTACTTTGCAAAATAGTAGTCAAGGTAGAGTATATAGAGAAAGTGATATGTGAAATAATGTCTGATATAGATGAGGAAGCTTGCCTCTCTAACAGAAACCTAGTGTTCCAACCTGAGAGAACAGCAAGTGCAGTAGCCCTGATTCATACACTTCTTTAGTCAATTTAATCAATAGGTAATACAATGAAAGTAGACAGAGTGGAATGTAAAAAGGAAAAATGCTTGAGTCCGATGGGACAGCAAGGAGTCTTTGGCATATGCCCAATCCTGGATGAAGCCTAAAGGGGTAGAAAATTTATACCTTGTAATAAAACTGACTAAAAGCAGTTTAGCTTTCAACTGTCATCATGTATCTGTACACAATATCAATGACAAAACTTATCTCTCCGCAGGGCAGACCACTTTCATCACTCTTACTTTGGTATGACAATAAGTTAATAGGGAAATCAGATCATGTAAGTCCTTAAAACCTATGCAAAGAACTTTGGGGGTGACTCTATGTGAAACAGACAGTCATTGGAAGATTTCAAGAAGAGAAACATGATCTGTTTTGTGCTTTAAAATGCTGGCACTAGATGTTTTGTGGGGAGCTGCATGAAGTGACCAAGGACAGAAATAGAAAAATCAATGTGGGTCAAGTACAAAACTTTGGATTAAAGATGAGAGTGACTTGGAGTAAGGAGGTAAATGATGAAACAGGGAGAAGTAGTGTTTTAAAATTTGTTTTGTAGAATGGAATCCATAAAATGACTTTTGGGGGCAATTATTTTGTGGTAAAACATACATAATACAAAATTTACCATTTTAAATACTTTTAAAGTGTACAGTTTATTGCCATTAACTACATTCTTAATGTTGTGCAGTCATCACCACTTTCCATTTCCAGAAACTTTTCATCATCAAACAGAAGTCCTGTAACCATTAAACAGTAATTCCCATTACCCCTGACCAGTCCTTGGTAATATGTACTCTGCTACCTACCTCTATAAATTCATTATTCTTGGCAGTTTATGTACATGGAAACATGCAATATTTGTCCTTAGGTGTTTAGTTAACATAATGTTTTCAATGTTCCTTCATATTATCGTGGTATTGGAAAAGCTTTATCAGAAGTCCAAGCTCTTGCTCAACTTGTTCAAGAGTCTGGGCAAGAAACACAAGATGCAGGAGTTAATGCAGCTTAGAGGGGTGATCAGTGCATAATAAGTAGTCCATAGTCACTATTTTTACTTCCTAGACAATGGACTTTTCATTTGTTGAAGGTTTCATATCTAATCTGTGACCTAGTTAATATTTTCAGTATGATCTCTTTGAACTTCAAAATGTATGCTCCTTTTGAGCTGCATTCTAAGGGTGGTAGCATAGCTATTGACCCACATGAAATGCAAGAAAAACTGTAAGAAGAAAGAAGAGAAACACCTAGAAAACCCATACACTGGGTAATCTGTTTCTAAATAATCAGTGAGGATATAAGTTATGTTTGAGAAAAGAGACAGTTCAGCGGATTTTGTGCTGCAGCCAAGGGGAAAAAAAAAAAACTTTTTGTAAAAGGTTCCTGTTGGACTTATTTGTGGGATTATATTTATGCAATCTGAATTGTGACAGCATTTTTCTGTTAGAGCTTGGAACAAAGGACATAAATATTTTTTTCTAAGAATATCTTTGAAGGTAACAATGACATAGAGGATTTAAATATCTTTGCTGTAAACCACAAATACCCTATAGCTCTTCTACTTAACAGAAATACACACACATAGAATGGAATTCATAAGATGTGTGTGCATGTGTATGTGTGTGTGTATGTTCTTCTCGATGATCAGTTAGTTCTTTCCAACAGATTTATAAGTGCACCTATTAAATAGCATTAAAGCAGCTGCAGATGTGTAAATTAAATGCTCTGATCTGTTCTGTTTACCTTGTTGGTTTCCCAATAGAGCCACCTACTTAGCATTTTCTTTGTCTACCTTGTTTGAAGATTAACATACAGCAGGACAAAAGTTACTTTTAGATTTGAGGTTCTGCTCTGTGCTTTGAAAGGATACTTGTTAATGTTGTGGCATTTCTGTCCCAATCGTACTTAATTAACATTGAATAAGAGATAAAGTTTCAAAAGGGTTATCTTAATCAGAATTCTTTTTAGAAAGTATTTTCATACTTTTGCAAAAAGATTAATAATTTTATTTCCTTCTGTAGTTGTAGAACCAGCCCAAAACTTACTAAAAAATGAATATTTTCATAATAAGCATGTCTGGATTCTCCAAGTAAAATCTTTGGTTTAATACAAACATTTGCGATTTGCATCCTTTCCAATATTTGATATGTATGTATTCATCTGAGATACTGCATATAAAATGAAAGTCTCTACATATGCATAATGACATACATATAATGTGCTATTTACAACATTTTGTTTAATTCTGTGTTCACTTTCTCACATTGATAGGTAAGTTAAGGAACATTTCAAACCCTAATTTATTTCATTGTTTTCAACTAACAGTCTTCTTGTAAGAACATCTTGGTTCATTGTATACTATTACTGTTAAAAATAATGCTGTTATGAGAATTTTTAATCATGATAGGAGAGATCTGTATACTGTTATTTATTTGCATGTTCAATTATTGATGTGACTGAGCAACTTTTTATATATTATCAGCCATTTCTGTTTTTTTTCTATATATTTCATGTCCAATACATGGATCATTAGGGTTTGGTTTTGTTTTTTGTTGAAGCTTCTTGTGTGTTATGTCTACCATATCCAATTAGGACAAAATCAGGCATAAATTAAAACACACCAATTGTCAATTAACTAATGTTATATGTTTTGCATATATTATATCTTAGTTTGCTATTTGTTTTCAGTTCTGTTTGCTGTATTAACTGGCATAAATTTCCTTTTTCTTTATACAGTCACGACTAACATTACACTTAAAAAAAAACAGCTATTCCTTTGATTTTATATATGGAAATGTATATCCTTGTGAAAAGTAAAAGTGTTAGTCCTTTAGTTGTATCCAACTCTTTCCACTCCATGGACTGTAGCCTGCAAGTCTCCTCTGCCCATGAAATTCCCCAAGCAAGTATAATTGAGTGGATAGCCATTCCCTTCTCCAGAGGATCTTCCCAACCCAGGGACAAAATCCAGGTCTCCTGCTTGCAGGCAGATTCTTGACCATCTGAGCCACCAGGGAAGCCCAAAGTATATCCTAAGTCAATGCCAAAGAAATAATTTTATGTGTTAGATTTCAGTGGTTTCATTTTCATGTACTTTTTATATTTTAATTAATTCACTGGCTTAGTGATAATTACAATAGAGTGGATAGCCATTCCCTTCTCCAGAGGATCTTCCCAACCCAGGGACAAAATCCAGGTCTCCTGCTTGCAGGCAGATTCTTGACCATCTGAGCCACCAGGGAAGCCCAAAGTATATCCTAAGTCAATGCCAAAGAAATAATTTTATGTGTTAGATTTCAGTGGTTTCATTTTCATGTACTTTTTATATTTTAATTAATTCACTGGCTTAGTGATAATTACAATAGACTCTTTTTTTATAAATATTACTTTCATAATACCACAAGGAGAGAACAGCAGGTGTATGATTAGTTGCAAAACATTTTTGGAGAAGTATGTTTATTTATTAAAGGTATTTGGTAAAAGTAACATAAAAAAAAACAAAACAAACAAAGATCATGGCATCTGGTCCCATCACTTCATGGCAAATAGATGCGGAAAAGTAGAAACAGTGACAGATTTTATTTTCTTGGTCTCCTAACTCATTGTAGATGGTAATGCATCCATGCAATCTAGACAGTGTATCAAAAAGCAGAGGCATCATTTTACCAGCAAAGGTCCTTATAGCCAAAGTTATGGTTTTTTCCAGTAGCCATATACATATGTGAGAGTCGGACCATAAAAAAAGGTTGCGCACTGAAGAACTGATGCTTTCAAATTGTGGTACTGGAGGAGACTCTTGAGAGCCTCTTGGACTGCAAGGAGATCAAACCAGTCAATCCTAAAGGAGACCAACCCTGAATATTCCTTGGAAGGACTGATACTGAAGCTGAAGCTCCAATACTTTGACCACCTAATGTGAAAAGGTGGTTCACTGGAAAAGACTCTGATGCTGGGAAAGATGGAAGGCAAAAGGAGAACAGGGCAGTGATTAGATGGTTAGATAGCATCACTGACTCAATGGACATGAACTTGAGCAAACTCTGGGAGGTAGTGGAGGACAGGGAAGCCTGGCATGCTGCAATCCATGGAGTTGCAAAGTCAGACATGACTGAGTGACTGAACAATTTGATAATTAAAGAAACAATGTGTATAAAATGTGCTTTTTATAAACAGTGCTGCAATGAACATTGGGGTACATGTGTCTCTTTCAATTCTGGTTTCCTCGGTGTGTATGCCCAGCAGTGGGATTGCTGGGTCATAAGGCAGTTCTATTTCCAGTTTTTTAAGGAATCTCCACACTGTTCTCCATAGTGGCTGTACTAGTTTGCATTCCCACCAACAGTGTAAGAGGGTTCCCTTTTCTTCACACCCTCTCCAGCATTTATTGCTTGGAGACTTTTGGATCATAGCCATTCTGACTGATGTGAAATGGTACCTCATTGTGGTTTTGATTTGCATTTCTCTGATAATGAGTGACGTTGAACATCTTTTCAGTGTTTGTTAGCCATTCGTATGTCTTCTCTGGAGAAATGTCTATTTAGTTCTTTGGCCCATTTTTTGATTGAGTCGTTTATTTTTCTGGAATTGAGCTGCAGGAGTTGCTTGTATATTTTTGAGATTAGTTGTTTGTCAATTGCTTCATTTGTTATTATTTTCTCCCATTCAGAAGACTGTCTTTTCACCTTGCTTATAATTTCCTTTGTTGTGCAGAAGCTTTTAATTTTAATTAGATCGCATTTGTTTACAACCTAGATGTCCATCAGCAGATGAATGGGTAAGAAAGCTGTGGTACATATACACAATGGAGTATTACTCAGCTATTAAAAAGAATACACTTGAATCAGTTCTAATGAGATGGATGAAACTGGAGCCGATTATACAGAGTGAAGTAAGCCAGAAAGAAAAACACCAATACAGTATACTAACACATATATATGGAATTTAGAAAGATGGTAATGATAACCCTGTATGCAAGACAGCAAAAGAGACACAGACGTATAGAAAGGACTTTTGGACTCTGAAGGAGAGGGAGAGGGAGAGGGTGGGATGATTTGAGAGAATGACACTGAAACATGTATACTATCATGTAAGAAATGAATCGCCAATCTATGTTCGATATAGGATACAGGATGCTTGGGGCTGGTGCACAGGGATGATCCAGAGAGATGATATGTGGTGGGAGGTGGGAGGGGGATTCAGGATTGGGAACTCATGTACACCTGTGGTGGAATCATGTCAGTGTATGGCAAAACCAATATAGTATTGTAAAGTAAAATAAAGTTAAAAAAATGATTTTTAATTTTCAGAGTACTCTTTAAATATTAGTTATCATTATTATTGATGCTACTAAATATTTATTATCTTCTCATATCATACTCTGAGAAGGCAATGGCAACCCACTCTAGTACTCTTACCTGGAAAATCCCATGGATGGAAGAGCCTGGTGGGCTGCAGTCCATGGGGTCGTGAAAAGTCTGACACAACTGAGTGACTTCACTCTCACTTTTCCTTTCATCACTGGAGAAGGAAATGGCAACCCAGTCCAGTGTTCTTGCATGGAGAACCCCAGGGACGCGGGAGCCTGGTAGGCTGCTGTCTATGGGGTCACACAGAGTTGGACACGACTGAAGCGACTTGGCAGCAGCAGCAGCAGCAGCATATCACACTAATGAAGGCCTACAACACTAAATTATAATCCCATCTCTGTAAACAGATCAAGCAAACAAACAAACAAAAAAGTTACAGAGAGTAATGGAAAGGAATACCAGGCATTTGTAGAAAGGTCTGCTTTACTTACTTTCCTGGAATATATACTTGTAGCTCAGATTAATGGCTTTCTTTATTTAAATAGTTTCATTTGCTTGTCCTTGTTTTTCTCCATGCACACTTCTTTTGAAGGGAGAAGGCTCAATGAATTATGTGGAAGAATTTCCATTAAGAATGTTTATGTATTGATATCTTACTGCCTTTGTTATTGATAAGCAAAGTGCAAGTCATAGCTGATATGGGTTGCATTTAATTAAAAATAAAGGATATATTAAATAATCAAAATATACTAACAATTAAATTGTATCTTAAATATATAATCCTTAAAAATTTTTACTTCATAAACATTCATGTTTAATCTCAAAATAAGTTTGAGTAAATTAACTCCTTTGCAACTCTATTTCTGGCCAATATTGAGACAGAGGTTTGCTTTATATTAATATGATCCTGATATGATACAAAGCAGAATGCATTTTTTAACTGGTTATTTTAAATTCCTATAAATTGAAGTTTATATATGGCTCTGTGTCCCGTAGTACAACTCAACAACTAGGAAATAAAGCCTGTTGACAAAGATGATTTTGCAAAATTGCTGTTTTCATCTTTATCTGTTTATATCCTCTTTCCCACTGCTTACCTTCCTCCAGGAATCTGAGAGTCTAGTTAATGTCTAAGGTCTCTGTAACTGTCAAACACTCCCTTACTTAGAAAATAACTAAAGCTTAATGAATAAAAAAATTTACAAAGTATAACCCCTCACCTTTAAGTTGTGTTGTATACTATCGTTTTAGTTATCATGGATGAAGTAATTATGTCTCCTCTGTTCAGTTCAGTTCAGTCTCTCAGTCGAGTCCAACTCTTTGCGACCCCATGAATTGCAGCACGCCAGGCCTCCCTGTCCATCACCAACTCCTGGAGTTCACTCTGATTCATGTCCATCGAGTCAGTGATGCCATCCAGCCATCTCATCCTCTGTCATCCCCTTCTCCTCCTGCCCCCAATCCCTCCCAGCATCAGAGTCTTTTCTAATGAGTCAACTCTTCGCATGAGGTGGCCAAAGTACTGGAGCTTCAGCTTTAGCATCATTCCTTCCAAAGTAATCCCAGGGCTGATCTCCTTCAGAATGGACTGGTTGGATCTCCTTGCAGTCCAAGGGACTCTCAAGAGTCTTCTCCAACACCACAGTTCAAAAGCATCAACTCTTCACTGCTCAGCTTTCTTCACAGTCCAACTCTCACATCCATACATGACCACTGGAAAAACCACAGCCTTGACTAGACGAACCTTAGTCGGCAATGTCTCTGCTTTTCAAAATGCTATCTAAGTTGGTCATAATTTTTCTTTCAAGGAGTAAATGTCTTTTAATTTCATGGCTGAAGTCACCATCTGCAGTGATTTTGGGGCCCAAAAAATAAGGTCTAACACTGTTTCCACTGTTTCCTCATCTATTTCCCATGAAGTGATGGGAACAGATGCTATAATCTTCATTTTCTGAATGTTGAGCTTTAAGCCAACTTTTTCACTCTCCTCTTTCACATTCATCCAGAGGCTCTTTAGATCCTCTCCACTTTCTGCCACAGTGTGGTGTCATCTGCATATCTGAGGTGATTGATATTTCTCCCAACAATCTTGTTTCCAGCTTGTGCTTCTTCCAGCCCAGCATTTCTCATGATGTATTCTGCATATAGGTTAAATAAGCAGGGTGACAATATACCACCTTGACGTACTCCTTTTCTTATCTGGAATCCATCTGTTCTTCCATGTGAAGTTCTAACTGTTGCTTTCTAACCTGCTACGGGTTTTCAAGAGGCAGGTCTGGTGGTCTGGTATTCCCATCTCTTTCAGAATATTCCACAGTTTATTGGGATCCACACAGTCAAAGGGTTTGGCATAGTCAATAAAACAGAAATAGATGTTTTTCTGGAACTCTCTTGCTTTTTCCATGACTGAATGGATGTTGGCAATTTGATCTCTGGTTCCTCTGCCTTTCCTAAAACCAGCTTGAACATCTGGAAGTTCATGGTTCACATATTGCTGATGCCTGGCTTGGAGAATTTTGAGAATTACTTTACTAGCATGTGAGATGAGTGCAATTGTGTGGTAGTTTGAGCATTCTTTGGTGTTGCCTTTCTTTGGGATTGGAGTGAAAACTGACTTTTTCCAGTCCTGTTGCCACTGCTGAGTTTTCCAAATTTGCTGGCATGTTGAGTACAGCACTTTCACAGCATCATCTTTCAGGATTTGAAATAGCTCCACTGGAATTCCATCACCTCCACTAGCTTTGCTCCTGGTGATGCTTTCTAAGGCCCACTTGACTTCACATTCCAGGATGTCTGGCTCTAGGTGAGTGATTACACCATCGTGATTATCTTGGTCTTGAAGATCTTTTTTTGTATAGTTCTTCTGTGTTCTTGCCAACTCTTCTTAATATCCTTTGTTTCTGTTAGGTCCATACCATTTCTGTCCTTTATCAAGCCCATCTTTGCATGAAATGTTTCCTTGGTATCTCCAATTTTATTGAAGATACCTCTAGTCTTTCCTATTCTGTTCTTTCCCTCTATTTCTTTGCATTGATCGCTGAGGAAGGCTTTCTTATCTCTTCTTGCTATTCTTTGGAACTCTGCATTCAGATGCTTATATCTTTCCTTTTCTCCTTTGCTTTTCACTTCTTTTCTTTCACAGCTATTTGTAAGGCCTCCTCAGGCAGCCATTTTGCTTTTTTGCCTTTCTTTTCCATGGGCAGAGTCTTGATCCCTGTCTCCTGTAGAGTGTCACGGACCTCAGTCCATAGTTCATCAAACACTCTATCTATCAGTCTAGTCCCTTAAATCTATTTCTCACTTCCACTGCATAATCATAAGGGGTTTGATTTAGGTAACACCTGAATGGTGTAGTGGTTTTCCCTACTTTCTTCAATTTAAGTCTGAATTTGGCAATAAGGGGCTCATGATCTGAGCCACAGTCAGCTCCTGATCTTGTTTTTGTTGATTGTATAGAGCTTCTCCATCTTTGGCTACAAAGAATATAATCAATCTGATTTCAGTGTTGACCATCTGGTGATGTCCATGTGTAGAGTCTTCTCTTGTGCTGTTAGAAGACTGTGTTGGCTATGACCAGTGCATTCTCTGGGCAAAACTCTATTAGCCTTTGTCTTGCTATATTCCATATTCCAAGGCCAAATTTGCGTGTTACTCCAGGTGTTTCTTGACTTCCTACTTTTGCATTTTGCATTATGTCTCCTACTCCACTCCAATATCAGGAGCATTTGCAAACTGAATACTACATTGCAAATTGCTTATGCCTAGATCAGGTAGGTAGATATGATAAATGGTGTACAGAAAACATTTTTTCCAAAGCAACTTGAGATAATTTGAGTTTGCTAAACTTGGTATTATTGTACAGCAATATAGTATATACTGTAATATTAATTATTTAAAGCAATACATATTACATTCTGACTAATATTCATGTCCCTAAAACTGGAGTCCCTGGAAAATAGAAAATGCTCAATATAAAATTTTTGAATAGAAGATTTTAAACTTTTTGAAATTAAAAAAATTATATTACCTTATTTCTTGATACTCATCTTTTGTTTATTATATTCATGCCTTAAAGTTAGACTTTCCAAAGAGACCTGCAAGCATTAGTCAGCTCAGTTCAGTCACTCAGTCATGTCCAGCTCTTTGCAGCTCCATGCACTGCAGCACGCCAGGCCTCCCTGTCCATCACCAGCTCCTGGAGTTTACCCAGACTTGTGTCCATTGAGTTGGTGATGCCATCCAACCATCTCATCCTCTGTCATCCCCTTCTCCTCCTGCCTTCAATCTTTCCCAACATAGAGTCTTTTCAAATGAGTCAGTTCTTTGCAAAAGATGGCCAAAGTATAATTCATATTAATTAATAGTATATAAGAGCATTTGAGTTTGATCCCTGTTTTGGGAAGATCCCCTGAAGAAGGAAATGCAAATCCACTACAGTATCCTTGTCTGGAAAATTCCATGGACAGAGCAGCCTGGTGGGCTACAGCCCATGAGATTACAAAAAGTTAGGCATGAGTGAGTGACTGAATGCACACACACAATGTTATATAAACCTACACAGACTATCCTATACAGATAATCAGTCATTAAGCACCCAATTTATTTGGCCTACCTCTCTCAAGAAGGAAACAAAGTCATGATTGTGCCAAAACATACTCTGTTGAAGAGCTTATTGAAAGCTCTTTGCCTCAGGTGGCACTTAACCATATCCATGTTTTCTTTCCCAAGTCACAAGAATGCAGTTTGCTGGCATCCCAAGTTAGAAGTCACAGCAAGCTAGGTCTCAAAAAGCCAAAAATCATTCCTCCTCAGTAATTTACTTGACTGCAGTATGTAAATGAAACTAACTATAAGTTTAATTTTTATTTTGTATATTAATGGGAGGCCTTTAAGGGAAACTTTAAAACCACTCAGATTTATGTTTTAGAAAGGTAAGTCAGTTTGGCTACAGTAACAGGTAAGAAGGCCACTCATAACTAAAAGAAAATGAGGTTCAGCCTGAGGCAGTCAATTTGGGAATAAGAAAGAATTGGATGAATAAGAGACTTACTGTGTGGTAACAGGGAAGCAGAAACCCACAGTAAGAACCAGGTCTTGGCTTTGCTGATTATTTACATGTAAGAAACAGCACACATCATGGGGAAGAGAGTTGATAGAATATATGATAAAGTGCAATTCCAAAATGTTTGTAGACTTTTCTACATTGTATACATTGGCATAATTGTTAAAATAAAACCAAGAACAATCACACACAATCTCACAACCTGCTTTTCATGTAGATGCACTCATATAAAATAATGCTGTATGTAAATAGATTGAAATAAAACTGTAATCATGCTATATACATAGGCTTATTAAATGCTCTTCTCACTTAAATTATATCATAAACATTGCATTAGAAAGCTCAGTCTTCCATAACAAAGCCCATGACCTAAGAGACTTAACAGAAATTTATTTTCTCACAGTTTGGAAGCTGGAAGTCTGATATCAGAGTGCTATCATAGTCAGATTCTAGTTAGAGCATTTCTCCTGACTTGCAGATGGCTACTTTCTCACTGTATCCACACATGGTTGAGAGAGAGTGCCAACTCTCAAGTTTCTCTTCTTATTAGGGAATTGAAAATTGCTCAGTTGTGTCCGATTCTTTGTGACCCCATGGACTATACAGTCCATGGAATTCTCCAGGCCAGAATAGTGAAATGGGGAGCTGTTCCCTTCTCCAGGGTATCATTGCAACCCAGAGATCAAATCCAGGTCTCCTGCATTGCAGGCAGGTTCTTTACAAGCTGAGCCACCAGGGATGCCCTCTTATCTGGGAATGTATACCTTTTCAAAGGTCCACACTCATAACCTCATCTCGTTACCTATGATAGACCTCATCCCCAAACACCACAACTCTTGGGGTTGGGTTTCAAATGTGAATTTTGGCATGAGAGGACACACATATTTAATTTGTAATGAACATTTTAGATAATGAAGAATATTCTAAGTTGAATTTTTAATTTTGAACTAATTATTGAAAACATGAGATGCCAGAGATGCTTGCATACTATTTTATATCCCAGACCTTGGAATGTTTACAAGCTAAATAGAGTGCAATTTGTATTTCAGTTAAGTTCAGTCACTCAGTAGTGTCTGATTCTTTGTGACCCCATGGCCTGCAGCATGCCAGGCTTCCCTGTCCATCACCAACTCCTGGAGCTTGCTCAAATTTCTGTCCATCTCTCTGTCATACCCTTCTCCTCCTTCCTTCAATCTTTCCAAGCATCAGGGTCCTTTAAAATGAGTCAGTTTTTTGTATCAGGTGGCCAAAGTATTGGAGCTTCAGCTTCAGCATTAGTTCTTCTGATGAATATTCAGGACTGATTTCCTTTAGGATTGACTGGTTTGAAATCCTTGCAGTCCAAGGGCCTCTCAAGAGTCTTCTCCAACATCACAGTTCAAAAGCATCAATTCTTCAGTGCTCAGCTTTCTTTATGGTTCAACTCTCACATCCATAGATGAATACTGGAAAAAGCATAATGTATATAAAAATATTTATATTCATATACCAAAGTATGTATACCAAAAGCAGGACTTTGTTTTCTGTGAACAAACTAGAGTTAATTATTCTTAAATCCTGTTAGCTGGAGATAATGAGAAACATGTTTTTTAGTCAAACAAACTAAGTTTTATTAATGTATTTTAGCAAGGGAGAAATAATACCAGAGAAACCATGAAATGTTTCAAAATGTGGCAACCAAGGACAGTAATTGTAAGATTTGGGAGGAAGAGGTCTAGAATTAACTATATGAACCTTTGTGCTAGTTATTCCTAGATCAGCCTATCTATATCTTGTACCTTGGTATGTTTAATTACTGACTACAGTGTATTCTGATGTGTATATACATGCTATTCTGAGAATATGTCTAGACATGTAACATACATACTCATCAGACTTTAAATGTTGAAATAAGTCTAATACTTTTACATCTTAACAAATCTGAGTGTTTCCAGTACACATGAAGCATACATTCTAAAAGGGAGAAAAAAGGAACAGCGAGAAAACAGACTTCTAGATTTATAGAAATGCTTGCTATTTTGAGACTGGAAAAATATGTGAAACCACATTTTTTTCAGACACTGGAAAACAGGCAGCAGAACATTATGATTTCAGATAGAAGAGAAATAAATGATCACCTTTGGATTACTAGCTGAAGGCAATTTCCAAACTGTAGAGCAGGGAAATAGAATACAAAAATAGCATGTCAGTCAAGTCAATTTGAGATGACAGAGACCAGAATTCAAGGAGGGAAAAGTAGTGAAAATTTTGGGGGCAGAGTGCTAAAGAAAATGGAAGTTCTTGACATAGCAGAGTAATCCTCTTAAGTTTTTGGATAAGTGCTGATTTGCATGCATATGAGGTAAAACTCCACAGGGCCAAGAAAATAAGTACCACAAAGGTATAGAATGCTCTGTGCTCCCACAAGCCTGTGAAGAATTTGTGTTCCTATGAAGTAGAAGCAGGGCAAAGGCTAACAGAGTTTTACCAAGAGAATGCACTGGTCATAGCAAACACCATCTTCCAACAACACAAGAGAAGACTCTACACATGGACATCACCAGATGGTCAACACCAAAATTATATTGATTCTATTCTTTGCAGCCAAAGATGGAGAAGCTCTATACAGTCAGCAAAAAGAAGACTGGGAGCTGACTGTGGCTCAGATCATGAACGCTTTATGGCCAAATTCAGACTTAAATTGAAGAAAGTGGAGAAAACCACTACACTGTTAAGGTATGACCTAAATCAAATCCCTTATGATTATACAGTGGAAGTGAGAAATAGACTTAAAGGACTAGATCTGACAGAAAGAGTGCCTGATGAACTATGGATGGAGGTTCATGACATTGTACAGGAGACAGGAATCAAGACTATCCCCGAGAAAAGGAATGCAAACAAGCAAAATGGCTGTCTGAAGAGGCCTTACAAATAGCTGTGAAAAGAAAGGAAGCAAAAAGCAAAGGAGAAAAGGAAAGATATACCCATTTGAATGCAGAATTTCAAAGAATAGCAAGGAAAGATAAGAAAGCCTCCCTCAGTGATCAATGCAAAGAAATAGAGGAAAACAATAGAATGGGAAAGACTAGAGGTCTCTTCAAGATAATTAGAGATATCAAGGGAACATTTCATGCAAAGATGGGCTCAATAAAGAACAGAAATGGTATGGACCTCAAAGAAACAAAAGATATTAAGAAGAGGTGGCAAGAATACACGGAAGAACTGTACAAAAAAGATCTCAACCCAGCAGATAATCACGATGGTGTGATCATTCACCTAGAGCCAGACATCCTGGAATGTGAAGTCAAGTGGGCCTTAGAAAGCATCACCAGGAACAAAGCTAGTGGAGGTGATGGAATTCCAGTAGAGCTATTTCAAATCCTGAAAGATGATGTGGTGAAAGTGCTGCACTCAACATGCCAGCAAATTTGGAAAACTCAGCAGTGGACACAGGACTGGAAAAGGTCAGTTTTCATTCCAATCTCAAATAAAGGCAATGCCAAAGAATGCTCAAACTACCACACAATTGCATTCATCTCACATGCTAGTAAAGTAATTCTCAAAATTCTCCAAGCCAGGCTTCAGCAATACATGAACCATGAACTTCCAGATGTTCAATCTGGTTTTAGAAAAGGCAGAAGAACCAGAGATCAAATTGCCAACATCCATTCAATCATGGAAAAAGCAAGAGAGTTCCAGAAAAACATCTATTTCTGCTTTATTGACTATGCCAAAGCCTTTGACTGTGTGGATCACAATAAACTGTGGAATATTCTGAAAGAGATGGGAATACCAGACCACCTGACCTGCCTCTTGAGAAATCTGTATGCAGGTCAGGAAGCAACAGTTAGAACTGGACATGGAACAACAGACTGGTTCCAAATAGGAAAAGGAGTATATCAAGGCTGTATATTGTCACCCTGCTTATTTAACCTATATGCAGAGTACATCATGAGNTGTGGAATATTCTGAAAGAGATGGGAATACCAGACCACCTGACCTGCCTCTTGAGAAATCTGTATGCAGGTCAGGAAGCAACAGTTAGAACTGGACATGGAACAACAGACTGGTTCCAAATAGGAAAAGGAGTATATCAAGGCTGTATATTGTCACCCTGCTTATTTAACCTATATGCAGAGTACATCATGAGAAACCCTGGACTGGAGGAAGCACAAGCTGGAAACAAGATTGTTGGGAGAAATATCAATAATCTTAGATATGCAGATAACACCACCCTTGTGGCAGAATATGAATAACTAAAGAGCCTCTTGATGAAAGTGAAAGAGGAGAGTGAAAAAGTTGGCTTAAAGCTCAACATTCAGAAAACGAAGATCATGGCATCTGGTCCCATCACTTCATGGGAAATAGATGGGGAAACAGTGGAAACAGTGGCTGACTTTATTTTTCTGGGATTCAAAATCACTGCAGATGGTTATTGCAGCCATGAAACTAAAAAATGCCTACTCCTTGGAAGAAAACTTATGACCAACCTAGACAGCATATTAGAAATAAGAGACATTACTTTGCCAACAAGGGTCTGTCTAGTCAAAGCTATGGTTTTTCCAGTAGTCATGTATGAATGTGAGAGTTGGACTATAAAGAAAGCTGAGCACAGAAGAATCGATGCTTTTGAACGATGGTGTTGGAGAAGACTCCTGAGAGTCCCTTGGTTTGCAAGGAGATCCAACCAGTCTGTCCTAAAGGAGATCAGTCCTGGGTGTTCATTGGTAGGAGTGATTTTGAATCTGCAACTCCAATACTTTGGCCACCTGATGCGAAGAGCTGACTCATTTGAAAAGACCTTGATGCTTGGAAAGATTAGGGCAGGAGGAGAAGGGGATGACAGAGGATGAGATGGTTGGATGGCATCGCCAACTCAATGGGCATGGGTTTGGGTGGACTCCGCAAGTTGGTGATGCACAGGGAGGCCTGGCATGCTTCAGTTAATGGGATCGCAGAGTCGGACATGACTGAGCGACTGAACTGAACTGAACTGAGGTTGAAAAATGTCCTTGTAATGTCCTTCTGCAAAAGGACTTACAGCTTAATAATGGGGCTAAGTTGGTGGGACAGTAAAGCTGCTCTGAATCTAAAAGCTTTAATAGATTCACACTAGTCACAAGTGATTTGTCAGTATGCCAGATCAAAATCCAATGCAGACTTAAGGAATGCAATAAAATCTAAAATTGACTCAACAAACTAAAATTTAACCCTCTTGTGAAAACATCTGCAAGCAAATTGACAAGAAAATTGCATCTATAAAGTCTAAATTTAACCATGGGAGGAAAACACACACACACACACACACACACACTCAACTTAGAACGGAAAACCAGAGAAAATGTCTTTCAAATATAAGGTAGAATAAAAACCCTTAAGACACACAAAAGATGAAAGAATGAAAGATATGTACTTGATGTTAACAGAAGCTCTCCAGGCAGAAGAAAAGACATTAAATAGAAATTTGGAACACATTTCTGTGCTTCTCTTTTATTGATAGAAAAATAGACAAAAAAATCAGTAAAGATTTAGTGGACTTGAATAATGCTAGGAACAAATCAACCCACTCAACACTTAGAGAACTCACAACAGTAACAGGATCCATATTTTTTCAAGAACACATGGATAACTCATGAAGACAGACAATATTTTGGCCCATAAAAATAAATCTCAAGAATTTAAAATATGGAAATTATATAAACTGTAGTATCTGGCTAAAATGTCATTAAGCTAGAAGCTGATAGCAGAAGGGTAACTAGAAATTTTCTTACATTATTGAAAATTTAATAACATTTTTATAAATGGCATTAATCAAAGAACAGATATAAAGGAAGTTAGAATTATTTTGAAGTGAATTAAAATGAAAATAGAAGATATCAAAATATGTGAGAAATAGTTAAAGAAATACTTAAAGGAACATTTATAGTATTGACGCTAATAGTGAAGAAAAAAATTCCAAAGTGATTGAGAATCTAGACAAAGAAAGCAAAGTGAACAGAAAGTAAGCAGAATGAAAGTAATAATAAAAGTGTGAATAGAAATCAATGGAATAGAAAAATAATAGAGAAAACCTTTGATGCTAAAACATTTTTATAAATGGCATTAATCAAAGAACAGATATAAAGGAAGTTAGAATTATTTTGAAGTGAATTAAAATGAAAATAGAAGATATCAAAATATGTGAGAAATAGTTAAAGAAATACTTAAAGGAACATTTATAGTATTGACGCTAATAGTGAAGAAAAAAATTCCAAAGTGATTGAGAATCTAGACAAAGAAAGCAAAGTGAACAGAAAGTAAGCAGAATGAAAGTAATAATAAAAGTGTGAATAGAAATCAATGGAATAGAAAAATAATAGAGAAAACCTTTGATGCTAAGGAGGAATTATTGAAATTATCACTGAAATTGATGAATGTCTAAGCATAGTGATAAAGAAAAAAAAAGTAAAGGCATAAGTTACTAAAACAGGAATTAAAAAAATGAGATATCATTATATAGAAGAGTGACATTAGAAATATAATAAGAGAATTTTATTTAAAAGCCAAATCCATATATTATACAATGTAGATGAGATTTAAAAGTTATTAAAAAAAAAGCAACCAAGTCTTGCTCAAAAATAATGTGAAAAATCTTATATTATAAAAAACTGAAATGAACAATAAGTTTTCCCAAAAAGCATGAAATCCAGATGCCTTTACTGTTGGTTTCTATTTAATACCTCACGATGAACTAGTAAAATTTTACATGAATATTTCCCCAGAGCAATCATCCCCAACTTATTTTATGAGGTCACTATTAACCTGATACTAAAACATTCAGTTCAGTCGTTCAGTCATGTCCGACGCTTTGCGACCCCATGAATCACAGCACGCCAGGCCTCACTGTCCATCACCAACTCCCGGAGTTCACCCAGACTTACATCCANAAGAGCCTCTTGATGAAAGTGAAAGAGGAGAGTGAAAAAGTTGGCTTAAAGCTCAACATTCAGAAAACGAAGATCATGGCATCCAGTCCCATCACTTCATGGGAAATAGATGGGGAAACAGTGGAAACAGTGGCTGACTTTATTTTTCTGGGCTTCAAAATCACTGCAGATGGTTATTGCAGCCATGAAACTAAAAAACGCCTACTCCTTGGAAGAAAACTTATGACCAACCTAGACAGCATGTTAGAAATAAGAGACATTAGTTTGCCAACAAGGGTCTGTCTAGTCAAAGCTATGGTTTTTCCAATAGTCATGTATGAATGTGAGAGTTGGACTACAAAGAAAGCTGAGCACAGAAGAATTGATGCTTTTGAACTATGGTGTTGGAGAAGACTCTTGAGAGTCCCTTGGTTTGCAAGGAGATCCAACCAGTCTGTCCTAAAGGAGATCAGTCCTGGGTGTTCATTGGTAGGAGTGATTTTGAATCTGCAACTCCAATACTTTGGCCACATGATGCGAAGAGCTGACTCATTTGAAAAGACCTTGATGTTGGAAAAGATTGAGGGCAGGAGGAGAAGGAGACGACAGAGGATGAGATGGTTGGATGGCATCACCAACTCAATGGACATGGGTTTGGGTGGACTCCATGAGTTGGTGATGCACAGGGAGGCCTGGCATGCTTCAGTTAATGGAATCGCAAAGAGTCGGACATGACTGAGCGACTGAACTGAACTGAACTGAGGTTGAAAAATGTCCTTGTAATGTCCTTCTGTGAAAGGACTTACAGCTTAATAATGGGGCTAAGTTGGTGGGAGAGTAAAGCTGCTCTGAATCTAAAAGCTTTAATAGATTCACACTAGTCACAAGTGATTTGTCAGTGTGCCAGATCAAAATCCAATGCAGACTTAAGGAATGCAATAAAATCTAAAATTGACTCAACAAACTAAAATTTAACCCTCTTGTGAAAACATCTGCAAGCAAATTGACAAGAAAATTGCATCTATAAAGTCTAAATTTAACCAGGGAGGAAAACACACACACACACACACACACACACACACACACTCAACTTAGAACGGAAAACCAGAGAAAATGTCTTTCAAATATTAAGATAGAATAAAAACCCTTAAGACACGCAAAAGATGAAAGAATGAAAGATATGTACTTGATGTTTACAGAAGCTCTCCAGGCAGAGGAAAAGACATTAAATATAAATTTGGAACACATTTCTGTGCTTCTCTTTTATTGATAGAAAAATAGACAAAAAAATCAGTAAAGATTTAGTGGACTTGAATAATGCTAGGAACAACTTGAATAATGCTAGGAACAAATCAACCCACTCAACACTTAGAGAACTCACAACAGTAACAGGATCCATATTTTTTCAAGAACACATGGATAACTCATGAAGACAGACAATATTTTGGCCCATAAAAATAAATCTCAAGAATTAAAAATATGGAAATTATATAAACTGTAATATCTGGCTAAAATGTCATTAAGCTAGAAGCTGATAGCAGAAGGGTAACTAGAAATTTTATTACATTATTGAAAATTTAATAACATTTTTATAAATGGCATTAATCAAAGAACAGATATAAATGAAGTTAGAATTATTTTGAAGTGAATTAAAATGAAAATAGAAGATATCAAAATATGTGAGCAATAGTTAAAGAAATACTTAAAGGAACATTTATAGTATTGATGCTAATAGTGAAGAAAAAAAGTCCAAAATGATTGAGAATGTAGACAAAGAAAGCAAAGTGAACAGAAAGTAAGCAGAATGAAAGTAATAATAAAAGTGTGAATAGAAATCAATGGAATAGAAAAATAATAGAGAAAACCATTGATGCTAAGTAGGAATTATTGAAATTATCACTGAAATTGATGAACGTCTAAGCATAGTGATAAAGAAAAAAAAAAGTAAAGGCATAAGTTACTAAAACAGGAATTAAAAAAATGAGATATCATTATATAGAAGTGACATTAGAAATATAATAAGATAATTTTATTTAAAAGCCAAATCCATATATTATACAATGTAGATGAGATTTAAAAGTTATTAAAAAAAATAAAGCAACCAAGTCTTGCTCAAAAATAATGTGAAAAATCTTATATTATAAAAAAAAAACTGAAATAAAGGAACAATAAGTTTTCCCAAAAAGCATGAAATCCAGATGCCTTTACTGTTGGTTTCTATTTAATGCCTCACGATGAACTAGTAAAATTTTACATGAATTTTTCCCCAGAGCAATCATCCCCAACTTATTTTATGAGGTCAATGTTAACCTGATACTAAAACATTCAGTTCAGTCGTTCAGTCGTGTCCGACGCTTTGCGACCCCATGAATCACAGCACGCCAGGCCTCCCTGTCCATCACCAACTCCTGGGGTTCACCCAGACTTACATCCATTGAATCAGTGATCCCATCCAGCTATCTCATCCTCAGTCGTCCCCTTCTCCTCCTGCCCGCAATCCCTCCCAGCATCGGAGTCTTTTCCAATGAGTCAGCTCTTCGCATGAAGTGGTCAAAGTACTGGAGTTTCAGCTTTAGCATCATTCCTTCCAAAGATATCCCAGGGTTGATCTCCTTCAGAATGGACAGGTTGGATCTCCTTGCACTCCAAGGGACTCTCAAGAGTGTTCTCCAACACCATAGTTCAAAAGCATCAAATCTTTGGCGCTCAGCCTTCTCTTCACAGTCCAACTCTCACATCCATACATGACCACAGGAAAAACCATAGCCTTGACTAGACTGACCTTAGTAGGCAAAGTAATGTCTCTGGTTTTGAATTTGCTATCTAGGTTGGTCATAACTTTTCTTCCAAGGAGTAAGTGTCTTTTAATTTCATGGCTGCAATCACCATCTGCAGTGATTTTGGAGCCCCCCAAAATAAAGTCTGACACTGTTTCCACTGTTTCTCCATCTATTTTCCATGGAGTGATGGGACTGGATGCCGTGATCTTCGTTTTCTGAATGTTGAGCTTTAAGCCAACTTTTTCACTCTCCTGTTTTACTTTCATCAAGAGGCTTTTTAGTTCCTCTCCACTTTCTGCCATAAAGGTGGTATCATCTGCATATCTGAGGTTATTGATATTTCTCCCGGCAATCTTGATTCCAGCTTGTGCTTCTTCCAGTCCAGCATTTCTCATGATGTACTCTGCATATAAGTTAAAAAGAAAAGACTAGTGCTAATCAGTAATCCTCAAAAATTTACATGCAAAAACCATTTACAAACATTAGTAAATCCTATCCAAAAATATACAAAAAGAAAATTCTTCATGACTAAGTGTGATTTACTCAGAATTAGAAATTGGTTTGCCATTAGAAAATCAAGCAATATGATTCACTATATTAAGAAAATAAATAGAAAACCAAATGATTTTCTCAATTGATATTTATGAAATATCTGACAGTATTTACCATTTCATAACAAAAACTGTCAGCAAACTAGGAATATCAGAAAATTTTCACAACCCAGTCTAGGTCATTCATGAACAACCCACAGTTAATGGCAAACTTAACTGTGGTGTTGGAGAAGACTCTTGAGAGTCCCTTGGACTGCAGGGAGATCCAACCAGTCCATTCTAAAGGAGATCAGCCCTGGATGTTCTTTGGGAGGAATGATGCTAAAGCTGAAACTCCAATACTTTGACCACCTCATGTGAAGAGTTGACTCATTGGAAAAGACTCTGATGCTGGGAGGGATTAAACTAGGAATATCAGAAAATTTTCACAACCCAGTCTAGGTCATTCATGAACAACCCACAGTTAATGGCAAACTTAACTGTGGTGTTGGAGAAGACTCTTGAGAGTCCCTTGGACTGCAGGGAGATCCAACCAGTCCATTCTAAAGGAGATCAGCCCTGGATGTTCTTTGGGAGGAATGATGCTAAAGCTGAAACTCCAATACTTTGACCACCTCATGTGAAGAGTTGACTCATTGGAAAAGACTCTGATGCTGGGAGGGATTGGGGGCAGGAGGAGAAGGGGATGACTGCCGGGGTCCAGCCCCAGTGGATCCAGGGATATTCAAAGCGGGGACGGAGCAGGCGGATAGGACAGGATAGCTCAGGATAGAATAGTATAGTAGGAAATTAGTGGATAAAAGGAGGCTGAATAACTTGGTTTATGGGGAAAATGAATAAAACCTCGAGACAAGAGGTTTGCACCATCTACATTAGGCCACCGGGGTCCACTTGAATCTCTAAGTGTGCCCTGCCTTAGGCTCCCTTTCTCGTGGATCTTAGCAGCCAGGGCAAGTAAGTAGACGTGGTGAGCTTCCCTGCTCCAGATGGGAATTCAGCCGAAAAAAGGGAGAAAAAAAGGAGAAAAGAACGACATGGGGAAGTCCAGCATCGGTGCAAGACTCCAAAAGGAAAATTTATTTTTCAAAATCACCTTATATACCCCAAGTTGTACATAATGGAATATGCAGAATTATGCAGGGGCAGCAGTCCTGAG
>SJXQ01009950.1:0-51473 GCA_006408695.1 Aepyceros melampus
TTTTGAACTGTGGTGTTGGAGAAGACTCTTGAGAGTCCCTTGGACTGCAAGGAGATCCAACCAGTCCATTCTGAAGGAGATCAACCCTGGGATTTCTTTGGAAGGAATGATGCTAAAACTGAAGCTCCAGTCCTTTGGGCACCTTATGCGAAGAGTTGACTCATTGGAAAAGACCCTGATGCTGGGAGGGATTGGGGGCAGGAGGAGAAGGGGACGACTGAGGATGAGATGGCTGGATGGCATCACAGACTCAATGGACGTGAGTCTGAGTGAACTCTGGGAGTTGGTGATGGACAGGGAGGCCTGGCGTACTGCGATTCATGGGGTCGCAGAGAGTCGGACACGACTGCGCGACTGAACTGAACTGATAATGAATGGATCACAGGGACCTCATCTGAAGTGTTGAGTAGGTCTGCTGCTGCTGCTACTGCTGCTAAGTCACTTCAGTTGTGTCCAACTCTGTGCAACCCCATAGACGGCAGCCCATCAGGCTCTCCCTTCCCTGGGATTCTCCAGGCAAGAACACGGGAGTGGGTTGCCATTTCCTTCAATGCATGAAAGTGAAAAGTGAAAGTGAAGTCGCTCAGTTGGGCCCGACTTCGCAACCCCGTGGACTGCAGCCCACCAGGCTCCTCCATCCATGGGATTTTCCAGGCAAGAGTACTGGAGTGGGTTGCCATTGCCTTCTCCAAACTGCCCATTTTTCCTGGGCTAACTAAGACCCCTTCTTCAAACTAATTATCTGATGACTAATCTTAATATTTTGCCACCCATAATGCCCTCCCACTTTTTATTTAACTATCCTCTTCAGGTATTATGTTCTACCTTGTATTGTCTTACGGCTGAATACTTTTGATTATTTAAACATCTAAGGGTCTAAATTTCAAATTCTAAAGAAATGTATAGCACTGTTAATATTTCCCCATGTTAAGAAATGTGCTTTAATATATTTAAGGATAACTCTGGGTCAGACAGTGGTCCTCTGTATCTTACAATGTCTGTTTCTGCTTTACAGCATACCAGTGGCTGCTGGCCACATGCTTCAATCAAAGGCAATTTTCCTCTCTCTGTTTAGCTCTGGTTCCTAGCCAGCAGAAAGAATAACTTTGAAGGTTTCCCATTTTTGTAATAAACAGGCACTTCAAATGCTAGTGTCCTGTTCACCATTATAATTCATTTTACATTTTTCCCTTTCCCTGAACCCTCCCAGGCAGATGATGGTTGGTTCACAATAAAGTTGAACTGTCTGTTTTGTCCCTGGGTCTACAAAGAATGAACTTTGCCAGAGTAATCTTTCTTATTTTCTCTGCTGAGTAAATAGGTGTTGGATTATATATGACTCTAATACATCTATAGAGAATATGATCAGTAAAGCTAAGACTTACAAGGCATACTATTAAATGTACCTCACTTCAAACCAACTGACACATTTTTTTAAAAGGCAGCTGAAAAGGACTGTGTAAGAGTTTTCATGATAAGCTATATTTATTCACAATGTGATTTTCTGTCATGGAGGAATTGCAAATTTTATTTGAAATTATAGCTCTAACCTAATAAAATACATACAATATTTGTAAAAACCACTGTAAAATGAAAATGAGCTCTGAAATACAAATACATATTCATTGTCTCTTTTCTTCTTTTCATCTCCTTTAAAAATTTAATAATATTTCCAATTATTTTATTAATGAGCTCTGATCCATCCAATCCATAAAGGTATAATGAATCTCTATTAGGTATCAGGCCCACTTCAGGACACCAGGAAGCATGTGACAAACAAAACTCAGCTCCTACCCTCATGGAAATTGCATTCTAATGAGTACACACATCACCTTTCATCTTGGTTTTTCTACCCATAATACACATTTATTTATAATATATTAAACAAACCTTTACTGAACACTTACTATGTGCCAGGCTTACTGGTTTGAAATGCTAGAGATAGAGTGGTGAATAAAACCAACAAAAATCTCTACATTCTTGGAGCCTGCATTTAGTAGGAGGAAATTGATAGTGAAAATATGTCAGAGGTTTTAAGTACTATGGAGAAAAGTAAGAAAGGAGAGGAGAAATAAGGATTGCTGCTACTGCTGCTAAGTCGCTTCAGTCGTGTCCGACTCTGTGTGATCCCATAGACAGCAGCCCACCAGGCTACCCCGTCCCTGGGATTCTCCAGGCAAGAACACTGGAGTGGGTTGAAGGATTGCTAGGGAGTGCAATTTAAACAGCATACCTGAAATTGATTAGGAAGAGAATGATGCAAGTATCTTAGCTAAGAACAGTCCAGGGAAACATAACAGCAGGTGCAAGAGCCCTGAGGCCGGAGAAGAGCATTTTCAAAGGGCAGCAAGAAAGTTCTAATAAAGGTGAGAATATACACACATATAGCACAAACACATCTAAGCTAGCTTCTATTTGTGGAATAATAAACATTGAATCATCAACTGGAATAATGCAGAAGTGGGCAGACAGCACAGGATCGAAGCTGAAAGGATCTTGCAATTATTCTTATCACCTAAAATAGATACATGATGATGAGAAGAAGGTTAACAGAAATGACTGTGTGTAAGGTCTTCATAACCTGTCTCTGCATGAATAGCACCCTTCTAAAAAAACATATTGTTTCCAGATGTTGACTACCAGATGAGTAAAAACCTTTATCCATTTTAATCCACATGTTTAAAATGTTTAGATAAAGAAAAACAAGCACTCTCTGAAGCCAATCTTATGTAGTGAGTATTGACTATATTACAATGACTCCTCTCCCTTTTTTATTTCCTTTTTACAAAGGCTATAATTCTCAGGGAGCTCTCTAATTTCCTAGGTGTCTTATCCTCAATTTATTCTTGTTTTTCTACATCTTTTGTAAAATAAAACAAACAGTTCTCTGGACCAACATCCTGAAAGAGAGTTGGTGGTATAGCAAATGTAAAAAAAAAAAAAAAAACCCTAAATTTATATATTATAAAATCCTAAGTAAAATTTCTGACCGTAATAATTACTATACATGATTATTTCAGTGCTGCAATTCTACATCAGTATTTTGTGTTGGTTATAATAAACAAAACAGTCATTGTGGTGCTGTCATTATTGTTGGTAGAGGTGGTGGTAGGAACTCAAATTTTTTATTAAATAAACTTCTTCATACTTTCCTTTTAAAAAGGTCACCACTGGAAGGATGAGGGGAAGGCATGGTTGGGAAGTTTGGGATGGACAGGTACATGCTACTATATTTAAAATGGAAAACCAACAAGGACCTACCATATAGCACAGGGAACTCTGCTCAGTGTTACGTGGCAGCCTGGATGGGAGGGGAGTTTGGGGGAGAACGGATACATGTCTAGGTATGGCTGAGTCCCCCTGCTGTTCACCTGAAACTAACATAACATTGTTAATTGGCTATGAAAAGTACAATCGTCAGTCATGTCTGAATCTTCGTGACTCCATAGACTATAGCCCGCCAGGTTCTTCTGTCTGTGGAATTCTCCAGATAAGAATACTGGAGTGAGTAGCCATTTCCTTTGCCAGGGGATCTTCCTGACCCAGGGATCAAACCGAGGTATCCAGCATTGCAGGCAGATGCTTCACCATCTGAGCCACCAAGGAGGCCCCTCCCCAGTACCAAATCAGTTTTTTTTTTTTTATTAAAAAATAAAAATCCCACAACTAGTAAGCATTTAGAGGTATACTGATAGTTCCTACAGTTTTATCAAAGTAACTAATAAAAATATTAGGAGACCACAAAGCATTGCTTGGGGGGGGGACTTGTGCCTTGAAAATGGACCAGAATTTGGATGCCAACACTGATACTTAGAAGCTGTTTAATGTTGGCAATGACTCAACTTCTCTGACCCTCTGTAAAAATGAGGAAAGACATTATACCTGTCCCACAGAGCTCTACAGAGGAAAAGGGAGTCTTACCTGTAAGATGGCCTACACATTTCCTGTGCTCAATGGATGTGAGCTAATACTGTGAATAAATAACTTGGAGATATTTGCTCTTTTACATAAGGGTCATATTTGAGGGATATTAATTTTACATATATCTTCTTCTGGGTCATCTTGGGTTTTTTCTTATGGGGAGGAAAGGGGTCAGAGGGCAAGGAAATCCTTTTGGGTTTCATGAATAGGACATTGAGCACTGTATTAATTTCACCTCGGGCTGTTGATCATCAGAGGGAGCCACACTTTCCCAGACTTGGTTTTGTCCTCCCAGTAGGAACACATATTCACTTTGTGAAAATGAGATTTGCTCTTTGTTAATAAAATTCTACTTTATCTCAAATCAGAATTCTAAAGTGTATTAGTTTTAAAATGGTTAAATCATTTCTTCAATAGTTTAACTTCTTTTATACAGACAGTATGCAATAGGAGAACCATTATTAAACACTCAAAAGGGGGGAAAAAAAAAGGTCTCTCAAAGCAGGACTGGCTGTTTAATAAATAATCCATTGAATTCTTGCAGCCCTTTCTTTCAGATAAAAAGCAGCAGCAAGGCCTGTTAAAGAAACCCATCATGGCAAAATCCACACCCAACAGAAAGTGTCTAACAGACTGAAATGACAGTACAAAGGGCTGGGAGCAGCTCGTCTTTGTAGAGAGAACAAAGGTGTCTCCAGCAATTAGAAGCATATTTGTCTGCTTAACTGTGCTTGAGGAGAAGTCTGGGGAAGCCGTAGTTATTGGGGGTGCTATTGAGGTGCCCTTGCCCTAAGGCAGGTGGCAGGAGCATATTAGTGAAGGGAAAAAATAATGACCAAATCAGCCAAGTTGGTATGGGATGATTTTAAATACGTGACAGCTAATGGTGGTCTCATGATTTTTATTACCCAGCTGTTTCAGTGTTTTATTTTTATATGTTATATAGATATATTCTTGTATGCTGATATTGAGATAAGCCGCAATGGAAGTAAAATTCTAAAACAAATTCATCTCCTGGGGACCATTGTTCATCTGGCAGCTGAGACTCTTAACAATGTAGGACGGTTCTCCCATTTTAGAGTCTCTTGTCTCTACTTTCACATCTGCATCCTACACTCTGGCCAGACTGAAAAGTTTGTGGTCTCCAAATAAGACATGTCCTCTGAGAGTTTCAGTACTGCTTCCCCCTCCTGGCTGGCCTCCTCCCCACCCACAAGCATCTTCTCTTGCCAGGTACATGTCTACCATCAAGAGGCCTTCCTCACCTCCCCACAAAGAGTTCCTTGTTCCCTGGGGTTGATTTCTCCCCAGGGTACCCAGTGCCATACTCTCCTCAGAGCTCAGAACCCTGTTAGCCCAATAATTGTAGATAATAACTTATGTCTCCCCTGAGACTGGAGAGAGTCACCTCCCCGTGCCAAGATCCAGCTAACCTTGACACAGAGAGAGCCTCAGTCAATAAATTAATGTAAATGAATTAATCAATCAATGAATACAAATTAATGTATAAAATCTATCTTCATAAAATAATATGAAGATTTGGGTTTGTCTTTATCCTTCCTTAAATTAGCATTAGCACCAGTACTTTATAGAGGTAAAACTGTTGTAGGCAGTTTGGTATGGGCAGTTAAGGATTTGTGATACCACTATCTTTTCCCATTCTCCCAAAAAATAGTCAGACCACGTTAGAAGTTGCTACCAGGGAGGGGTCTGTGGCGGTGAGGCCAAAGCCGACCCTCTTTTTTCTGAGTAGGTTTTTATGAAATGGAACAGAATTCAATCTGGGGTAATTAAGCTGTCCCATTTTGTTCACTGGGAAAAAAATATGCATCCAAATTTTCAATAGATTGGTGTGAAAGTATTAGTTGCCCAGTCGTGTTCAACTCTTTGTGACCCCAATGGACTGTAGCCCACCAGGTTCCTCTGTCCATGGAATTCTCCAAGCAAGAATACTGGAGTGAGTAATCATGCCATTCCCTTCTCCAGGGGATTTTTTCAACCCAAGGATCAAACCCAGGTCTCCTGCATTTCAGACATATTCTTAACCATCTGAGCCACACACAGACAAATAGAATTTCAGAGGTAGGACTGTTAATATGAACAACTTCAGGCCAAGAATTAGAGTCTTGGAAAATGAAGGCTAAAGGCATTCACATGGAGTTTGATGTGATTCATCTGTGGCTCTCAAGCCACAGTCCAGAGACCAATGGAGGCTGGTGAGAAGACATGGGACACAGAGACGAGAGGCCAGCTCAGAAGCACCCTAACAAGGCATCCTGAAACTGGGAAGCCACCAACTGCTCTGGAGAAGTAGACAGACTTCCTCAACACAGTCCTTTCAGAGAAAAGTATTAGATGAGGAGCCAAGGTTAAAACGGTAGCTGTAGGACCACCCTGCTTTTCAGCTTACCCCAAAAAACTTGATGGTCTTGGTATTTCACATAAAAATATTTAATCAATATCTGTCCCCAAGTGCAAGCCCTGTGATGCCACCACCACGTGGCAGGAGGGGCTGTCTGTCTAGTAAGGGGAAACAGACAAGTGGACAAATTAATACAGTAATGTATCCTGGAAAACATAGATGGTTCAGGTCACCATGGGCCATTAAGAAAAACTCAGATACTTCATTAGGGTGTCTTAGATGGTCAGGAAAGAGTCCAAAGAGGAGACAGCTCCAGAATAAAGGTTTGAGAAATGATGATGGTTGCTACGATGCAGGGCTCAGGTGGGAGCAGAGTCTGAGTGGGTGAAGGAGTACTACAGGGCAAGGTTCACTCTTCAGGAGAGTATGTTTAGGGGACTTCCAACAGTCAATGGGAATAGAGTACTGAGCATGTGGGAAGAACACTGTTGAGCTGGGGTAGGTAGGAGGCTGGGTGGATAGGTAAGCCTGATATTTAAGGCTTCCATGTGCCAGATTGGGTGGCCTGGCCTCTAGCCTATAGTGATGGCAGTCCCTTAAAAGGATCAGAAAGGTGAGAGGGCTCCGAAATGAAGAATTTCTTTACTTTTTAACTCACATGTTATCCCTTGGCCCTCAGGCCCTTTTATAATAAGAATTTGAGTTAAGCAGGCACTCATGCTAAGCACCAGAAGCTTTCAACATCTATAACTCATTTCCACCCACTTGCTCCTGACCTATTTAATCTGCTTGACACATGCTTTTAATTGTCTGAGATACCTGATTAGCTCAGCATCAAACCTGTCCCTTCCTCCATGATGTATGGTCTCCCAACTGGTCATGGAATACTAGAGAAGATTTATTTCCCTCCTGTTACCTCAACACCTCATCACACAACTTAAAGACAACGTGAAGTAAAACCTTGGCCTGATTTTCAAACCCTTGCATTTCACTAACTCTGAGTCTATCTTGTGCCATAATATACCCAACCCATATCCTAAGTTGCACCTGCATGGAGGTTACCTGGCCCCGGCCCAGACCTCCTGGGTAAAGATGAATAGGAAGTAGGTGCTGGGACTCTGCATCACAGCAAGGCCCCTAGGACCTCTAATCTCATGTATGTCACCAACTGATCTAGAGTTAGGCAAACTTACAGGAAAACATAGCCTCCTGAGTATTTTGAAAGCAAATGGCTCCACATGAAGGAAAAATGATTTAGGCATTTTAGGGAACTAGATGTTTACAGTTCCCCAAAATATGAAGTTCCTAAGCTGAAAACATAGTAATTACTACAAAGGCCTGTGTTGTTTTGCCAAATTAAATGATCCTTTGCTGTCTCACATCTCCCTCCCTCACTACCCTCACTTCTGATGTTGAGGTTACTGACTCCCCACCTCTCCTTTCCAATGTCAGTTTCTTTCACCAGAAGCCTTGCTTGAAAGCGTCAGGCAAACATGTTGGTCTCTATTTGCTCACTGCAAAAGTCACCTATTCAGAAGGCTGCTGTTAACTCAATCAGGTACCCTTGGCTCAGCTAGACAATAAATAAGCCAGGTGGGCATTAAGGGGGGGGTGCTTAGGAGCTAAAAAAGATGGGGAGAATAAAAAACCTGAATCTTGGGGAGATGGGCTGGAGTTCACTAAGAATGAGGAATGTGGGCAGATCCTGGGAGTTCACACAAAGAAGACACCCTGGCCAGGGGAGGATTTAGAGTATTGACCTTAAGACAGAATGTGGCATAATGGGAGTTAACAGCAAATTTAATATTGTGCCATGTTCAAAGAAGCCTTTTTCTTTGTGGAATGAAAACGAAGCTATTTCACTGGATATAAAAAAATGGCATATTTCTGACTGTCCTTGTGTATTTTTAGCTGTCGAGATGAGATGACTATCTTATAACCATAGTTAATGCATGATTTTCAATGGTTCAGATTTTCCATGTTGCAGATTTGGGTGTGACATTTTGGGATCTCTTTGTGTTGAGGGAAGATAGATGTCTTTCTTTGTTAATGATTTAGAATAAATTTCATCTGAGTTCTAACAGATTTTGTTCTTTTCTAAAATGACAAAGGAGGAGGAAAAAAATAGGGTTAGATGGCATTTCAAAGCCATCTTGTCCAGTCCCCATCCCCAAGTGGAGAATGAAGCCACTTGAGCCATTTCGGACACTAATTCGTTTGGACATAAATGCTATGACATTCAAACAGAACACCCACGTCTGGGCTGCTTCAGACACCCAAATACAAGAGGTGCTAAAATGAGGGACACATGAGGCTTTGGGCATAAAACATATGTCAAGTCAAGGCATAAATTTACTGGTTTATTGATTTTAAAGAGTTCATGCTCACTTCCAAGAACTGTGGTAAAAGGACACCGTTTTGTGATCAGCATTCCAGCAGACTGATACAGTTTGGTATTGCATCTCCATACAGTACAATGTTGGAACGCTGGGAATAATTCTGTTTTGCAATTCAACAAATGTATATGACGTATTTTTAAAGGCATTTTGGAAGGAGCAGATTTGTGTTAGATAAAAGGCACTCTCATAGTCTGCTTGTGGGAGGATAAATTGTACAAATTCATGACATTATAAACTTTGTGAGGATAGAAACTTCCTCATTCACATGATTTTTCTCCAGTGTCTATTGCTGCCTGAAAATTACAGGTGCTTAGAAATATTTGCTAAATACATACATAAATCAATGGGAATTCGGCTGTAAGTTTGGACCCACCATTTAGCCTTTAGAAAGCTTGTCTAAAGAAATAAACAGGAATGAGATCAAAGATTCAGCTATGCAGGGTCTCACTGTGATGCTGTTAGTGATGTTCAAAATTGTATGAGGGATAAATGTAAAAATTTGGTGGGGGGGAATAACGGTCCATCTGTGTAATAGGGTGCTAGCAAGGTTATTAAAATGGTGTTATATTAAAGTATCTAATGACAAAAAAGATGAAGTAGGTTGATAAAAGTAGATTACCAACTTTTAACAACCATATGATTTATCAAAAATGACTATAGCATTTATCACAGGATCCTAGAATATTTCCTCATTTTTGTTTATTCTCTACTTTCTAGAAATATAATGAATATCCATTCCGTTCCATTCAGTCGCTCAGTCGTGTCTGACTCTTTGCGATCCCATGAATCGCAGCACGCCAGGCCTTCCTGTCCATCACCAACTCCCTGAGTTCACTCAGACTCACGTCCATTGAGTCCGTGATGCCATCCAGCCATCTCATCCTCGGTCGTCCCCTTCTCCTCCTGCCCCCAATCCCTCCCAGCATCAGGGTCTTTTCCAATGAGTCAACTCTTCACATGAGGTGGCCAAAGTACTGGAGCTTCAGTTTTAGCATCATTCCTTCCAAAGAAATCCCAGGGTTGATCTCCTTCAGAATGGACTGGTTGGATCTCCTTGCAGTCCAAGGGACTCTCAAGAGTCTTCTCCAACACCAAAGTTCAAAAGCATCAATTCTTTGGTGCTCAGCCTTTTTCACAGTCCAGCTCTCACATCCATACATGACCACAGGAAAAACCATAGCCTTGACTAGACGGACCTTAGTCGGCAAAGTAATGTCTCTGCTTTTGAATATACTATCTAGGTTGGTCATAACTGTTCTTCCAAGGAGTAAGCGTCTTTTAATTTCATGGCTGCAGTCACCATCTGCAGTGATTTTGGAGCCCCCCAAAATAAAGTCTGACACTGTTTCCACTGTTTCCCCATCTATTTCCCATGAAGTGATGGGACCAGATGCCATGATCTTCGTTTTCTGAATGTTGAGCTTTAAGCCAGCTTTTTCACTCTCCTCTTTCACTTTCAACAAGAGGCTTTTTAGCTATGTATTATATATATTTGTAGCAATAAAATATTATTAAAGGTATAATATAATTTAAAATCTTTCACCTCTACCTCTCACCTCAAAACTTGACCTTGATTCCTGAAATTAATACCTCCAATTATTAAGCTATATCAGAGGTCATTGATCAGTTTCTTAGTTTTATTAATTTGTTTAGTTTAGAGAAAACTTCAAAGAAAGACCAAGAGTTTAAAAGGTACATACGGACAAATGTGTTAATATTTATTAAGAAATGGCACTTCTGAAGTCAAGTAAAAATTTTGATGCCATGGGGAAACATAGTAATAAGCCAAAATTTAATCAAACAAAAGGAGATTTGACTGTAATTCAGAGAGCTGAAGAAGGGAAGACTCTACTTTGTGTGGCATGTTCTAACAGCATCCACTGTGGTTAGCTAGGATCTGAAGTCCCCACATACAGGGGCATGATGCCTCTGGCGGGGAGACATGGCTGTGAGACTGCTGTTAAGATGCCTGGTGACTATGTGGGAGGATCACTGTGCTCAGACCAATGAAATAGGTGGATCAGCACCAATGGCCTTGCTTTCTTATCAGATGGCATCAAGCTCACTGTCTCAGCGTGGGGCTACCCTGGTGGCTCAGACAGTGAAGAATCTGCCTGCAATAAGGAAGACATTGGTTTGATCCCTGGGTCAGGAAGATCCCCTGGAGAAGGGAATGACAACCTATTCCAATATTCTGGCCTGGGAAATCCCATTGACAGAGGAGCCTGGTGGGCTACAATCCATATGATCACGAAGAATTAGACATGACTGAATGACTAACACTCACTCACTGTAACAAAATGCCCATAGACTGGGTGGCTTAAATAACAAACACTTCTTTCTCACATTCTAGAGGCTTAAAAGCCCAAGGTTAAGGAGCTGGCAGTTTCCATTGGGGGAGGCAGTCTTCCTGAATTATAGACAGCCACTTTCTCTCTGTGTTTGCACAGCTTTTGCTCATTGCATGTAAAAGAGAAAGTTTTGGTGCCTCTTCTTCTTACTGTTGTTGTTGTTCAATCATTAAGTTATATCTGACTCTTTGAGACCATTTGAACTACAGCATGCCAGGCTTCCCTGTCCGTCACTATCTCCCAGAGTTTGCTCAAACTCCTCTTACTATAAGAGTACAAATCCCACCATGAGGGCTCCATCCTCATGACCTCATCCAATTCTATGTACCTTTCAAGGCCCAATCATCTAACACTGTCACACCAGGAGTCAGGACTTCAACTCATTAATTTGAGGGGACACAAATCTTCAGATCATAGCACTCACCCTTCCTTTTGCTACTTTCTAGTCAGTTGTAGTTGAAAATACCACTTTGAAGAAGGGTTAAATGAATTTTGCACAATGGGCACAGAACAAAGTCTAGGCTATGGAGCTGGCTGGTGCACAGCAGCGAGCAGGGAAGGAAGCATGCCACTGAGAAGGAGGTAGCTATACTGAGAACGTCGGCAGTGCCAAGCATGGCTTCTGTATCATGGGTTCCAAATCTCACATTCTTTCTAGGAGCTGGAATTACGGGTTTTATGGTCCACATTTTCCCCATGAGGAAAACAAGGCTCAAACAGGTTAGGTCCCACAGCTAAGATAAAGGTGGAACTGACTGCAGAAACTAGAGCTGGCTGACTCTGAAGCTAGCGCTCTATCCACGTAACGTAAATCACTGGAACTGAATTTCTTTGAGAGCAGGGATCTTTGTCTGACTTGCTTACCAGTGTATACCAAGCATTTAGCACTATCCACATAGTGAATGTTCAGAAAGTGTTTGCTGAATGAATGACTAAATGAACTAATCACAACAAAACTACAACTGGCATGGAAACATCAACAGTCTTACATCTTTTCTTCTTGAGCGGAGTCTCCAGAGAGGTTACGGGTTGAACCCATCAAAACTGGGTGGCTGTGTCTTGGCTTGCCAAGAGTTCAGAAATGGCAAACCATGCACATTAGCAGCATTATTCACTAAAGTAATTAATTGCTAAAAGATGACCTGACTAGGGGCTTCCCTGGTAGCTCAGCTGGTAAAGAATCCTCCTGCAATGTAGGAGACCCCGGTTCAATTCCTGGGTTAGGAAGATCTGCTGGAGAAGGGATAAGCTACCCACTCCAGTATTCTTGGGCTTCCTTGGTGGCTCAGCTGGTTAAAGAACCTGCCTGCAATGTGGGAGATCTGGGTTCAATCCCTGGGTTGAGACGATCCCCTGGAGAAGGGACCTGACTAGGGAAGGATTCATTCTGGTTGGAGGGATGATTCCCATATGACAGTCTTGACTTTGCAGGCTCTTTTGTTCTCCTGAGGCTGCCCATTCAGTCTCTCACTTGCCTTCCCTACAGCTGCCCACTGGGACAGGACTGCTGCCAAGCAGAGTAAAGTCTAGGGCAAGCTGCCATCACTGATGCAGCTGACCTTATGTCTTACTCCTTTGCAGCTGGCTTCACACTTTTTATTTCAGCCCTGTCCTTGAATATGGTTCAAGTGAAAGTGGTTTAACATTTAGTCAGTCCCTAATTCAGCACATTCTCAATTCAATTTAAACAATGCCAAACAGTATTTATAGTCATCTCGCATAAGCAGCTCCTTGGAGCAACTTCATTGGAAATACTCCTCCATGCAATTTCTGTTAGAGACTTTAGGACTGTAGAAAAGACCAGAATTGACTGAATTCTCATAGATCGGTACCTCCATGTGTGTTGAGGACAAGGCTAGACCTCTGCACCTGCATATGTTTGCATTGGGCACCTAGAATCAATACCCAGAGCAAATTTTGTTTATGTTGTTTGAATGCCGAAATACAACTCAACTGTGAACAAAGCACTTGCACTCTATAAGCTTCAATTTCTTATTCTGTCAATTAGGGTCAACATAACCTTATAAAACTCTTGTGAGTATTAAAGGAAATAATGCAGTGCCTGGAGTTCTCTCATTACTGGATCCTGAGAGGACATGTGGCTTCCTCTATTGCAGCATGAGCTGGCCCCTCTGGAATGAGTACCCACGTCTCCCAACTCTGTGTTCACATGTTATCCTGTTGTGCTGTGTTAAATCACTTCATTCATGTCCGACTCCTTATGACCCTATGGACTGTAGCCTACCAGGTTCCTCTGTCCATGGAATTTTCCAGGTAGGACTACTGGAGTGGGCTGCCATACCCTCCTCCAGGGGATCTCCCCAACCGAGGGATCAAACCCGCAACACCCACATCTCCTACATTGGCAAGTGTATTCTTTACCACTCGTGCCACCTGGGAAGCCCCTGTTATCCTGTTGCACCTTCTCAATTTCTGACAGGAAGTAGAGCACATTTTGTATCTTATCCTGGCAATTTTCAATCTAAAAAGCCAATCTGGTGTTGTTGTTTTTTTAAGAAAGAATAATATATAGATTATATTTAAAATAATTTTGTTCTTTGTTTTCAGAATGTTGAAATAGAGTTGGCCCTCCATAACCAGTTCAACCAACTGCAGATCCCAAAATATTTGAAAAAATATTTTGCTGCTGCTAAGTCACTTCAGTCAGTCCGACTCTGTGCAGCCCCATAGACGGCAGCCCACCAGGCTCCAACATCCCTGGGATTCTGCAGGCAAGAACACACTGAGTGGGTTGCCATTTCTTTCTCCAATGCATGAAAGGAAAAGTGAAAGTGAAGTTGCTCAGTCATATCCAACTCTTACTGACCTCATGGACTGCAGCCTATCAGGATCCTCCAACCATGGGAGTGTCCAGGCAAGAGTACTGGAGTGGGTTGCCATTGCCTTCTCCAAAATATTCTAGGAAGCTCAAAAAATCAAAATCTGAATTTGCCACGCTCTGATAACTATTTATATAGTATTTGCATTGTATTAGATATTTTAAGTAATCTAGATTGATTTGAAGTAAATAGGAGAATGTGCTTAAGTTATATGCAAATACTATGCCATTTTAATAAGAGACTTGAGCATCCACAGATTTAGGCATCCTCAGAAGGTCCTAGAACCAACCCTTTCAGATACAAAGGGACAACTGTACTTCAGCCTCCCCCAACCCCCATTTGTTAGTCATGAGCCCGGAGTATAATTATTTTTGTGTTTTTCATGGAATAGTAACTTGTCCTTAATTCAGAAAGCAGACATATAGAACTTTTTATTTTCCTATAGGAAAAAAAAGGCTATGATTTTTTTTTTAATTCAAAAAACTGATTCCTAAGCCTGATACTGAATTAGGGAAAATTTGTGCTGCCAGATATTTTAGCAATCATTTTCATTCAATCAAAATATTACTCTAATAGGCTCACAAGAAATGCCTAATGGGTAATAATAAAAAGAGTCCACTGTGGGCTATTCGATTTTATTGGTGGTCAATTTCATTGCAGAATACCCAAATGAAATGTCAAATTACTTGACATTAGAAATCATCATTGAAATTCAAGGAACAGAGGAACAGGATAAGGATGAAAGTGACTGGCAAGGATGAACATCTGTGGAGGTCTCAACACTGCTCTGGGCTTTGCAACTGGGAAAGGTGTCCCCATATCTAAAGAGTAATATGTTACACAGTCAGCAGAAGATAGTATTCTGAGGCTGGACAGGCCTGGCTGTGCCTCTAACCAGCCCTGTGACCTTAAGCAAATGAATATTTAAATGCCAGTTTTCACACTCCTGATAGGTATTATATTGGTAGTCTTATAGAGTTACTATGATAATTAGATGAGCTAATACAGGATAAAACAGGGAATCTGTTAGCACATGTGCTCAGTCACTCAGTCCTGTCTGACTCTTTGCAACCCCATGAACTGTAACCAGGCTTCTCTGTACATGGGATTTTCCAGGCAAGAACACTGGAGTGAGTTATGATTTCCTTCTCCAGTTAGCACATGGCAAGTGCTTAAGAAATGCCATATATTTACTTATTTGATGTCTGCTCGTTTGTTTGCTTAAATATCTGCTAAATACCAGCCTGGCTACAAATCTAGCAGGCATATTCATGAAACACCTCCATCATCCTGTCCATTCTTCCTGTTCCAGAGTCTGATCAAGGCACACAGACTCTATGGAGTGCCACCTCTAGCATTTGAGAGATGTGGCACCAACTAGTTTCAATTCACTTTTTGCTGGTGACTTATTAGCTCCAGGACTGGGGCAAGTCATTTAAAATCTGAATTTTAGGTTTCCTCATTTGTGAAAATGAGGAAAGTCTCTGAAAGATGTTATGAAGACCGATCAAAATAATACACATGAAGAACCAAGAACAGTGATAACAAGGTTTTGTCAAGCCTTCTTGTAACCTTTTGTTAGCATTATAATAAGAGTCATCACACCTGCATTATTTCTTTAATGTTTTAAACTACCAAATATCATTCCCAGTTTACAGGAGAGGAAATGAATGCTCGGAAAAGTTAATTTCCATATCTGAGGTCTCACAGCTTAAAGGCACCAGAACTAGAAACTGAACCCACTCTGTCTTGCTCCAAAGGCCAGGGCACATTACCCCTTCCTTACACCACCTCTCCTGTCCCCTTAAATAATATGGGTCACAGTATGATTCAGTGTCTAAAACAACAGATTCATGAGGCATCTGACTGATCTCTGAATGGCATCCTCTATGAAATTTCTTCAGTCTGAAATCAATATCAATCTTTGGACCAGGGGAGTGTGCATACCAGGACTTTCTCACTGAATCTTATCATAGTATTAAGGATAAAAGATGCGTCTGTCCCTTGTTCTGAGTATGTGAAGTGTATCATTATCATATTATATCTAACAACTAGTCTATTCTAGACATGCTGGGAAAGGGTTTTCGGAACCTCTGGATCTGCTTTCAAAATCAGTGTAGCACCAGGATGCAACCTACCCTCCCTCCCCCACTCCCTGCCACACACACACAACAAGGAGTAGGGACTGGTTGAACTCATCAAAAATGCTATATGTAGGAAACAAATACAATCTACTGGAACTCTGGAAATCAGCTAAATTTCCTCTAAAAATCCTTCAGCCTTTAGAATAAATAATAAGCTGTAGGAAAATATAAAAGTAACATCCAAAAAAAGTAACATCCTTCTGCTGTGGAAAAATGTCATTACCTATTGCTAATGGTAAATGGGAAGAGCTTATACTACCTAAAAGATGTTCCCATGTTCTTAACTTGTGTCAATTTGGAACCCAGCAGTGTCTATTTTAACCACAGGAGTTTCCCCCCCTCCCTTTTGTATCCACTGGCAGGAAAAAGATGGAGTTCTTTGGAGAACTACTGTGCTGAAATCTCAATACATTAAGCTGGAATGTTTTACTGAATCTTATAGCTCCATAAAACCTGAATTAAAAGTATGAGTACTACTTGCTTACTTCCTGATCCATCTTCCTGGAGAAGGGCAACATTCTTCCTGGTCATTTCAAAACTCTCTTGTTTTGACAGCAACCTAATTTGGAAGCAGTGACTGCAAACAATTGGGAAGAATTGGGCCTTGGTAGTTTTGGGCCAGCTCCACAGCCATAGCTTACTCAGGCAGCTGAGAATCCATCAAATGGAAGATTGTGGAAGGGTGGCCATTAATCACCACAGGGTTTCCTTTTCCAAAATATTTTAGGCCTGGCATTAACATCTTGGTTAGGATACTGTATGTGGCCAACTGGAATAACCAGACAAATCCCTGCAGGGTGGGCACACATTATCTACATTGATAAAATACTACTCCTGATAAAGATGGAGTGAAACCTCTAGAAGTTTCTAAAGGTTACCAAGTAGAAGCCATAAATTGTCTGTAATTTAGCAAATATCTGATGATTATCTACTAGCTCTGATACACACCAGGGTTCTTGGCCTTCCCTAATCAATAGAAATTGACTAGAGGCCAGACAAGAAATTCAGGCAAGGCTTTATTGGGACCCCTGCTGTAGCAGGGGGCAGTGAGAACAAGCAGCAGGATCCCTTATTCCCTCCCTGAATGGGGATGAGCTGGGGTGAGGCTAAGGGTATGTCCAGGGATGGCTTAGGTTATTCGGTGGTGTTAAGTGTAGTAGGCATGTGCAGTATCCAGCTTTTGCTCCCGGCTTTTCAGAAGTGGCAGTTGGGTTTTTTGGTCTTTTTGTATCTTTTTCTCCAGAATCTGCCCTAATTGCACATGCATGTGGTTATTTCTAGTCCCACATAGCAGGGGTCTACAACCTCTGAGACCTAAAGCCTGATGCTCTGAGGTGGAGTTGATGCAATAATAATAGAAATAAAGTGTACAGTAAATGTAATGTGCTTGAGTCATCCCGAAACCACCTCACACAACTCCAGTCTGTGGGAAAATTGTCTTCCACAAAACTGCTCCCTGATACCAAAAAGGTTGGGGACCACTGCCATAGAGTTTCTTTGTCATTTGTAGCTCGAGGAAACATTTGTCCAGGTGCAAGTTTTACAACCCTGCCTGTCTTAGCTCCACATTCCCTATTAGATATGTGAGCACTTGAGAAAGTTATCCAAATTTCCCAATCCTCAATTTTCTTGCCTATAAGATGGAGAAAATAGAGCTCCTCATAAAGTTCTTTGTGGCTTAAGTGAGATAATCTCTGTATATATATTAACATTTGTAGGTGCTTAGAATAATGCTTGACACATGGAAAATGCCACACAAATGACTACTCATAAATGAAATGCTTTGTCTAGTGATGTAGCAAATGAACAAGTGCCTGAAAGATAAAAAGCATTCAATAAATGCTTGATGCTGTTCTTTTTTTTTTTTCTTAATTGGAGGCTAATTACTTTACAATATTGTGGTTGTTTTTTGCCATACATCCACATGAATCAGCCATGGGTGTATGTGTGTTTCCCCATTTTGACCCTCCCTCCAACTTCCCTCATCATCCCATCCCTCTGGGTCATCCCAGTGCACCAGCCCTGAGCACCCTGTCTCATGCATCAAACTTGGACTGGTAATCTATTTCACATATGATAATATACATGTTTCAATACTATTCTCTCAAATCATCCCATTCTCGCCGTCTCCCACAGAGTCCAAAAGTCTGTTATTCACATCTGTGTCTCTTTTGCTGTCTCGCATATAGGGTCATTGTTACCATCTTTCTAAATTCCATATATACACATTAATATACTGTATTGGTGTTTTTCTTTCTGACTTACTTCACTCTGTATAATAGGCTCCAGTTTCATCCACCTCATTAGGACTGACTCAAATGCATTCTTTTTAATATCTGAGCAATGTTCCATTGTGTATATGTACCATAGCTCTCTTATCCATTCCTCTGCTGATGGACATCTAGGTTGCTTTCATGTCCTGGCTATTATAAACAGTGTTGCAATGAACACTGGGGTACACCTGTCTCTTTCAATTCTGGTTTCCTCACTGTGTATGACCAGCAGTGGGATTGCTGGGTTGTATGACAGTTCTATTTCCAGTTTTTTAAGGAATCTCCACACTGTTGGCTCCATAGTGGAGATATGTTATCTCCATACTGGGTCTATGTTATCTCCATAGTGGCTGCACTAGTTTGCATTCCCACCAACAGTGTAAGAGGGTTCCCTTTTCTCCACACCCTCTCCAGCATTTATTGCTTGTAGACTTTTGGATAGCAGCCATTCTGACCTGCATGAGATGGTACTTCATTGTGGTTTTGATTTGCATTTCTCTGCTAATGAGTGATGTTGAGCTCTTTTCATGTGTTTTGTTAGCCATCTGTATGTCTTCTTTGGAGAGATGTCTGTTTAGTTCTTTGGCCCATTTTTTGATTGGGTTGTTTATTTTTCTGAAATGAAGCTATAGGAGTTGCTTGTATATTTTTGAGATTAATTCTTTGTCAGTTGCTTTATTTGGTATTATTTTCTCCCATTCTGAAGGCTGTCTTTTCACCTTATTTATAGTTTCCTTTGTTGTACAAAAGTTTTTAAGTTTAATTAGGCCCCATTTGTTTACTTTTGCTTTTATTTCCATTACTCTGGGAGGTGGCTCATAGAGGATCCTGCTATGATTTATGTCAGAGAGTGTTTTGCTTATGTTTTCCTCTAGGAGTTTCATAGTTTCTGGTCTTACATTTAGATCTTTAATCCATTTTGAGTTTATTTTTGTGTATGGTGTTAGAAAGTGTTCTAGTTTCATTCTTTTACAAGTGACTGACCAGCTTTCCCAGCACCACTTGTTAAAGAGATTGTCTTTTCCTCCATTGTATATTCTTGCAAGAATATATATAAAGTATATATAAGAATATATATACTTTATAATATAAGGTATATACAAGAATACACCTTATCGTTTGTCAAAGATAAGGTGTCCACAGGTGCATGGATTTATCTCTGGGCTTTCTATTTTGTTCCATTGATCTGTGCCTCTGTCTTTGTATATCATTGTCATCATCATCATCTCAGGCACTATGTTGGGCATAATGAGAAGAAACGAAAATGAAAAACATAGTTCTTCCCCTTCAGGAGCTTCCCGTTAGTGAGGGAGTGAAACATGCAGCATATGAGAATGCATCCTGCTGGTCATTGACCTTGAAAGTAGAACCAGACTACGACAGTCCCTCCCCAATCCTGTCAGTCCCCAAAGAGAGTAATCAGCTGTGATACAATGATAGCACACCTCAAATAACTAGACGCAGGAGCTACTGTAACTTTCAGATATATTGTGATAGTGAAAGTGAAAGTTGCTCAGTGTGTCCAACTTTTTGCAACCCCATGACTATACAGTCATGGAATTCTCTAGGCCAGGATACTGGAGTGTGTAGTCTTTCCCTTCTCCAGGGGATCTTCCCAACCCAGGGATCGAACCCAAGTCTCCCACATTGCAGGTGTATTCTTCACCAGCTGAAGTGATAAAACAATGGGGATATGGTGATAACAGAAGTGCAAAACAATGGACGTGTAAGGGAAGAAAAGATTAATTCTGACCTTATCAGGAGATTCTTCAAGGAAGAGGTAGCATTTAAGAGAGTCTTTGAAAGATAACAAGAATCAAAACACATTGTCATGCTGCGATTTCTTTCTCTTGCCATGATGAAGTTATTCGCCCTGAATTTCAGTGGACCCCCTCCCCACTGAAAACAACTATAAAACTGGACAAAATCTATGAGGCAACTGTTTATGGATACTGACTGACAAGTAGTGAAATTCTGTGATCCAAAAGGGAAGGAGAACGTATGAGATGTGTTACATGAAAGCTCTAATCATCTGCTTAGGAACGATATCTTGACCACTGCACAAGCAGAGCATGGCAATTCCACTGAGCTGATGAGAAAGAGACCACAGTTTGGGAATACACAGCTACTGAAATCTGAAGAATAGAGTCTATATACATGGGACGTATGCAGAAGAGCCCCTAGGAAGCCTTTTTGAGAGTCTTCCACAGGCTTCACCTGAAGACTACTCTGTGATTATATAAGGTAGAAAAAATGAGGCTTACTGGTTGCTACACAGTCAAAATCAGAAAAAAAAGATAATAGCAGTCAAGCATGCTAGAGAACATTGGTCAAATCTAGCCTAAGAGGACAAAATTCATTAGCATCCCGGATATTCAGCCAAGACATGAGAAAAACTGAGCCTAATAAGCAAAGACAGTATTCTAAAATACAGTATATTCTAAACCTAACCTAACAAAGCCTAACACCAGGACCTGATGAGATCTATAAGGAAAAATAAAGTTTAGAGGCTTAGTCTTGTCAAGTTAGAGCAGCTAAGCAAACACGTCAGGATTTGCACAGATCATACTAAATAAATCATAAAATCAAGTCTACAAGGTTGAAGGTGATCAACCAGTAAGTGAACTATCTAATGGAACAAAATTAACACTCCTCAAAGGAAGATAAGACCCCAGAGTGGCTAAATGTATCATTACCCATATTCAGCATGCCACCAAAATTTACACACCCAAGGCAGGCAGGTGGGTGAGGAAAAACAGGAATGTGTAATGCATACTAAATAAAGGTTGCACCAATAAAAATCAGCTCGAGATGTTAGATTCAGAACACAAAAATATTAAAACACACATGATTGATATGTTTAGAGAATTAAATAAAAATGTTTAAATAATTAAAGAAATACTGTCTTAATAATATCAACTCCTGTTAGAAAACAAAATTCTTTATCAGTTGGCATCAAGCACTGTTAAGAGAACCAAAAGATAAGCCACAAATTGGGAGAAAATATTTTCAAAATATGTATCTGGTAAAGGACTTGTATTCCAAATATACCAAAGACTCTGAAAACTCAACAGCAAGAAAATAAAAAACCACAGTAATGGAATCCCCTGGCAGTCCAATGGTTAGGAATCTGCACTCTGACTGCCCAGGACATGACAAGGGTATGGATTCAACCCATGGTAGGAATTAAGATTTCACAAGCCATGCATTCGGCATAGCCAGAAAAAGAAAAGAAACAACCAAATGCAAAAGCAGGCAGGAATTAGAACACCAAAGACATACAGATAACAAATAAGCGTAAGAAGTAACTAATATATTTAGCATCATATGCCATTAGGGAGCTGAATATTAAAACAACAGTGACACCACCCTTATGGCAGAAAGTGAAGAGCAGCTAAAAAGCCTCTTGATGAAAGTGAAAGAGGAGAATGAAAAAGTTGGCTTAAAGCTCAACATTCAGAAAACTAAGATCATGGCATCTGGTCCCATCACTTCATGGGAAATAGATGGGTAAACAGTGGAAACAGTGTCAGACTGTCCTTCAATAGGTGGGGACATTTTTTTGTGAATAGGTAAACAAACTGATTATCCATACAATGGAATATTACTCAACAATCAAAAGGAATGAAGGTAGCTCCCAGGCTCCCACAACTGGAGATACTCGTTGGGAAACTAACAGTTGCCTGGAACAGTTGCCTGAGACAACTATTCTCCCACCCAAGCAAGGAAACTGAGACAGAATCCAACTGTTGTGGCTTTTGGGCTCCCCTCTGACCGGAAAGGCTGGTGAGGTCTGGAAGCTGTGCAGCCCAGTGGCACTAAAACAGAGAGACGCTAGCCTACAGACTGTAGAGTAAAGCCAGTGGACTATAGGTCCATTGATCAGGAAACTTGGGACATGGGTCCACTTGAGTTAAGATGAGCAAAGAGCTATATCAGCTTTAGAGCTACTTCCCCACTGCACCCAGGAAGGGAAGCTAATTTCTAGCCCTACTCATCGCTGAAAATATCCTCCAGTCTGCCTGACCAAGGAACCGAACCAGAGCACACAGGAAGCTGCTCAGCCCATGAAACAGCCCTGCTTACATTGGCACTTGAATGTAGAGCACAGCCCATGGCTTCCTTGAACTGCAGAGCAAATCCAGTGACCTCATCTGATCAGGAAATTCTGTGCACACTCTTATCTGATTCAGATCCCCAAATGACAAGCTGTAGAAGCCCTGGGTTCTGTTCCAGTGCCCTGCCAAGGCAAACAACCTAATTCATAGTCCTACTTAACAGTGAATATAGTTTCCAGTTCTAACCATGTAGTAAGTCTGACCAGAGAACCCACACAACCAAAAACTCCATCCTACAGCCTCACTTGGGAAGGGAATCATGCCAGAAGTCCCATCCAATTGTTACCAGCCAGGGCACCATCCCTACTATGCCCAATCTCAGAGCTCAGTTTCCTTGACCAAATATATACCATGAGAGCAGGTCCTACCTGCACAAGGACTTACCAGGAGACATGTCTGGAAACCCAGACTGGGTAGACTGATGAACAGCTGTCTCTGCTGAAGCAAATCTGTAAAGTCTGGAAGAGGAAGAGAAAGCCAATTAGTCAAAGTGCAGATAACAATATAAGAAACCATGGATGATAGAAAAACAGGTAAATATGACAACAAAAGAAAAAAAAAACTAATAAAGCTCTAAAAACTGATCACAAGAAATGGAGACATATGAACTGTCACGGGTTTCCCTGGTAGCTCAGTTGGTAAAAAATCCAATTACAATGCAAAAGACCCAGGTTCAATCCCTGGATCAGGAAGATCCCCTGGAGAAGGAAATGGCAACCAATACTAGTATTCTTGCCTCAGAAATCTCATCAACAGAGGAGCCTGGTGGGCTATAGTCCATGGGGCCATGAGAGTCAGACATGACTTAGCAGCTAAACCACCACCACCACATAAACTGCAGACAGCAAATTAAAAATAATCCTCTTAAAGAATTTAATGAATTACAAGAACACACAGACAATTAAACAAACTTTGGAAAATAATGCATAAACAAAAAATATGTTCAACAATATAATAGAAACCGTATAAGAAAACCTTAAGAGAAATCCTAGAGTTTAAAAATACAATAAATGAACTGAAGAATTCAATGAACTTTCAAAAGCCGATTCAACCACACAGAAGAATCAGTGACCTAGAAAGTAGGACATTAGAAATTAATCAGTCAGAAGAAAGAAAAGAATGAAAGAGAGTGAAGAAAGCCTACCAGGTGCATGCCACACAATGAAAAGAACCAGTATCTGCATTACGGAAATTACAGAAGAAGGAAAGAAAGAGGAAGGGACAAAAAGTCTATGTAAAACAATAATGCCTAAAAACTTCCCAACCTAGAAAAGAAATGAGCATCCAGATCCTCGAACAGAATATAAAGAAAGAAGCTTAAATAAGTTAAACTTGACTAGGGCTACACCTATTATAAGGCACATTATAATAAAACAGTTAAAAGTCAAAGACTAAGAAGAAACTTTAAAGCAGCAAGAGAAAACAGAATTTTCACACAGGGGAACACCTTGGGTTCTCCAAGAGAAACCTTTCAAGCCAGGAGAGAATGGGATGACATATTCAAAAGCTTGAAGAAAGCAAGTGTCGACCAAGAACACTACACATGACAAAGCTGATATTTAGAAATGAAAGCAAAATAAAGACTTTCCCAAACAAAAAATCTCAGGGAGTTTATAACCTCTAGACCTGCCTTATATGATGTACTTAAGAGATCTTTAAGTAGAAGGAGAAACACATTCATTAACACCATACAAGCAGAAAAAAGTAGTGTAAAACTTATGGAAATAGTAAATATGCAGCCAAAGTTAGATACCATAATTTAGTAATAGTGATACATAATTTGCCTACATCTCTAGTTTAAAACTTTTTTTTAATGAACATAGGAAAAATAACCCTAACTATAATAATCTGTTATTAGTTACACAACATAAAAATATGTAAAATTTAACAATTACCTAAGATGTGAGGGAGAAGAGAAGTAAAAGTGTGAGATTTGGGAATTCTACTAAAGTATAAGTTGCTCACAGCTTAAAATAGGGTGTTGTAATTTTTAGATATTCTATGTAAGCCTCATGATAATCACAAGGGAAAAACCTATAGCAACTAAACAAAAGAACATGATAAAGAAGTTAGAACATAATGACACCAGAAGACATCAAAACAAGAAAAAACAGTGGGATAAAAATACTGAAAAATGGATCTAAAAAACCAGAAAATAATTTTTAAATGGCAATAGTAAGTCCTTATCTATCAATAATACTTCAAATGTAAACAGATTAAATTCTCCAACCAAAAGGCAGAGAACAGCCAAATAATTTTTTTTTAAAAATCAAGATCTGACAATACATGGCCTACAAGAGACACACTTTAGCCTTAAAGACATGCATTGATTGAAAGTGAAGGACAGATAAAGTCATTTCAAGCAAATGGTAACAAGAACAATAAAAATGCAAGATACTCTGTCAATCTATCAGACAAAACAGACTTTACAAATGGCAAAAAGAGACAAAGTAGATCATTACATAATGATGAAATGGTCAATCCATCAGAAGAGATAAACAACTATAAACCGTTGTATGCTCAATATCAAGCACTAAATATAAAAGCAAAGTCTAAAAGAACTAACAGCACAAATAGTAATATAATAATAATTGGGGGCTTTAGTATCCTACTGTTAATAATGGATAGATCATCTAGACAGAGAATCAATAAGGAAACAGAAGACTGGACACCACTATAGATCACAGGCCCCTAAAAGACTCAGAGAACATTCCATCCACAGCAGCAGTACACACGTTCTTCTCAAGTACACAAAGAACATATGCTATGACAGACCATACGTTAGGTCACAAAACAAGTCTTAGCACATTAAAGAAGACTGAAAGTATAGCAAAACGAATCCAGTATTGTAAAGCAAAACAAACTAAAAAATAAAAATTAATTTAAAAAATAAAAAAAATAAAGAAGACTGAAATAATACCAATTGTCTCCTCTAACTACAGTGGCATGAAATTAGAAATCAATAACGAGAAAAACTGGAAAAGTCATGAACATGTGGAAATCAAACAACAAACACTGCTCTGAACAAGCAATGAATCAAAAAAAAGGTGGGGGATGTATTTAAAAGTTTCCCAAGATAAATGTGAATAGAAACACAATAAACCAGAACTTATAGGATGTAGTAAAAGCAGTTCTGAGAGAGAAATTCATAGCACTAAATGCCTACGTTAAGAAGCAAAAAAGGTCCCAAACAAACCCAACACTACATATTAAGGAACTAGAAAAAGAAGGATAAACTGAGCCCACAGTTAGCAGAAGAAAGGAAATAACAAAGAGCAGAGCAGAAATAAGTGAAATGGAGAACAAGAAAAAATAATAGAAAGGATTAATCAAACCGATAAGTTGGTTCTTTTAAAAGATAAATAAAATGGACAAATCTATAGCTAACTAACAAAGAAAACAGGAGAAAATTCAAATCAATAAAATTATAAATGAAATGTAGACATTATAACATACTCTACAGAAATACAAAAGATCATGGGATTACTATGAACACTGTATGTCAAGAAACTGAACAACTACAAAAAAAAATTAGAAATGTACAACTTACCAATACGAAACAGGAAAAAAAGAAAAATCTGAATAGAATCATTACTAGTAAAGAGACTGAATTAATAATCAAAAATTTCCCAACAAAGAAAAGCCCAGGACTGGAATGGCTTCACTGGTGAATTTTATCAAAGTTTAAAGAAAAATTAACTTTGTTTTCCAAACTCTTTCAAAAACTTGACAAAATGGAACATTACCAATTCATTTTACAAGGCCAGTATCACCCAGATATCAAAATGAGAAAATGACACTACTAGAAAAGAAAACTAGACCAATATCCCTGAATACTATAGATGTAAAAATTTTCAATAAAATACTACCAAACTCAATTCAGAAGCACATTAAAAGGATCATTCATAATGATCAAGTGTGATTTATGCCTGGGATGTAAGGATAGTTCAACATACATAAATCAATTCATATGAAACATTAAATTAATATATTAAAAGAAAAATCATATTATCATCTCAATAGATGCAGAAAAACCATTCAACAAAATTCAACACACATTCATGATAAAAATTCTTAACATATTAAGCATAGAAGGAACACATGTCTACATAATAAAGGCCAAGGTATGATAAGCCCACAGCTAACATCATACTCAATGGTGAAAGGTTAAAAGATTTTCCTTTAATATAAGGAATAAGATCAGAGTGGCCCACTCTGCCACTCCTATTCAATGCAGTACTGGAGGTAATAGCTACAGCAATTAAACAAGAAAAATTATAAATTATCAGAATCAAAACAGAAGGAGAAAAATTGTCTCTATTTGCAGATGACATAATTTTTTAATATAAATTTATTTATTTTAACTGGAGGTTAATTACTTTACAATATTGTATTGGTTTTGCCATACATCAACATGAATCCGCCACAGATATACACAGGTTCCCCATCCTGAACCCCCCTCCCTCCTCCCTCCCCATACCATCCCTCTGGGTCATCCCAGGGCACCAGCCCCAAGCACCCAACAATCAAAGACTCAACCAAAAAAGCCATTAGATGTAAATAATCGATTTAGTAAGGTGCAGGGAACAAAATTACCATACAAAAATCAATAGTGTTTCTATACACTAAGAATGTATTTTCTGAAAAATAAAGAAATTGATTCCAGTTATAATAGCATCAAAAATAATAAAATGCTTAGAAACAAATTTAGCAAAACATATAGTTAATGCTACTGTATGATATACATAAAAGTTAAGAGTAAATTCTAGGAATTCTCTTCATAAGAAAAATTTTTTTTTCATTTTTTTATTTTCTTATTCCTTTTCTTTTTACGGTATCTATATGAAATGACAGATGTTAACTAAAGTTATTTGGGCAATCATTTCATAATATATAAAAATCAAACCATCACATTATATGCCTTAAAATTATACTGTGATGTATGTCAATTGTCTCTCAATAAAACTGGAATAAAAGGAAATGAGTTATCAAGTTATAAGACATGGATGAATCTTAAATGCATATTGCTAAGGGAAAAGAGCCAGTTTTTAAAGAATTCCAAATATCTGACATTCTAGATCAGACAAAACTATAGAGGTGGTAAACACATCAATGGTTACATCCAAGAGGAGGAAATAGGGTTAAATAGGTAAAGAAATGGAGATTGTTTACAGTGGTAAAACTATTCTGTATGATACGGTTACACTGAATGCATGATATTAACACATTTGTCAAAACCCATAAAACATTTCAGCACAAAGTATGAGCTTTAATGCTGTAAATTTCAAAAATTCATGTAGGAAACTGGCAGATTCCCAAGATGAAATGTTAGGAATGGATGAAATGTAGAATATGACAAAATAATTAAATGTTTTACAAATGTACGTAACAACCTCACTGAAGGGGTTAGGAGTGAATGGCACTGACCTCATTTAAGTAACCCTTAAATGAGTGAAATCTTTAAGCCTAAAGGCAAAAGAAAACTATACCTAAGTACTGTGTTCCAGTTGATAAAGTTGTTCCCCAGGGAGTTCAGGTTAATAGTTACAAAACTGCTACACAACTGTCAGTCTCTCCCATCAGGAAGCTTCCATAAACTTTTATCCTTTTCCATCAAAGGGCAGACAGAATGAAAAACCACATCACAGAAAACTAATCAAACTGATCACATGGACCAGCTCAATGAAACTATGACCCATGCCATGTAGGGCCACCCAAGACAGATGGGTCATGGTGGAGAGTTCTGACAAAACGTGGTCCACTGGATGGCAAACCACTTCAGTATTCTTGCCTTGAGAATTCCATGAACAATATGAAAAGGCAAAAAGATAGGACATTGAAAGATGAACACTCCAGGTCGGTAGGTGCCCAAATGCTACTGGAGAAGAGTGGAGAAATAATTCTAGAAAGAATGAAGAGATGGAGTCAAAGCAAAAACAACGCCCAGTTGTGGATGTGACTTGTGATGAGAGTAAAGGAAGATATTACTTTGCCAACAAAGGTTTGTCTAGTCAAAGCTACAGTTTTTCCACTAGTCATGTATGGATGTGGGAGTTGGACTACAAAGAAAGCTGAACACCAAAGAATTGATGCTTTTGAACTGTGGTGTTGGAGAAGACTCTTGAGAGTCCCTTGGCCTGCAAGAGGATCCAACCAGTCCATCCTAAAGGAAATCAGTCCTGAATATTCATTGGAAGGACTGATGCTGAAGCTGAAACTCCAATACTTTGGCCACCTGATGCGAAGAACTGACTCATTGGAAAAGACCCTGATCCTGGGGAAGATTGAAGGCAGAAGGAGAAGGGGACGATAGAGGATGAGATGGTTGGAGAGCATCACCAACTCGATAGACACGAGTTTGAGCAAGCTCCAGAAGTTGGTGATGGACAGGGAAGACTGGCATACTGCAGCCCATGGGGTTGCAAAGAGTCAGACACATCTGTGCAACAGAACTAACTGCGACACATGTATATTGGAACTGAACAATTAAGTAAATGGTTGGTGGATTGTGGGATAGAAGTTTCTGACTATTGGAAGTTACAGACATACAAGAAGAGAACGTTCCATGAAGTAATGAATCAGAGTTGGAGCCATCAGCATGAACTCATCATTGCCTTAAAGAGAGGCAAATCATGTAGAGATGGCCACATACAGAAATATTTATAGATATGTGTATATACACGTTACTATCCACACATATATTTTCTTGTTCTATTAGCTGAGAGGCCCTATAAACAACAGCATCTAGCAGCAATGAACACATCGAGCACCCAGATATCAGAATTTAATATTCTCCTTTTAAGAAAGCAGTATTCTTTGGGGAAATGTCTGATTTTAGGTCTGAGGCAAGAAATACACAAAATAAGCCTTGATCCATTTCAGAACAATAAGCTTTGTAGCACCAGAACATAAGAAAGTACTTTTTTTAAAAAGTACACAATGAGAGAGGTTTGTCAAAGGGATATGGGGGCCAAGTGAAAGAGATCCCAAAGCCCAAGACTGAATGAATCTGAGCAGCAAAATAAGTTAAATAGTATTGGATTATCACCTGAAGTTAAAATAGTATCTGTAAGTTCATACTGAAAAAAAGGGGTTAAAGAAATAAACATAATGAGACACAGATTTCCTGTGCAGTACAATTCCAAATAATTCACGTGGATACTTTATCCTGAAGAAGAGGGAGCAAAGATACCTACTCCTTAAGTATCAGCTACAATAGTGACTTCATTTCAAAGAGTACAATATGGAAATAGGAAAAAAGCATAACTTTACAGTAGAGAAATTTGACACATACAACACACACTACCCCAGCCAGTGGAGCAAAGTCAATATCAACAGTGACAAATATGCTGATCATTGGTACACTTGGCAAAATGTGATTTTCATGGCCAGTTACCTCTGTGGTCCTTCTTCCAAGAACATATTACCCTAAGCTAATCATGAGAAAACATCAGACAAATGTCCACTGAGGGACATTCTATAAACTACTTAACCAATACTCATCTAAACTGTCAAAGTCACTAAAATCTAAGTCTGAAAATTGTCACAGGCAAGATTAGTTAATGAGATATGATTACTAAATATACAATGGTATCCCAATTGGATCCTGGAACTAAGGAAAAATCAGGTAAACTAAAGAAATCTATTTATTAAGTAAACAGACTTTACTCAATGATAATGAATCAAATTTATTTGTTAACTGTAACAAATTCATCCTACTAAGGTAAGATATTAATAAAAGAATAAATTGGGTGAGAGGTATATGGGAATTCTCTGTACTATCTTTGCTATACTTCCAAAAATCTAAAATTATTCTAAAATAAGGTATTTCTTATAAATACAATATAATTTACAACAGCATCAGAACCATAACATTTTTTGGAGTTCAAGAAAAGATATATTAAGACTTTTAATCTAAAATTTAAAACTCGCTTCTGACAGAAATTGACCTGTGCAATCAATACACTCCTAATAAAACTCTTAGAAGCCTTTTTTAAAATAGAAGTCGCCAAGCTGATTCTAAAGTTTATATGCAAACTTAAAGAGACTAGGATTCCAAAAAACGGCAGACAGGTCAGACTGACACAATGCAGGTGGCCGACCTGTTTCCTACAGCCTTCCCCACATGCACCCCTACCTCAACAGGGTGAATGTTCCAGCATCACATGCTTCACACTGCAAATCCATTTCAGAACAAAGGCTGCCATGAACAAGGGGAAAATACGACCATGAAATGCGGGGGTAGCTTAAACCCTAAGCAGCGTCTGAGCAGGAGAGAGATAGCCACTATTGCCTACTGTGTAGGTGACGCATCAGAGGCACTCTGGATCTGTGACTTTGGTCAGACTAAAATAATCCATGCCCCAGCCCTTCCAAACCAGCCCCTCTGGGGTGAGGGTGCTGGTGCTGGGAGCAGAAACAGCCTATACTTAAAACTGAGTCGGCTCAAATCCAACCCTAAGAACTTCTCCTCCAGGGACTAAGGACATAACCCCACGCCAAGCATGACAGTGATAGCCAGTGAGCAGAGGGCAAGCCCCTGACAGTACATCCTATGGACGACGTGACCTGTGTTCACATCAAATCCAGTTCTCCCGCCAAGGCCATTGGGCACACGCAGACTGTAGAGAGATGCTCCCACATACCCTTCAAGACTTCCACAGGTAACCGTTTCATCTAATTTCATAGAAATAGAGAGAGATACACAAACTGAGAAGACAGGGGAAATTCCTCTCAACTGAAGCAGGAAGAGAAAGCCACCAAAAGTGAATAAAACAGAAGTAAGCAATTTATCAAAGAATTCAAGCCATTAGTAAGAAGAGCACCAACTGAATAAGAAAAGAATAAACAACTTGAGAATTTTAACAACAAGCTAGAAAATGTAAAAAAAAAAAATCAGATATGAAAAATACAATAACTGAAATTTTTATAAAACACACACTAGAAGGAATAAGCAGCAGACTAGGCATAAGAAGAAGAAGGCATAAGTGATCTGGAAGATATTATACAGAAAATCACCCAATGAGAATAACAAGAAAGAGAAACAAATTAAAAAGTAAGAAGAGTTTAAGAGATCTTTGGAATAACGTCAAGTATATGAACATTCACATAGGGTTTCCAGAAGGAGAAGAGGGAGACGGAGATGAAGGGGGCCAAAAAATGTATTTAATTAAATGACAGCTGAAAACTTCCCAAGCCTGAAGAAGAAAAGAGGGCACAGAAAGCATACAGGCTCCCAAACAAGATGAACCCAAACAATCACACCAAGAGACGGTGTGATTATGATGATCTAATTACGATTAAAACGGCAGAAGGTGATGGCAAAGATAGAATTCGAAAGTGTCATGTAAGAGGGAACTCCCATAAGGCTATGAATTGATTCTTCTGCATAAGCTTCACAGGCTAGAAGAGTCAAATGATATATTTAAAGTGCTAAAAGGGAAAAATCCTGAAACTTAGCATGCTCAGAAAGATTATCATTTAGAATTGAAGGAAAGAGAAAAATAATCTCAGAGAAACCAAAAAGAAGGGTTCATCAATACTAAGCCAACCCAAAAAGAAATGTAAGATGGACTTCTCTAAGTTGGAAAACAAGGCCTATAAAAAGAAGTAAATATCTTTAAGAAATAAAATTCCACTAGTAAAGGCAAATATACAGTAAAGGCTGAGGACCAACCACTTGAATAAGCTAATATGACGATGATGATTAAAAGATAAAGAAAAAGCCCATAAAATCAAGAATAACTATAATAATCAGTAAGAGTATAAGTATGAATATTTAAAATATGCCATCAAAAACACAAAATGTGTGGAACCATAAAAGACCCAGAACTGCCAAAGAACAAAGAACAAAGCAGGAGTTATAACCCTCCCAGACTTTAGATAATACTATAAAGTTACAGTAAACAAACAGTGCGGTGCTGGCACAAAAACAAACAGGAAGATCAATGGGACAGGATAGAGAGCCCAGAGATAAACCCACACACACACGGTCAGTTAACCTTCGACAATGGAGGCAAGAATAGACAGTGGGAAACACGACAGTCTCTTCAGCAAGTGGTGTTCAGAGAGTCGGACAGCCACATGTAAACCAGTGAAGTCAGAACACACCCTCACACTAACACAAAATAAACTCAAAACGGCTTGTGTGTGTGTTAGTCCCTCAGTCGTGTCTGACTCTTTGTGGCCCCATGGATGGTAGGCTGCCAGGCTCCTCTGTCCATGGAATTCTCCAGGCAAGAACACTGGAGTGGGTTGCCATTTCTTTCTCCAGGGAATCTTCCCAACCCAGGGATCAAACTCAGGTCTCCTGAACTGCAGGCAGATGCTTTACCATCTGAGCTACTAGGGAAGCCGGCTTAAAGACTTAAATATAAGACACACCACCACAGAACTCCTAGAAGAGAATATAGGCAAAACATTTTCTGATATAAATCGTACCAATGTTTTCTTAGGTCAGCCTCCCAAGGTAATAGAAATAAAAACAAAAATAAACAAATATAAACTAACCAAACTTACAAACTTTTGTACAGCAAAGAAAACCATAAATAAAATGAAAGGGCAATCTATGGACTGAAAGAAAATATTTTCAAATGATGTGACTGAAAAGGGCTTAATTTTCAAAATATACAAACAGCTTATACAACTTAACATCAACAACAGAAGAGACATTCACCTCTCTACAAATGACCCAACATTGCTCCTTTTTAAGGCTGAGTAGTATTCCATTCTATATGCACCATATCTTCTTTGTCCATTCATCTGGTGATGGACATCTAGGTTGCTTTGAAATCCTGATTATTGTAAATAATGGTGCAATGTACTTTGGGGTACATGTGTCTTTTTGGATCATGGTTTTCTCAGCGTATATGCCCATTAGTGAGACTGTTATGTTATATGGTAGTTCTGTTTTTAGTTTTTTGAAGAACCTCTACTGAAAATTTGGCAGAAAACTTAAATATACATTTCTCCAAAGACAACATACAGATGGTCAAGAAACACATGAAAAGATGTTCAACATCCCTAATTATCAGAAAAATGTAGCTCAAAACTACAACAAGGATCACCTCACACTGGTTAGAATGGCCATCATCAAAAAATCTACAAACAATAAATGCTGGAGAGGCTATGGAGAAAAGGAAATGCTCTTGCACTCATGGTGGGAATGTAAGTTGATACAGCCACTGTGGAGAGCAGTATGGAGGCTCATCAAAAACTAAAAATAGAACTACCACATAACACTAAAGTTCCACTACTGGGCTTACACTCTGAGAAAACCAAAATCCAAAAAGACATATGCACCCCAATGTTCATTGCAGCGCTATTTACAATAGCAAGGACACGGAAGCAACCTAAATGTCCATTGGCAGATGAATGGACAAAGATGTGGCACATACATAGAATGGAGTATTACTCAGCCATAAAAAGGAGCAATGATGGGTCATTTGCAGAGATGTGGATGTCTGTCATACAGAGTGAAGTAAGTCAGAAGGAGAAAAACATTTTGCATATTAACACATATACAGTGTGGTAGAAAAATAGTATAGATGAACCTATCTGCAGGGTAGGAATAGAGACACAGACGTAGAGGAGGGAGGGGAAGGGAGGTGGTGTGAATTGGGAGATTGGGATTGACATATATACACTACACACGTAAAATAGATAACTAGTAGGAAACTGCTGCATAGCTTAGGGAGCTCAGTTTGGTGCTCTGTGGTGACCTAGATAGGTTGGAGGGAGATTCAACAGGGACGGGATATATGTATACATATAGCTGATTTACTTCACATAGCAGAAACTAATACAACATTGTAAAGCAACTATATCCCTCCTCCCAGAAAAAGCCAATTCAATGTATCAGAGTATAAAACTATAAGTAGCACCAGAGCTTTGTGATTGGTAGAGAGAAATACGCCTCTGAATGTTAGCTCACTCAAGTTTCCTGGCACAAGTTTCAAAATAATGCTTGTCCTCAAGTTCTTGGGAGTGACTGCCTTTCTACAACATGTTGGTTAGGATGCTTTTGTTCATGACCATGCTGCTTCATCTTTTTTTGAGTTAATTATAATTCCTGTGCACTTAACTTGCAATTCATCTGTCTCCTACATCTCCAGGGCCAGATCAACTCTCTTTATCCTAATGAGATCCAATTGCAGAGCAAGCCACTCTATTTAGTGTCTACTGGCAGGCTAGACAAAAAGCTAAACCCTCATATAGGGCATGTTTAACTACTCAGAGGAAAATGAGAAGGACAGATTGCGCACTCACTGTCTGAATATTTAGTGAGGATGGAAATGTTGCAAGTTATCCCCATACTGAGAGTTCAGAGAATGAAGACACAATCCAGGATTATTTTAGGTGGGGCATGTGGTAATGACCTCGCCTCCAAGATTCTAGTATTCGTCCATCTAAGAAATAGTTACTGAGCCCAACAGTATGCCAGGACCTGTCTGGTTGCTGTGGCGGCCTCTAGAGGAGGGGTCCTGAGGGATGATGAAGGGCCAGGAGAAGGTAGTTCGCATGCTCGCATCACAGCTCTCTGAGTGCACACCAAGTGCCACCTGTGGCTCTTGTGGAATGTAGCTCCAGCTGGGACTGCTGGGCAGATTAGAGTAGAGACCTGATGCATGCCCCTGGCTCTTGGGGTGGGAGAGATTCTCAGCTCAGGGTTTCTGATGCATGTAGGAGCAGAGACCCTTCTGTTCTCAAAGGCCTTCAAGGAAGATGATCATTGATCCCCAAGGCTCTGATCTCCTGGACTCTGGGAAGAAGCCCTTCCCTGACCCTCTTCACCTGCAACAGCTCCCCTCCTTCCTCCTTTTCTCTCTTCACTGCTTCTTAATCCAACCAGACCCAACTCAAACAGCACTTCCTCCATGAAGCATTTCTGATGCTTCATGAGCATGAGGATGGAGCATCCTCTATGCTCACAGGAGTCTTGTATGTCATGGAGATGGTGGCACTGTAGCTCAAAGAATGGGTAGTATTCTGAAAGAATTATGTACACAAAATACATACAAGGATCAGTCAATGTGAATTCTTGGAGGCATGAACACAGTCACTCACGCGTTCATTCACGCGGCATATATTACTGGCCTCTGTCTAGTTCCAGGCTCAATGCTCAGGGCTGAGACTTCAGTCAGGGGCCTTACTGATATGGTCCTGACCTACACATGACTACAGAGGCAAGCAAGGGAATGAGCACTGGTCCTTCTCACATTAACACACTTGCTTTCAGAAAGCAGTGTTCTGCTGCATTGGCAACTGCAGCATCTGTGTCATCTTGACCTGCTTGTTCAATCTCAGGCAAAGAAGTGGGATTTAATAGCAGATTAATAGCAAGACACAACAGGATTTGCGTAGGACAGAGAACCACAATTTCTATCCTATTTTTATATATTGATACCCAAAAAAAAGGCTTTTTCTTTTCTATTCTTGCTATAGGCTAGATAAGAATCTTCTTAGAGATTGTAATATCTCTCTGAAGCTAACACAGGATGTATATTTTTTTCTAGATTTCTTTCCATTTATTTCTCCACAGAAAAGAAACATTTGTTTCCAAACAAAATGTTTGTTTACTGATCAGTTAGATAGCCCCTGGAAATACTGATGAGCTAGATTATTTTGACCAAGTTGATGACACAGTATTTATCACAGAGGAAAAAAAAAGATCATTTGGATGTGGCTTCTCTTTAAGAAAATACAGAGAAAATCAAGAAAATACAGTGAAGGGATTCTCAGACATTCAGATCATTTTCCAGGGCTGTAGTCCCCAAAACTAGAGAGGCTCTAACATCAGCTTGATTTTGTTATAGCTATTCTCAGCCTCCTGTTCAATGAGATATGACTGCATAATCTTCAATAAGTTAAGTAAAGTTATTTTCTTGTTAGGAATGTGAGATGCTTTCTGGAATAATGAGCGGTTCCCTGGAGAGACAGAAAATGGCCAGAGGTTCAGAGACTGTGAGTCTAACAATATAGAAGCCAACCTTGCCAGCACTATGGAAGGAGGGAACAGGTTGGAGGAGGGAGGGGGTACTAGAGGTCACCAAACACATTTCAGTGAAGGACTGGGACCCATCTGGAGACTCTCATCCTTTATTCACCAGACAAACACATTCTGAGAGGTCCAGGGGCCACTGGCCCCAGTGGGGAATAAGAAAGTCCCCTGTCTTACACAGGAGACAAACAAGGATCTAGAGGATCGCTAATGGGCCATGATCACAAGAGAAATGAGCTCTGGGGGTGGGAGGAGTGCAGTGAATCACAGAAGGAAGAGAGAATACTTGGATAGACCTCAAAAGGCAAGTGGAAGAGAGTTAGGTGAGCAGGGTTCAAGGCATTGCATAGAGACAGGAAGTAGCATCCATGTGCAAAACATGGGATAGAAATGGTCCTGGTCACTTTGCCTGGCAGGGTTAGTGGGAACTTAAGGAGAACAGGGGATAAAGGAACCTGAGGGTACCTTTTAAACACTGTGCTACGACTTTATTAGGGAAAAACCAATGTGCTCAGTTGTTAAGTTATGTCTAACTCTTTGCTACCCCATGGACTGCCACCTGCCAGGTTCCTCTGTCCATGGAATTTTTCAGACAAGAATACTGGAGTGAGTTGCCATTTCCTACTCCAGGGGATCTTCCCAACTCAGGGATCAAACCTACGTCTCCAGCATTGGCAGGCAGATTCTTTATCACTGAACCACCTGGAAAAACCAACAACCCATTCTAGTCTTTCCAGATGAACCTGGAAAAGTTACTGTATCTCTCTGAACCTGTTTCCTCATCTGTAATGTGGAGATAACTCCAGCACCCACTTCACAGAGTTGTAAATGCAAAGTCATCAGCACAGTGCTCATAGTCCTGCCCTCACAGACTTCACATTCTAGTAAACAACACATGGGGGCTCCCCTCCCTGGTGGCTCAGTGGTAAAGAATCTGACTGCCAATGCAGAAGTCATGGGTTCGGTCCCTGAATCAGGAAGATCCCTGGAGAAGGAAATGACAATCCACTCCAATATTTTTGCCTGTATCAATCAAGTGACTAGCACAGCTTACATTCTGAAAATATGGTAACTGTTCTCCCTCTTCAAAAAACTAAACCAAAAACAAACAAAAACAACTTTTTTTCATCTTCATTATCACATTTCAGCCTCTGAACAATGTTCTTTCTACCAACTTGTATTTTCTGGGGACTCAAAAGACAACCTTGTGCAAAAGCCAACCAGATTATTCCAGCTTTCCTAAATCATGCCCCAGTGTAAAGATAGTGACTTATGTGACTATTAGAAAGCACATTTATTTCTCTTTCTATTGGCAAATAAAAGACATCCCATGGGGAGAGACATGAATGACATAGAGAAAACTATTTTCTACAAGGAAACCTCTATAAATTAACAAGGAAATTAAATGGACTGGAAAGATCTTCCTACGTTTCTGAGTTTTAAGGAAATAGCACATCCATCTGATACTAACCAAAGTTGTAAATGAAACGTTAGCAAACCAAATCCAGTACTGAGTTTAAAGAGTGAAAACTGATGTCAGTGCCAGAATGATACCATCTTAGGGAATGTATTAATATAACTAATCACATCAACATATGGATACAGAGACAGTTTCCATGGAGCGGTTAAGAGAGAAGCTCTGACTGGAGTGGGTCCAAGAGTGAATTAGATGATGAAGTGGAGACACTAGTTCCAGAAGAGTATTTCAAGGCTTGCTAAGAACAAACACAGGAGAAAGAGAGATAGGATGGTAGCTTAAGACAAGGCCACAGAACAAAGGCTAATTATGTGTCCAGAGGTGGGGTGGAGTGTTGTCTTTTAAGGTGTCAAATATAAGAACACGCTGGCAGCCTGCAAGAAAGGAGATAATGTAGAAGGAACATGTAAATATTAAGAAAGGAACAAAAAGAGATAACTATTTGACTATTGATGAGTTAGTTGCATAAGCGGTTAAGAGCTCAGACTCTGGACCCAGACTGATGGGTGTGAATCCTGTCCCCATCATTTACTAGCTGTGTGATCTTGTACAAGTTACCTAACCTCTCTGTACCTCACCTATAAAACAATAATGATGCCTTCAGCGTAGAGTTACTATAGGAACTAAATGAATTAATATTTATAAAATGCTAGGGACTACGCCAGGAGAAGGCAATTGCACCCCACTCCAGTACTTTGCCTGGAAAATCCCATGGATGGAGGAGCCTGGTAGGCTGCAGTCCACGGGGTTGCTAAGAGTCGGACACGACTGAGCGACTTCCCTTTCACTTTTCACTTTCATGCATTGAAGAAGGAAATGGCAACCCACTCCAGTGTTCTTGCCTGGAGAATCCCAGGGACGGGGGAGCCTGGTGGTCGCAGGGTGCTGTCTGTGGGGTCACACAGAGTCAGACATGACTGAAGCGACTTAGCAGCAGCAGCAGCAGCAGGAACTATGCCTGATGGTGTGTTAAATAAGATAAATAAAATCAGTCTTCTACTACAGAAAACTTAGTACATACGTTTAATACTAATAAACATAGAATAGATATTAAACATCTATATTATATTACATGTATTATTTTTGACTGGGTATGTAAAAAAGCATGGAAACAAGGAAATCAGAGGATATTAGGCTATTAGTGGACCAGATGAAATCAAGAGTTGCTGATGTCACCTATATGCACCATTAACAAACTGATGCGTTAGCCAGAAATCCCTAAATTCAATTTCGTGCCAGGATGACCTTGACCGTTGTAACACAATGAGGAAGAAGTATGGAGTGGGGGAAGGAGGTATAGCAAAGCAGAGTAGGGCCCAGATGAGGAGAGAGGCCAGGAGAACAGGGTTCAAAACGGAACTTCAGCCTTGCTCTGTGTACTTCAGTGTTACTTGAACCTATTGCAACAAACTGTGTGAATGTAATATTTAGGAACTTCAAAACAAAATTTTAAGTGTGAGATGTTATCATCAGGGGAAACTGAGTAAAAGGTACGTGTAACCTATATGTATCTCGACCAAAATCTCAATCTAAAAAGAGAATAATAAGAAAGAATGTGCTTTAAATCTAATGTTACATTATTTTTTTCACTCTGACTCCAGTTACTACTTCCTTGGTGGCTCAGACGGTAAAGCGTCTGTCTACAATGCGGGAGACCTGGGTTCGATCTCTGGGTTGGGAAGATCCCCTGGAGAAGCAAATGGCAATCCACTCCAGGCTATTGCCTGGAAAATCCCATGGACAGAGGAGCCTGGTAGTCTATAGCCCATGGGGTCGCAAAGAGTCGGACATAACTGAGCGACTTCACTTCACTTCATACTTCCAGTCACTTCTGCAAAGAGAGGCAGATAAGCATGTATTTTACATACAGAAATTAAAATTATGACAAAAGATGCATTTCTTTCTGTACATGTGGTGATGCATAGAGGGAAAGGCTGGCAGATAGGCCCTCTCCTGTCACAGTATCCTTTGCTTTGGGCTTTTCACCATGGTCCCTGGTCTTTCCTAGTTTTACAGTTCAGAATCCTGGCATTGCCAGTGCACCAAGAAGAGGCCCAGCACATCTGCAAAAGAACTCATGATGCGAGGACAGCTTTGTAACCAAGAACATGGGTTTGGCAAAAGGCAGCCTTGCGTTCAAACCTCTGCTGTCACTGTGTGGCTTTGGCTATGTTCTTAACTTCTTTCTTAACTTTCTTTCCTCCTCAGTAAGAGTTAGATCTTAATAGTACCACCTTATTTGGAAGATTAACTGTCATGGATAACACAGTGGATTGAACAAGGATAATAAACTGATGGCTACCTTCACCAAAACTAAAAACAATAATTCAGAAACAAAAGAAATATGATATGCAAGGCTTCAGAGAATAGAGAGTAGACAGAGGGAGAGTTATCAATAATATTTTTATTATGTCTAATACTGTGAAAGGAAACTAACAAACTGGACTAGACAGAAAGGAAAGTGGAACATAAAAGCATCTAGAAAGCCTTCCTTGTGAAATCAAAATATCAAACAACTAGAAGAAATTTTAGCAGTTCAGAGTTCCTTTTTTATAAATGTGGAACTAAGGCCTAAGAAGGGCAGCAGTTTGTGCAAGAAGACATGGCAGTCAGTGTCAGAGTCAGGACTAGATCTACTTTCTGACACAAATCCTAATGCTTGGCCATTAGGTGTTTCTTCTTCCTTCATTTGATACCTAAGAGGGATTTTCCAATGTGCCAACCAAAGTCAGGATTTCCCTTTTTTTGTTTGTGGTTTCATGGATTTGAAGGAGGAAATGAGGGTCACTGAGATGGGAAGGAAGGAAAAAATCATGAGAACCAGGAGAGGCATCAGGGTACCCTCTGTGCCCAAACAGAATTTTGCATTCTAGCTGTTCTGATTTTTCCAGAAGGTATCTGCAAAGGCAGAGAAGCACTGCAGAAGACATCTACACAAAGGCGGCTGCTCCTGATGTTCTGAAACCAGCAGAGGCTCAGAATTAATTTGCTGCTTCTCTGGTCCCAGGTGACAGCACTGCTGGAAGCCTGAATGAAGTTCAGCAAACTAATCTTGCATATTTTATGGGTTCTGAGTGCTGTATACACAGCATTCCTGATGCTGATTTCTGTCTCAGTCAGCGCAGGTTGGGGGGGGGTGGATTTGTTTTATAATGACTTCAATTACAAATAACTGTCATACCCAGAATCACACATCAGCTACTGGTAAACCAGAATATGATACTACACTAGCAGATGAAGGCCAAGGCTGCCCAGAACACAGTTTTAACTCAAAGCTGATGATAAAATAGCTCCGTTTCCAGAGAAAGTTCTGCTCTTCCTGTGCTTTCCTGTTGGGCCCGTCCCCGCTCTGGGTTTGGAATCATGCAGAAATGACAGCACTGCTGCCTTTTGCCCCTTTCCAGCTTCCTTTCTGGGAATGAGCAGCATTTGAATACTTCTATTTGATGTAAAAAGTTGAGTGGAGGGAAATGACCCAGCAATCCCGACACCCTCAAAATGAATCCCCAGTTTTGTATAGCATCCTGGGAAGAGGCCTAAGTACCAAGCCCAGAAACAACAGGGGGTGCTGCAGAGAGACAAAGGGCCATCAGGCATCCATCCAGACTGCCTGAGTCACGAAGGCCTTTCCTTAGTCACCCTGGGGCACCTGGAAGCCAGTCCTCGCCTACTCAAGCCAGCAGTGTGTGTGTCACGAGGGCAATGCTCTAAGCATATCAATTTGTAAGAGATCAGTAGGTCCACCGAGCTGTGGTCACAGTTGGGCTGGGAGCACCACACCTAGAGAGGACCAGGGCAAGCCAAGCCTGACCTCTTACTGACCTGATTCTCAACAGGTCTAGAGAAGACTGAGCCCTCCTCCAGGTCTCAGAGAACTGGAGCCTCATCTCAGACGAGAAGCAGACATCAGCGCTCTCGTTCAGTGATTAAATTTAGAAACCCATTATTTCTATTTTCTTACTCGTTCCTCACATTCGGCTCTCTGAAAAGGCAAAATGTTTATGAACTTGTTCTTACAGTAACACCTTCCAGCTCTTACATTTCCCACGAAATCCTATCTTGAATAACACCATATGGTTGGGTTCTCTTTTACAAACTCACCCCACTAACAATGGTTTGCAGTAAAGCAGAGAAGCATGGAGGCAGCCCGACAACACTCAAAGATGTGTACATCTGCATAGCACATCTGCCCCGCCTCATGGCCACTTGCCTAGGTTTGACCCATGGCACATCTCCGCCTGACACCTGTCACTCTTCGTGTGTCTGGTCCTGCCCAGAGTTCAGGATTTGGGGGCCCTGGCAGGAATCCCTCACACTAATGTGCTTTTTATTTTTATAAGGAGAAGCAATGTGTTGTGGATATTTGTGGGGACCCCCACAGAAACCAAGTTTACATTCTCCACTGATTTATGACTATAAAGCAAAGTGACCTAAAAAAAAAAAAAAAAAACAACCTCCAATTATTGCAACGTAAACCCCACTTAATGTAAGTCCCTCTGGCAAACTCCCAGCTATTTCTCCAACTCTTCCCTCTTCCTCTGAAACCTGCTGTCAGGCACAGCTGCCTCTTCTCCCTGGTCTGGGCCAGTGATCAACATACCTCCCACCTTCAGAGGCAGAGCACTGTGCTTTCTAACTTCCCAAAGCACTGCCGTGATGTTAACAAGACAGTACAGGTTCCCAGAAGCATAACTTCTTCCTGAAAGGCAACTCTGTTCTCCTTGAGCTGATCATTCTAAGATGCATGGACTCTATCTCATGCACAATGCCTATCCCAGCTGGTCTTGCCTGTCTCCAGCCTGTCCCGGGTGCCAGAGCCCAACTCACAGTAGGAAGCTCCAAGCATCTTCACACCCATAACCTCCCCAACACTTTCTTCTCTCTTTACACCAAATTAAAGAAGTCCTTCCACACTTGCACCTAACATCAGTGTCTTTCCTCCTCTAGAATTAATCCTCAGGTTGACAATTTCTTCAGGAGGAAACCCACAAGTGTACCCTGGGAAAGAAAGTCAGAATAGTCCTAAGGGGTATATTTGGCAACATATAGCCTTTTACTTCAGAGAAGGCAACGGCATCCCACTCCAGTACTCTTGCCTGGAAAATCCCATGGACAGAAAAGCCTGATAGGCCACAGTCCATAGGGTGGCGAAGAGTCGGACACGACTGAGCGACTTCACTTTCACTTTTCACTTTCATGCATTGGAGAAGGAAATGGCAACCCACTCCAGTGTTCCTGCCTGGAGAATCCCAGGGAACGGGGAGCCTGGTGGCCTGCCATCTACGGGGTCGCACAGAGTCAGACACGAGCCTTTTACTGGGCTTCCCTGGTGGCTCAGATGGTAAAGAATCTGCAGACCCAGATTCAATCCCTGGGTCAGAAAGATCCCCCAGAGAAGGAAATAGCAACCCACTCTAGTACTCTTGCCTGGAGAATCCCATGGACAGAGGAGCCTGTCAGGCTACAGTCCACGGGGTCAGAAAGAGTTGGACAGGACTGCGACTAAACACACACGCTATTAGATGAAAGTGAAGCATGAGATGCACCAAGGGTCCCCTGCGCCTTGTCCAAGCCTGTCCCCAGTCCTCTTCACCACTTTTCCTAACCAGTAGGAGAGGCACTGATGCCTGTGTCCCCGACCCTGTTCTGGCTGGAGCTGCCCTTCCTCTGTGAGCAGATGTTGCAGTGAGAAGACTGTGTTTTCTAAGAACAGGCATGAGCAGGCCACATCAAGAGGTAAGAGCAAGGTAAAATGAAATAAAATAGGTCTCTACCTCTTTGGGGACAAGACACACTGCCGGCTGCTTCTGAGCACAAAGCACTTGCAATCTCAGTCTGCAGCACTTCCGTTGAGCTGTCTGCTGCATGTGGGGCTTCCCCCAGGAAAATGAGGGGTTATTATCACCTTACATCTGCATGACTGAAAGGGGCTCACCAAAGAGACAGTCCTCCAAGAAGGTCAGAAGTTCAGTTCCAAAAACGAACTGCAGCATTCATCCAGAAATGTTCAAACTGCCTTCGACTTCACAGATGGTAGAATTTCTAGCTTCTAAAACAAGTTTAGTGACTGTCAGCCTTCCTGCTGCTGCCTTCAGATGACACTCTCAATGCTGTCACATAGAGATCCCAACATGGATGTTTCTAGGTTCTTTAATCCAAATGGGTTGCTGGAAATGCAGCCAGGTGTTAAAAAAAATAAAAAGAATGAGGTCACAGATGGCAGGAACAGGTATTAAAGTATAATTTTTGATAAATTGAAGTCTTTAAGTAAAAACAGTATAATAAATCTGATGGCCCAATTTGGTAATCATGTCATGATGTATGTAAGTCAAACATTATGCTACATACTTGAAATTTACACAGTGCAGTATGTCAATCATATCTCAATAAAACTAGGATAATAAAGAGAGAGTAAAAACAGGATTCGGTGATGTTACAGATATTAAGAAGATGCTCTTAAAGACAGGAGAGAGTCAAATCTCATTATCGGACCACACAACTCTGTGACTTGGGCCAAGAACCCCCCTGTGATCTCCACTTCTCCTTCCCCTGGGTACCACCCCCTGGGCAGTGCCATGTAGCTAGACATAGTTGTAGCCTCTGAGAATCCCTGGGCAGTTCCATGTAGCTAGACATAGTTGTGGCCTCTGAGAATCCCAATGCCTTGCCCAGACCAAGCTGCCATTTCTAAGCAGCTGCCAGCCGCTGAGTATTTCCTGGGGTGCTCAAAAGGGCACAGGGGTTATGGAGTCCGCAGGGCTCTGCATGTGCTCACAGGGGTCCAGAACAATGTCCCCTGGTTGCCTCCTTTAGACACATCTCTGGCTACCACAGAACTTAGTCATTCATCAAACAGAGACCTGAACCAAGAGATGAGCAAGGGAAAAAGCCTTTGACTTCTAAAGTCTGCCCTGCCTGGTTCCTTCTGCCCTCAGGGTGCATTCTCTCCATGCAGCTCCTCAGCCCCCCAGGACGAGGGAATTTTAGTCAATTCACCTACAATCTAGCAGCCATGTTAATATGAGATTGACAGTCAGGGGACACTAAGCTCCCTTGTTCCGTGGACACATCTCATACAACACACCAGCGTGGAGGATGGGGCTGCTGTGCTGGCCCCGTGTAGTCATCTAAAATGTGTCAAGCTCAATGATCCCCCCACTTGCTGTTAGTGACCATTTCTGTATCTTCCCAACCCAGGGATCAAGTCTGCATTTCCTGCATTGCAGGCAAATTTTTTACCATCTGAGCCACCAGGGAAGCCCATTTCTATCTCAGAACATGATGCACTGACACATGCTGGCTGAAAGGGCTGTTTTTAAATAGAGAAGTCCAGAACACTTGCAAGAGAGATGGCTGAATGCTGGATGCCCCTTCTGCCAAGAGTTAGCATTGCTTTCCTCAGGATCCTTTGGCCAAGAGATGGGGACAGTAATCAAGCCATTCTTCCCTTCTACTGACTCTCCGGGGGACTTCCACTTACATGGTGGCTGCCTTAGGAAGAGATAAGTAAGACTCTACTCAGAGTGACCTCAGCACAATGAGCTCACAAGCCCTCCCTGCCACCAACCTTAACATGCCCAAACTGGAACATATCTATTCATTCAGAGATCTTGCATTTCTTAAGCTTCAATGGTACCATATCACATGAAGTCCCAGCCTAAGGGAAAAGGGAAAATCAGAAACACCACAGACAAAATCTCACAAACATGTTTAAACATCAGGAAGACATCTTCAAGAGAAGCAAGCAACTTCCAGCACAACCAGAATGTTCTCCTTCACACTAGAAGTAGCCACTGTCCTGGGCGTGTGGTTCCAGGCCCAGCTTCATCCAGTTCTTTGGTAAACCAAAGAACTTGAGTTTGAATTTAATTTGGCCCCTTTCATTTACAGATTGAGGTGCCCTTCAGCACCTCCCAGGGTTAACAAGGAAATGAGCTGATGAGGTATAATCTTTCAATTAAAAAAAGTACAAATGGGAACATATGTTAGCTCTTTTAAACCAACAATCTCCAATGTGACCATGAAATGATTATTTCCTATTTTTCCCTCAAATGCTCCATGAGATAGCTAGCAACAGGAGTGATAGGCTGTGAGGGTGGAAATCAGACCTGAGGCACAGCAAACACCCTCTTCCTTTGCCTTTCTTGCCAGTGTCACTGCATTTATTGATGGAGTAATTGGAAAGTTTGGCTTGGAGCCAAGTGTTGCCTTCTGAATGAAGGGCAGGGGGTAGAGGAGTCATGAAACGTTAACTGCAGCATGCGAGCTCAGGGCCACCTGCCCCCTGCTCCTGTGCTGCATCAATCACTGCAGCCTCCAGCTCACCCAACAGATGAGGCTTCCCTAGCAGATGCCTAGAAGAGGAATAACAAATGTTGACCTCCCCTGGGGCCAGCAGCTCCTGACTACATAATTAACATTTATAATATGGGCATGAAGTTATTTCCAAGCTCTGGAAACTCCATTTTCCAGACTGAGAAAATGAGTGCAGAATGAAGCAGTGGCCAGGATCCCCCAGCCAACAGTACCACAAGGCAGACACCCCATCTGTCACTGAGGAATCCCCAGCCTGCTGCCCTGGCGCTGAGCAGAAGCACAGTGATTGTCTGGAGAGACTCCTTTCTGACCACAGACTTCGCATCACCCCCTCCTACACCCACTGACATGTACAGGTGAACACAGAGACTCAGAAACACACACGCATGCACACACACACGCACACTCACAGACACGCACATAGATATACTTCTATTCATAACAAGGTTTGGAGCTAGAATTACCATTATTTCTTTTGTCAGTTAGATACTCCCTTTTGCTGGTGAAAATAAAGCTATTTATACCAGTAGGGCCCTGCTCTGTTTCATATTTCTCGTCGCATCTCAAGAGTCATTGAGAGCTTTTCTAGGCCAAAGTCTTCATTTAAAAGGTGGGGAAACTGAGACCCAGATGGGGAGGGGGCTGCTTAAGTGAAGGAGTGATGGTCAGGAATGAATCTGGTCCTTTGTCTTCTAAGCTAAATGGTCCTGAGCTCCTCTGGGCTATTAGTTTTCAGCCACCCCCCAGCAACACTAACTCTCTAATTAAAGCGGCTGCCATTCATTTAGTGTCCCCTTCCTGCCAGGATGGAACTGGGCCTTCAACACACATGAGCTCTCATCTCACTGTTGATGCTTCAGGGTGCACGATGATCATCACCCGCATCTTAGAACTGAAGGAATCAAAGTTCGGGGAGACAGGATAGTCAGCGTGACCACTGAAAGGTCACAACCAATTAGTTATCTGGTGAAACGGCAGGTTGATCATTTCCCCAGGCCTCAGAGCAGGTGAGTGGCCAAGCCAAGCTGTGCCCTGGAGCCCTTTCCCCGACTGTGGCTCCTCACATGGCCCCAGAGCCGGCCGCGCCTCCACCACCCACCTGCTGCTCCCTGTGGCTTCATCAGTGCTGCCCTCCACGCTAGATACTGAGCCTCCATCACAGCTGCCCTCTGCCTCTTTGGATCTCAACTCTTTCCGCTTCGGGACTCTTCCTCCGTCATCAGACTTCTGACTATCCCTCTGATTCTTTCACCCCTTGTGCCCACACTGGTCAGGACAGCTTCTCTCCTGGCTAGTCTGTCCTGTTCCTCATTTGGAGCCTACTAAGCATTCACTCCTCACATTTTTGCAGTTTACTCTGAACACAGGCAGTATCTTGGCCTTAAAATTATGCCCGTGAGTGTTCAGCTGCTGCTGCTTTCAAGAAGGAAAGCTTACCTTCCTTCCTCCTGAGTGTGGGCTGGACTTAGTGACTGGCTAGGACTCTTCCTCCGTCATCAGACTTCTGACTATCCCTCTGATTCTTTCACCCCTTGTGCCCACACTGGTCAGGACAGCTTCTCTCCTGGCTAGTCTGTCCTGTTCCTCATTTGGAGCCTACTAAGCATTCACTCCTCACATTTTTGCAGTTTACTCTGAACACAGGCAGTATCTTGGCCTTAAAATTATGCCCGTGAGTGTTCAGCTGCTGCTGCTTTCAAGAAGGAAAGCTTACCTTCCTTCCTCCTGAGTGTGGGCTGGACTTAGTGACTGGCTCCTCACAAAGAAGAGAGACGAAGTGACGGCGTGCCACTTCGGAGATTAGAATAGTGAGGGAAGCCGTGCCGTGTGGAGTCTGAAGGAGATGGTGCCACGGCAGTTTCTGGCCAACAGCTGCGTAAATGGGGCTGGAAGAGGAACCTCCAGCCTCAGTCATGTTTCAGTGACGTCTGCCCTCACCCACAGCATGATTCGAAAGACACCAAGCCAGAAGCACCCAGCTAAATTGCTCCTGAATTCCTAACCCACAAAACCTGTGAGATAAACATTCACTGCTTTAAACTGCTAATTTGAATAACAACATAGGCCTTAATTGGGCTTCCTGGTGGCTCAGCTGGTAAAGAATCCACCTGCAATGTGGGAGACCTGGCTTGGGAAGATCCCCTGGAGGAGGGCATGGCAACCCATTCCAATATTCTTGCCTGGAGAATCCTCATGGACAGAGCTGCCTGGAGGGCTACAGTCCATGGGGTCTCAAGAGTCAGTCATGACTGACTGACTAAGCACAGCACATAGGCCTTACCTAGCAGGAAGAGGCTCCTCTCACAATGACAATCAGATATAGCAGGTGGGCTACCTTATTTGTTTTCCTGAATTATTCTCTATGCTGCCCCCTTAATTGAAAACTGTCCTACACTTCTCCCTTCCCAGCGTCCTTCCTTGCCAGGTGCCCATTGATTCCAAGGTTTAAGTTAATGGATATTTTCAGACTAATCTTTGCTGTTAGTTCCATTCACCTAAAAAGCAAACAAACTAATGAGAAGTAAAAGAAAAATAACAAAATCACCAAAGATTTGGGGTACTTGTCTGACATAAACATACGCTGCTGCAAAATGATGTACGCAGCTATTGTGTGCATGCTAAGTCGCTTCAATTGTGTCCAACTCTTTGTGACCCCATGGACTGAAGCCCACCAGTCTCCTCTGGTTCTCCTGGAGAACCAGGCAAGAATACTGGAGAGGGTTGTCATTTCCTTCTCCAGGGGATCTTCCTGACCCAGGGATCAAACCTGCATCTCCCATGGCTCCTGAATTGCAGCAGATTCTTTACCACTAAGCCACCAGGGAAGCCCCATGCAGCTACAGCACCAAAGAAAATGTTCCATTGCTTTGTTCTTGGTCTCTAAGTTTGAGCTACAAGAGATTTTCCAGTCCAATGAAATGCAAACTGACATTAAAAACATGTCAGAGAGGTGACAGAGACAAAAGACTTGAATGTCTGAAATTGAGTCCAATTCTCAGGAGTGTGCCCTTTGCCCCTTGTGGACAAATTATTTGAAACATCTATACAGGGATAAAATCCTACAACAATAGACACAGAAAACCTCTTTGGGTTATTTGGTGGCCATGGAATTTTACTGAATAGAAGTTGCTTTAATAAAGTGGACTTAGAAATTCTGTTGGGAATTCCAAGGCTTTTATCATGGGACTGCTACTATGATAAGACAGAGTGAGTGTTCTTTAGGCCATGTACATGGAAGGAAGATGGACATGGTATTTTCTCTTTCATCCCCTTTGCTCCTCTTGTCCCATCCCCGTGTCACACTCCCTTGTCGGTCTGTTAAGCCACTCCAGTCTTCTCAGAAGAATGAGGGACAGGTTTCATTACTCATGACAGGTCTATCACTGGCAACCAAAGTGTTATCCTTTGTTTATTTGTGGAATGCTAACCAAGTCTTCAAATTGCCTAGGAACAACACGATTTCTAACCTTTGGAAATGGACAAGAAAATTAAGTGGAGCTTTCTAGCTATTTTACAAATAGCCCATAGCAAATAGCTTTGGTTGTAGGTACCATCATTGCTCATCCGTGCTCCATTAAATGCCCCACTCTGCCCACCCCTGAGTGAACCGCCAATAATTATGTGCATCTTCAGGAAACCAGGACACCAGGTAGGAGCTGATCTTATCACCTTCAGAATCACCAGGCTTAAGCCTCTTCTCATAATAGGGCTCCATTGAGAACACTGTCTGGATAGAAAGCTAAGCCTCTGCAGTGTGACAGAAACCAAGTCCTGGGCTATCTAGATGGAAGGCTGTCCCATAAAAGAGGTGACATCATTTAAAGTAAGACATGGCTAGAGGTGGTCATGTGGAGTGGATAAAAGCAAGCCTTAATTAGAGACAAAAATGAGCCTGCTGGGTTTGCTTTAGAAATTACAGATAAGGGAATTTCAAAATATATGCTGTATGGGCTTCCACTCACCAATTCCACTGACTAAATGGATTTCTGAAGCAGCCAACTGGAATGTAATCTATATTTCAAGAAAGCAAAATCAACTTTCATCCATCAAATTTGGAGATTTAGTGTTTCCACACATGCCAAAGCATGAAAAAGAATAAAATAATTTGAGATCAAAATCTGAAAACAAACAGGTGGATGAAAGCAAAAACAACTGGAACATTTCTTCTTGTCCCAAGCTCCAACAAACTCTAGGATCTAGTGGTACACTTCCATTTTGTTTCATCATCTGTAAAATGCAGATAGTAATAAAATATTAATAAAATCTTTTTCCTTATCAGATTTTTGTGAAGATATTGTTTAATATAAAATCACACATTAGAATGATTCCTCACACATAGGAAGCACTCAAAACATATCAGCTATTGTTGATGTTACTTATATCATCCCATTCTGTCTCTGCAAGCAAAGACACCTGGGAAAGCCACTCTATAAGCATAGTGTTGCTCGGTAAGCAGGGGGTCTGCACTTTGGAATGAATCCAGTGTTCACTGGCATCAGCCAAGACGCATTGGCTGTATGTACCTATCCGCTTCTTCATTACATGGATGTTACAGCCTAACTGTCCAAGGAGTCACACTGGAGATTAGCAAAATCAACTGAACAGCAGCAGAGACAATAGTTTTCATTATTTTTTCTAACACTTTTTATTAATTTTTAACACTGTCCTTTTAAACAAGCACATGATCCTACTTAATTATGTTCAAGGGCTACTTCAATGTAGATATGATTTCCACATCAGTTACAGGCAGTGAACCTACTTTCTTTGAAATGTCCTAACATATATACTGCTGATCAGGTCAAAGGTTCCTGCCTAGTGGTGGTTTAGTCACTAAGTTGTGTCTAACTCTTTGCAACCCCACGGACTATAGCCCACTAGGCTCCTCTGTCCATGGGATTCTCCAGGCAAGAATACTGGAGTGGGTTGCCATTTCCTTCTCCAGGCTAGTACTGTCAGAGATCTTTCCATGTGCACCATTAGGTATTCACAACAAACCTTTGAGATAGGAACTAGGCTGACAAGGCACAGCTAGATCCATTAACTTACCAGAGGACCAGAACTGGTAAGAGAGAGAGTTGGGATGCATTTTTTATTTGTTTTTTGAGTCATAATTCAATCTAAATGCAGAAGCCCCTCTAGACATTTTAAGTAGAGGGATTAAATATGATGAGTTGAGTTACAACATTGTTGGGAGAGCTGGAGGAGCAAAGAGGGCTTCATGCTATGATCCAAAGATAGACAATAGGGAGTAACTGCCCCCCCACCCCCACCCC
>SJXQ01009950.1:53985-124980 GCA_006408695.1 Aepyceros melampus
AAGAGTTGACTCATTGGAAAAGACCCTGATGCTGGGAAAGACTGAAGGCAGGAAGAGAAGGGGACGATAGAGGATGAGATGGTTGGATGGCATCACCAACTTAATGGATGTGAGTTTGGGTAAACTCTGGGCGTTGTTGATGGACAGGGAGGCCTGATGTGCTGCAGTCCATGGGATCGCAAAGGGTCAGACATGCCTGAGCGACTGAACTGAACTGAACGGCTGATATATTTCAATAGTGCATCCCATGTAAAAATTAGTGGCTATCTGATTCATCCCTAGATCTCACTGTTTAAAGCATTAATAAGGAAGTATATATATTACTATACCACAATTTATTATTTTATAGTTTCACAGCCAATATAATTGGTTTACTATGAAATCTTATGCTTTTTTATTTTAATCATTTTAAAATCAATGTTTGAAAAGAAGTTCATGGACTTCACCAGATGATGAATGGTTTGGAGTACAGCAACATTATTTACCCATGGCCAGAAGGACATAGCAGATTCCTAGCAGCACAGAGAATCTGAAATTGAACTCCTATCTATCAGACTCCATCAACCCTGATTTAATCATCACACAATACTGGGCTTTGAGAGTAACAGTAATCCTTTTTTGTATGTGGAATACCATCAACAACCTGAAGGTTCCTGGGAATATTCTTGGCATTGATACAGTCTTGAGAATCCCCACCAAACACTGGAGGAGTAGTTTTTTCATCCAAAAGACCAGTGCTTTTCAGGGAGAAGAGTCATTTTTCATCATCTTGAAAGAATTTTGCTCTATTTTCCCACACACATTGCCTTTTCAGTTGCAAAGTGCCTTTTCAGGTGACTTCATTAAGACATCTCAGAAATACAGAACTGACTCCTGTTTTCATCAGGCAGAGTAATGACATGTACAAAAACTAAATGTTTGGTGTGCTTAGAGGGGGAAATAAAGATGTTATCTTAAGACTTTTTCCATGAAACATCCAAGTCAAAAGACACCTGTGTGGTATTTTCTTTTCTGACAGGGCTTCCATCTGTGAGTATAGCTAAAAATATGACTGGCCTATTTGTCCTCGTGTATCTGAGAATGACATAAATAGAAGAGACCTCATTTAACAGATAAACAGGCCAAAAGAAACACGGTGTCATGGTTAAGGGCTCAACTGTACAGTCAAAAGGACTTGGTTTGAACCCAATTTCTCATCCTACTTGTACAACAAATCCTGGTTAGAGAGTCACTTCATCACAGGTTCATCAACTATAAAGTGACAGGGGCCAGGTGTGGGGATTTACTTCTCAAGACATTTTCTTTTTTATAACAAATGAGATAAAGTATGAGCTGATTAGCACCCACAATGATTATTAACACAAAAGAGACACGATCACTCAAGGTCATTAACATGGGACGGTAGAGAGACAGGTCTAAGACCCAGGCTACTGGCTTTTTCTGCAGTGCTCCTCTATGCATGGAGACTTCTATGGGACAATTTTCTATCCTCGAGGACTTGGCTGGGCAGCTGGTGAANTACTCCTTTTCCTATTTGGAACCAGTCTGTTGTTCCATGTCCAGTTCTAACTGTTGCTTCCTGACCTGCATACAGATTTCTCAAGAGGCAGGTCAGGTGGTCTGGTATTCCCATCTCTTTCAGAATTTTCCACAGTTTACTGTGATCCACACAGTCAAAGGCTTTGGCATAGTCAATAAAGCAGAAATAGATGTTTTTCTGGAACTCTCTTACTTTTTCCATGATCCACAGATGTTGGCAATTTGATCTCTGGTTCCTCTGCCTTTTCTAAAACCAGTTTGAACATCAGGGAGTTCACGGTTCACATATTGCTGAAGTCTGGCTTGGAGAATTTTGAGCATTACTTTACTAGCATGTGAGATGAGTGCAATTGTGTGGTAGTTTGAGCATTCTCCTGGTGATAGTTTTGTAAATGCTGTTGAAATGACAACAAAGGACTAGAAGATGACATAAACTTAACTGCAGGGTTTGAGAGGACTGACTCCAGTTTTGAAAGAAGATCTACTGTGGGTGAAATGCTATCAAAACAGCATTGCATGTTACAGAGAAATAATTTGTGAGAGAAAGAGTCCATCAACGTGACAAACTTTGTTGTTATTTTAAGAAATTAGCACAGCCATTGCCACTTTTAGCAACTGTCACCCTGATTAGTCAACAGCCATCAACATCAAGGCAAGACCGTCTACCAAAGAAAAGATTACAGTTTACTGAAAACTTAGATGATGGTTAGCATTTTTAACAATAAAGTATTTTAAAATTATATGCATTATTTTTAAGACATAATGTTATTGTCACACACTTGTCTGCAGTATAGTATAAACATAATTTTTATATGTACCAGGAAATAAAAAAATTTGTGTGACTTGCTTTATTGCAGTATTTACCTTATAGAGGTTGTCTGGAACCAAACCTTCATTACATCTAAGGTATACCTGTTATTTCTTCAGTTTGTATAGTTCCTTATGGAGAAGAAAATGGCAACCCACTCCAGTGTTCTTGCCTGGAGAATCCCATGGACAGAAGGGCCTCATGGGCTGCAGTTTATGGAGTTGCAAAGATTTGGATATGACTAAGCAACTAACACATGCCATTTCAGCTTTGGAAAAGTTTCATAAGAATGATGTACTTTTGGGTAGCTGGGGAACTTATTATACTAGATGTATTCATTCAGTTCAGTTCAGTCACTCAGTGGTGTCTGACTCTTTGCAACCCCATGAATCACAACATGCTAGGCCTCCCTGTCCATTACCACTCCCGGAGTTCATTCAAACTCATGTCCATCAAGTCAGTGATGCCAACCAGCCATCTCATCCTTGGTCGTCCCCTTCTCCTCCTGCCGCCAATCCCTCCCAGCATCAGGGTCCTGCCCAGTGAGTCAACCCTTCGCATCAGGTGGCCAAAGTATTGGAGTTTCAGCTTCAGCATCAGTTCTTCCAGTGAACACCCAGGACTGATCTCCTTTAGGATGGACTGGTTGGATCTCCTTGCAGTCCAAGGGATTCTCAAGAGTCTTATCCAACACCTCAGTTCAAAAGCATCAATTCTTCAGCACTCAGCTTTCTACACAGTCCACCTCTCACATCCATACATGACCACTGGAAAAACCATAGCCTCGACTAGATGGACCTTTGTTGGCAAAGTAATATCTCTGCTTTTCAATATGCTGTCTAGGTTGATCATAACTTTCCTTCCAAGATGTATTCATTATGAACAACCAAAGCTGTTTTCAATTTAGTTATTCAGGTATACTCAAGGCAGGAGTTGATAATTCTAAATTGTAGAATCAAATTGGCACTGGACATTGATCAGACAATGAAATGCAAAAATCCTCTTAGTATGCAGATGATAAAGCAAAACAAATTAGTAAGTTTATCATAGAATCTGTGGGGAAAGAGACCAGAATTTTTTTGTAAACAAGTAGAAATTAATACTGTAATTTACATGACAATAATTGATACTTTTAGTAGAAGGGTGATATATAAGAGTAATTAATATATTGTGTCATTGATATTACCTTTATTTAATAGGTCGCCTTTATAGTTTTGTTTTAATGAAAATAAAATTTAGGGCTATTTAACTTTTCCTCCCAATTGTTATCTCCCTAGCATTTTTTTCCCTGTAAGATACTTACTATATCAGTCTGCTTTCTCTTTACATGTAGATTTTTCAAGAACACTTGTAATTAGTGTCAGATTTCATAAATAAGAATTACATATACCCCGTCCTAAGATATAGCAGTAGGTACAAACTCAACCTCAACACTCATTTCCATATCTGAATCAGTGATTTGTGTGTGTTTCATGACTCAGTGGTTAGATAACAAAATCAATTTGGTAGGCCATGGCTATAATTTTAGAAAAGGAAAAGAATTAGTACGAATAAAAAAATTCTAGAGTTCCTCATGCATTGTCTTAGTTTAGGCTGCTATAGCAAACTACCATAGATTGGATGGCTTAAACAAGATTTTTGCTTTTCACAGTTCTGGAGGCTGAGAAATTTAAGATCAAGTTTCTAGCCAATTCAGTGTCTGGTGAAGGCCCTCTTGTTAATATGCAGACAGCTACCTTTTGCTATATTATCACATGTTGAAGAAAGAGAGTGAGTGAGCATGCACCAGCAAGCAAGCTAGCTCTCTGATCTCTTCTTATAATGGCACTGATCCTGTCATCAAGGTTCCACATCATCTAAACCTAATTACCTCTCAATGGCCATACTTCCAGTTACCATCACATTGAGGGTTAGGGTTTCAGTGTAAGAATTTTGGAGGCACACAAGCATGTAGTCCATAACACACATAATATGTGTGTTTCATGAAACTTATATTTCAGTTTTATGCTTGTGGATAAAAATAGCTATTTAAGTGCATTTAAGTAATAATGTAAAATAGATTTATTTTGGTTCTGGACAGAAAGCTTGGTGGTGGTGGTGGTGGCAGTGGTGGTGTAGCCACTAAATTGTGTCCAACCCTTGTGACCCCATGGACTGTAGCCTGTTGGGCTCCTCTATCCATGAGATTTCCCAGCTAAGAATACTAGAGTGGGAGTGCCATGCCCTTCTTCAGGGGATCTTCCCAACCCATGAATCAAACCCACGTCTTCTGCATTGTAGGCATATTCTTTACCTTTGAGCCATCAAGGATCCCCCCAAAACTTGAGAAATGTCTAAATTCAGTTAGATCACTGTACTGTACCAACACAGTTAATATGTAATACTAATTCTTGATGTTATTTTTCAGAATAAGGAATCAAAAGAAGAGCAAGTGTAAGTATTTATTTCATTTAAAAATTTTTCTTATACTTTCCAAGTGTGCTTTACCAGTATGACACAACCTTGCTTTGGTACATATTCTCAGAATATGGCAATATTCTTAAGAAAAGACAGTTTTTTTTTATCTTAATAAGTTGTCAGGTTTTTTATTGAAAGTGACAGAAAGTTAAATTATCGCTTGTTTTGGGAGAATAGAATCTCTTACCATTTTTCTGTGTGGCTACTCAAGAGTTATGCAGTGCTAACTGCTTTATTCAAGGACTAAATTTGTTTCCAGCATAAAATCTTTTAAAATACAGTCTACATTATAGTTAGTCAATGTAGATGAAATAAAACTTAACCTTAAAGACAGATTATCTTTTGTCTCAGTAACCCCTTTTACAAAAAGAGTTTCATGTGGTTTAGTTTGTTTAATTAATTTAAGATGTCTTATTTTTTTTATAATCTCAGTTGTTAACAGTGAATTTTGAACCTTTACTGAACAGCTGTTAATGTCTGAAGATAATTGTGAGCTATGTTCTCCAGCAACATGATTAATGACAGTGTAGTAGAGGAAGGAAGTAGGGGAGACATCCCATGAAGAGATCAGTTAAAAGTTTTGTTAACTGAAAAGTAGTAGCTATAGAGAACTCTCTGTAAGGACATACTTATCTTTAAAATGGTAACAAGAACAACTTTGTTAGCTTTAAAGCATCTTGTAGTTGATATTTTCTCATTGATAATGGACATGATCCACTTGGTACATAAAAGTTCATCATCCAAGATGGGTTTTCACTTTCTCTGTCAACAAGTTGAGCCACTAAACTGATAGTGTGTGTCTGTGTCTTTTCAAGGTTATGTCTATTGTTCAATCACTAAGTCTTGTCTGACTCTGTGACCCCGTGGACTGCAGCACATCAGGCTTCCCTGTCCTTCACTATCTCCCAGAGTTTGCTCAAATTCATGTCCATTGAGTCAGTGAGGATATCTAACCATCTCATCCTCTGCTGCCCTTTTCTCCTTTTGCCTTTAATCTTTCCCAGCGTCTGGGCCTTTGCCAATGAGTTGGCCTTCACATCAGGTGGCCGAAGTATTGGAGCTTCCACTTCAACGTCAGTCCTTCCAAAGAACATTCAGGGTTGATTTTCTTTAGGATTGACTGATTTGATGTTCTTGAAGTCCAAGGGACTTCCCCAGCACCGCAGTTTGAAAACATCAATTCTTCAGCACTCAGCCTTCTTTACGGTCCAAGTCTCACATCCTTATATGACTACTGGGAAATCCACAGCTTCAACTATACAGACCTTTGTTGGCAAATTCATGTCTCTGCTTTCTAATATGCTGTCTAGGTTTGTCATAGCTTTCCTTCCAAGGAGTAAACATCTTTTAATTTAATGCCTGCAGTCACTGGACCATCTGCAGTGATTTTGGAGCCCAAGAAAATAAAGTCTGTCACTGCTTTCACTTTCCCCTCTTCTATTTGCCATGAAGTGATGTAACCAGATGTAATGATATTAGTTTTTTGAATGCTGAGTTTTAAGCCAACTTTTTCACTCTTCTCTTTTACCCTCATCAAGAGGCTCTTTAGTTCCTCTCAATTTCTGCCATTAGAGTGGTATCATCTGCATATATGAGGTCATTGGTATTTCTCCTGGCAGTCTTGATTTCAGGTAATCATTCATCCAGCCTGGCATTTCACATGATATACTCTGCACATAAGTTAAATAAGCAGGGTGACAATATACAGCCTTGACGCACTCCTTTCCCAATTTTGAATCAGTCAGTTGTTCCATGTCCAGTTCTAACTGTTAATTCTTGGCATACAGGTTTCTCAGGAGACAGGAAAGATGGTCTGATATTCCCACTTCTTTAAGAATTTTCCATAGTTGTTGTGATCCATACAGTCAAAGACGTTAGCATAGCTAATGAAGCAGAAGTAAATGTTTTTCTTCAACTTCCTTGATTTCTCCCTGATCCAATAATCTGGTCCCTCTGCCTCTTTGAAATCCAGCTTGTGCATCTGGGAATTCCAAGTTCACATACTGCTGAAGCCTAACTTGAAGGATTTTGAGCATAACCTTGCTAGTATGGGAATGACAATGGCACCCTACTCCAGTACTCTTGCCTGGAAAATCCCATGGACAGAGGAGCCTGGTGGGCTGCAGTCCATGGGGTTGCTAAGAGTCAGACACAACTGAGCGACCTCACTTTCACTTCTCACTTTCATGCATTGGAGAAGGAAATGGCAACCTATTCCAGTGTTCTTGCCTGGAGAATCCCAGGGACGGGGGAGCCTGGTGGGCTACCGTCTATGGAGTCGCACAGAGTCGGACACGACTGAAGCGACTTAGCAGCAGCATGGGAAATGAGCACAACTGTACAGTAGTTTGGATATTATTTGGCATTACCTTTCTTTGGGATTGGAATGAAGACTTATTTTCCAGTTCTCTGGCCACTACTAAGTTTTCCAAATTTGCTAACATATTGAGTGTAGCATTTTAACAGCATCATCTTTTAGGATTTTAAATAGCTCAGCTGAAATTATGTCACTTCCACTAGCTTTGTTCCTACTAGTGCTTCCTAAAGCCCACTTGATTTCATACTCCTAGATGTCTGGCTCTAGGTGAGTGATCATACCATCATGGTTATCTGGGTCATTAAGACCTTTTGTGTGTAGTTTTTCTGTGTATTCTTGCCACTATCTCTTAATCTCTTCTGCTTCTGTTAGATCTTTATCGTTTCTATCCTTTATCATGCTCATCCTTACATGAAATGTTCCCTTAATATCTCCAATTTTCATGAAGATACACCTAGGCTTTCCCATCATATTGTTTTCCTCCGTTTCTTTGTGTTGTTCATTTAAGAAGGCCTTCTTACCTCTCTTTGCTATTCTCTGGAACTCTGCATTCACTTGAGTCTATCTTTCCCTTTCTCCCTTGCCTTTTACTTCTCTTTCCTCAGCTGTTTGGAAAGCCTCCTCAGACAACACTTTGTCTTCTTGCACATCTTTTTCTTTGCGGTGGTTTGATCATGGCCTCCTGTACAGTGTTATAAACCTCTGTTCATAGTTCCTTAGGCACTCATGTCTACCAGATCTAACCCCTTGAATCTTTCTTCACCTCCACTGTATAATCATAAAGGATGATTTAGGTCATACCTGAATGGCCTCATGGTTTTCCCTACTTTCTTCAATTTAAGATTGAATTTGGCAATAAGGAGCTCATGATCTGAGCCACAGTCAGCTCCAGGTCTTGTTTTTACTGACTGTATAGAGCTTCTTCATCTTTACTGCAAAAAAAACATAATTAGTTTGATTTCATTATTGACCATCTAGTGATGTCCATGTGTGGAGTTGTCTCTTGAGTTGCTGGAAAAGAGTGTTTGCTATGACCAGTGAAAAAGTAAGTTTATGTCTAAATACCATAAATGTAAATTATTAAAGGATGAAACAGTATAATCAGTCATTTTGCTTATTTTCACTTACATCATAGACCTAAACCTGGATGATCATCAAATCACCCAGGGAACTTTGTTTTAAATGAAAAAATTCAAAACACACAAAAGTAAAGAGAATAATAACAATATATTTGTAAGTATACCTATCATCCTGATTTTACAGTTTTCATTGTTTTCCCACATTTGCTTCATTCTTTCCTTCACATTTATTTTTTGAATGTTTTCAGTCTCAAAACTGTATAATTTTATCTATACATGTTTCAGTTTACATCTCTTTAATAGAATAATATTTTCCTATATTATCACAATGCTATTATCATACTTTAAAAATTTAGAAGTAACCTTTTCTAGCTTTTCAAAAGTATAAATTCATATTTTTGCATCTGTTGTGGTTTCAGGAAGAATATAAATTTTTAAAAACTGTTGAAGTAATATGGAAAACTGAGTTTTGGAACTGTGGTCTAAACAAGTAATTTATTTCATTGAACTTTCCAAAATGTTTGAGTTAGTCTAGAATACTTGAGTGATATGTAATGACTGTTCTAAAGTGTTTTACAAGTTATTCTATAAGCGTAATATGTCCTTTTTCCTAGGTCTCATTGACCTCAGATAAGTACTAACGCATCTATTTTCTTTCTATTTGCTAATAAAGTCAAGTAATTTATATCATGGTATATGTAAAGTACTATTTCTTGTTATTATTCAGCAAGATTAGGAAGGAAATCCATAGCTACTAAATAATAGGCCAACTGAAATGATACTAGCATGCATTTAAATTTTAGACATAGGTATAAAAATGAATTAATTGCCATTGTACTTATAGTATTTCCTTTCTTTTCTCAGTGGTTTCTAGTTACTGAAATTCATTATCACTACGGTTTTTTTTTTTAAATAAAATCTTGTTAAAAAAAAAAAAAAAAAAAAAACCTGTTACAAAACAAACCTCCATCTTAAATCTGCTTTATGTATGTTACTATTCAGAGCCCTCTATTTAAATGTACATGAGACCTAAGCATTGAAGTTGATCAAACCAACCTGCCTGTCAGGAATGCTGTAATGATTAAATAATATAGCAGATGTGGAAATGCTTGTCAATATTTCCCAAAGTATTATTTCTCAAAGTAACTGATGTTAATAATGACTTGAAAAATGAACTCCATGGTCTCATAATTCTTAGAAGCACTACTATGAACAGAATAGGTGCCTCAATTGAGTGCTATATCAAATATGCCAAAATTCATTGTGAGTCTCCAAAAGAAACACACGGTATCAGCACTGTCCAAACTTTGAACCTTTCTGATCTAAGCATCTCACGAGACCAGTACGATATTAATTTGGGAAATAATGGCTTAGATGAAAAACACTATACAGTTATAAAAGGTCACATTGGTTATGTCACCACTATAGCCCAAATATGATAGGAAAGGAAGAGCAATTGAAGAAAGAACAAGCAAATCTGTATGCAATCAGTAGATTTATGAAAGATGATGCAAGCAATATTCAAGAAGATTCTACGACTGAAGACAAGTTATATAGTCTGGATGAATTGCATATTCTGGACATGATACAGCAGGTAAGCCTGATTGGAGAGGGTAGAGTCCTGCCTTCCTTTTTCCAGAATAATTGTTAACGATTTTCTCCCCATGACTCTTTGAACATCATATTAACCTAGTGATTTATGTTGTGTTTATGAGGAAAAAGAAAAGTAGGAAAGGAGAGACAGGGATGGCTGACATAAAAAAGAACTCTGCTACTGCTACTGCTAAGTCGCTTCAGTTGTGTCCAACTCTGGGACCCCATAGATGGCAGCCCACCAGGCTCCCCCATCCCTGGGATTCTCCAGGCAAGAACACTGGAATGGGTTGCCATTTCCTTCTCCAGTGCATGAAAGTGAAAAGTGAAAAAGAAGTCGCTCAGTCATGTCCGACTCTTAGCAACCCCATGGACTGCAGCCCACCAGGCTCCTCCATCCATGGGATTTTCCAAGAGTACTGGAGTGGGGTGCCATTGCCTTCTCTGTAGAAAAAAAGAATTCTAGGAACTAGAAACTCTTCGCTTTAGTCCTCAAACCATTTCCTGATTTAAAGTATTGGTCAGAGTTTATTACAAATGCATATCTTATAAAGAGTTTTCAAATAACACAAGGAAGAAAAAATACCCTAGCATAATCCCATTGGATTAAATTTCATTAGGAAAATAGCTTTATAAAACAAAGCTACTTTCATTTTTTAGATAATTAAACTTGGCTGTTACAAAGAAATATCTACAAAAATATTAATAACACTTTTTGGGGTTCCTTTCCTGTTAGTAGTCAGTGCTGGGGATGATATACATATATGAAGGTGCACATGAGCATGATCTATATGCTCAACAGAGCACTTAATGAGGCAAAACTATGAAAGCTCTTTTTTTGTGAAAAACCACAGGATTTACTTACCCATGAGAATTTGATACTAAGATAATTTTATGATAACCTGTTCCAGGGTTTAAGTATAATAATATATAGTATATAGTATCAATAATATTGATTGTCTAAGGAAACAGTGCAAATGATTCTCTGACTGATAGTACATTAGTATGATTGTCATATCTTTCTGTCTCCTTTCCAATTAAAATACATAAAGTTTAACTGAAATGACATATTCTAGGCTTTGGATGTCACACTAAGGTTTACATGTGGGGTCTTTAGTTTTCATTCAACAGCTATGAGAACTCAAAAATAGATCAAAATGTCACACACATTTTGAAAAATGTTTATCCATTCATTTATTCAAAAAGCACTTCGCACCTACTTTGTGTCAAGAGGTATGCCAAAATATGGTCCCTGTGATGATAGTATTTATAATCCAGTGGAGAAATTGAACATTAACCTAAGGTGATAATTCCTAAGGTAATAATTAGGTACTTGAGCAATCAAGATTGCCTGAGTTAGAATTCTGGCTCTTTCACTTACTGTGTGACCTTGGGCAAGTTACCTAGTTTTATCATCTCTAAAACAGGAATATCGAGTACCTACTTCATATGATCTTGTGACAACAAAAGCATTATGAAAAAAACTTTAAAAATGGTGAGCTTGCAGGTAACATTATCCAGTAGTAGCAGCAGCAGACAAGTAACTCTGGTATTGTTCAGTGAATGCTGTAATTGGAGAGAGGTAGATTTATTTAAACTAATCAGAGAATGATGTTTGCATTGAAAGCTATAATGCATGAATTAGCAACTTAAATACCCACCAAATAACTAAAATAGTCGTGCTTTTCCTTTAAATAACTGTCATATTAAGTGCTTTTTTTAAAAAAGTTACTTATTTATTTCTGTCTGTGCTGGGTCTTTGTTGCTCTGTGGGTTTTTCTGTAGCTGTGGCAAGTGGAGGCTACTCCCTAGTTATGGTATGTGTGCATCTCATTGCGGTGGCTTCTCTGGTTGTGGAGCACAGGCTTAGTTGCTCCACAGAATATAGGATCTTCCAGGAGAGGGACTGAACCCATGGCACTTACATTGGTAGGTGGATTCTTTACCACTGAGCCACGAGGGAAGCCCCCTAAGTGCTTTTTTAAAGAGAAAAATAAAGCATTCATATTCCATTTGCTCAATAGGGCTCAACCAAGATAACTACAGAATATGGAGAAACTGAGAAGGAAAAGCTCGCTCGACAACGGCAGCTTTGTAAATTGCACTATCAATGTGAAGTAAGTACTTTTGCCCTTAGATCTGCGGCAAGTTAGTGAGAGTTTTTGAAGAGTCCATTTTTTTCTTTAAATTTCTGAAGACTTGAACAAAATTAGTTGAAATAATATTTTTCATTAATCAGGATTTCAAAAGACAGTTGAAAACAGTGACTTTGTGGTGGCAAGAAAACCAAATGCAGATTAAAAAGAAAGATAAAATCATCGCATCTCTTAACCAACAAGTGGCTTTTGGAATCAGTAAGATGTCCAAGTAAGTGCAAATCTGTAAAATCCTGTGTTAAAAGATAATCCCTATGTAGCCACTAGGTGGCATTGTGACTGCACATTAGGAACTGCCAACCACAAGGACTGCACTTTCTAAAAGTTTAACCCACTGTATTTTTGCCTTTCCAGCTGGATTGAGAAATAAGCAACTGCTCACTCTATATATCAAGCTTTTCATATACTGGCTGAATAAGTGTGAAGATAATAGAATCACATCAGAATGATAATTAACTTTCAGGTCATGGCTCTAATTTGTAAAAATGTGACTAATGATTGGCTAGTTTATAGCATATGAGAATTACATTCCTCAAAGACATCACTGACTCACTTTTATACTTTTTAATGTTGGCTTCTGAGAGTATTTGTGTTTTAAGCACAAGATACTGAAAACAAATCAAATTCCTGGAGAAACTTTTCTCCCCTATCAATCTCATATCTCTTATAACCTTAAGTATTAAATGCCTAAGACTAAAAATTCTGATTTAATATGGAAAATTAGTATCCTGCTCCATTCTTTTTAATCTAGCCACTTCCTCAAACCACTATTGGGTGAAATAGTAGTATAATTTATAGCATATTATTTTGATAAACAGTGATACCACAAAATACCAGTCATTCATGATGTCTGATTTGAAATCCACTGCAGTTCCAAGCGGAGAAGACAGTGGCAACCCACTCCAGTGCTCCTGCCTGGAAAATCCGATGGGCGGAGGAGCCTGGTAGGCTGCAGTCCACGGGCTCGAGAAGAGTCGGATACGACTGAGTGACGCAGCAGCAGCGGCAGTTCCTAGACTGCTAATAATGAAAATAGGTTCAGGGAGTACCTCAGTGTAAGGAACCCATGATGCCAATTGGAAAATTGGAAGAATGCTTGACAGGGATTTTGGTCTTAAATTTTCTCCCACATAACATATCATTCAACCTGAAGGGGTTTTAAGGAAGAACAGGACGCCATACCTCTGGCAACATGATATCACTTGCAAACACTTTCAGGTTTTGTAGACCTAAGATAGCTGGGGCAAACAGATATCACTTAAACCACACTTCAGGATTCAAAACTTTGTCTTTTAGCCTGGAAGATAATGACCAATCCATGAATATGTTACATAGCATCAGAGATCAGAAAAGCAATGCCACCCATGCAGCTGCCTTTCTCCTTCACTACCTGAAATGTTTCTCTTCAATTCTGATACCTTACCCAGTGTAAGCAACCAGTTATAAAAAGCTGAGTCCATCAAATTCTCTAATCAAGTGTTCTCATGAAAAATTCTAGCTTGTGTGTGCATTGTGAGAGGACGTCAAACATTTATCAAGTTCCCACGGTGTGCAAACAATTATGCAAGGACATGTAAAAGATGCCAGGGCGTATCAGATATTAACTGTGAGCTTGTGGAAAATATAGATTAATATGAGAGGATTAAAGTTACATACAATAGAGGGACCACCACTTCACCAACAGGTAGTAGCTTCTTGAGTTGCAAGTCCTCCTTAAAACTAAAACACCCTTGATAGAACACAACAAACACAGGAAGACTCTGAAAGGTAGAAGAAGAAAGGTGCTGCAAGGAGATCCAGCCAGTCCATTCTGAAGGAGATCAACCCTGGGATTTCTTTGGAAGGAATGATGCTAAAACTGAAGCTCCAGTACTTTGGCCACCTCATGCGAAGAGTTGACTCATTGGAAAAGACCCTGATGCTGGGAGGGACTGGGGACAGGAGGAAAAGGGGACAACCGAGCATGAGATGGCTGGATGGCATCACGGACTCAATGGATGTGAGTCTGGGTGAACTCCGGGAGTTGGTGATGGACAGGGAAGCCTGGTGTGCTGCGATTCATGGGTCGCCAAGAGTCGGACATGACTGAGCGACTGAACTGAACTGAACTGAACTCAACTAGAAACCTTGGAACTTGAAGAATGATGTGACAGTGATTTTTCTTATTGCCTTCCATGTATACTAGACAGGGCACTGCAGAAACCTCCAACATGGAATTGCTAGTAAGCACAGAGGAGGGGGGCACTAAAGCACCAAGAAAAGTCTGTTCCCTTTAACCAAATGATGAGGGAAAGGAAGATAGAATAACATGAAACCTTTTTGGCACTACACATTTTCTCTAGCCAAACACCCGTAGCTCCACACCACCCGCCCTGGACACAGGTGCTGCACTCTGACAAAAGATGGACATACTTGGTTCCTCCTCAGCTACAAATAGAATTGTTCTGATTATTAATAATAAAAGATTTCTAACATTTTATGGCATTCTTTCTTCTTAGATTACAGCGTCAGAGTCATGCTAAAGATAATGAAATCAAGAACCTTAAAGAGCAACTTTCTATGAAAAGGTAACAAACAGCTGGTCCTACAATAGACTACTGTCAGAGACTAGGGCTTATGAGTTCTTTTCTCTTTATTGCAATCATTACTGCTATCTGTGACTGCTTTATGAAACTGGCTAAGTTTTGTTCTGATTCATACATTTTTTATAATTGTTGTTTTGAGAATAAGATTCACCCTGTTAAAGTATACAATTACTTGGTTTTTAGTATATTCACAGAGGATTACAACCATCCCCACTATCCAATTCCAGGACATTTTTATCACCCTAAAAAGAAACCCTAGATCCATTAGAAATCACTTGATTCTCTTTCCCCCCAACTTCTGACAACCACTAGTCTTTTTTTTTTTTTTTTTTGTCTGGACATTTCATATAGATGGAGTCATATAATACATGCCTCTTCTGATTAACTTCTTTCACTTAACATGATGTTTTCAAGGTTCATCCATATTGTAGCAGGTATCAGTACTCATTCCTTTTTTATGGACAAATAATATTCCATTATGTGGATATACCACATTTTTATCAGTTGATGGACATTTCATTTGTTTCCAGTTTTGACTATTATCAGTAATGCTGTTATGAATATTTGTATACAAATTTTGTGTGGACATATGCTTTTAGTTCTCTTGAGTATATACCTAAGAGTGACTTCATAAGACATGCAGTAAGCTCTGTGTTTAACTTTTGGAGGAACTGCCAGACTGTCTTCTAAGTGACTGTACCATTTTACAATCCCATCAGCAATCTGAGTATTTTGATTCTCTACATTCTCACCAATACTTATGTTATCTGTTTTTGTTTCACCCATCATAGTTTTTGTGAAGTGGTATGTATCTTTGTGGTTTTCATTTGCATTTTCCTAATAATTATCTTTTCATGTGCTTACTGTCCTGTCCATTTGTGTATCTACTTGGAGAAGTGTCCATTTACTTCCTTTGAATATTTTTAATATTAGATTGTTTCTCTTTCACTGGGCTTCCCTAGTGGCTAAGTTGGTAAAGAATCTGTTTGCAATGCAGGAGACTCGGGTTCGATCCCTGAGTCAGGAAGATCCCCTGGAGAAGAAACTGGCAACCCACTCTAGTACTGTTTCCTGGAGAATTCTGTGGACAGAGGAGCCAGGCAGGCTACAGTCCATGGGATTGCAGTCAGACTTGACTGTGTGACTGATTTTCACTTTCACTTTTTTCTCTTATAACTATTGACTTTTAAGAGTTCTTTGTATATTCTGGACACAAGTTCCTTGTCAGATACATGATTTATAAATATTTTCTTCCATTCTATGGATTGTGTTTTTACTTCCTTGTTGATGTCCTTTGAAGCACAGTTAATTTTGATGAAATCCAATTTATTTTTTTCTCTCATAGGCAAAATTTTCACAGCATTCAATGGTATTATAATTCTTTTTTGTTGACTCTTTCCATATTTTATAATTTTTTCCCTCAAAATACTTTGGCCTTAATGGATATGAACAACATATTGTTTTATCAAGCTTCTCATAAATGTTTGTCAGATATTGTCAGGTATTCAAGCATCCAGATGTTTTAATAATAAAACAGAGGAAAGCCTTGTGAAAAAGTTCCTATTACAATGCTATATGTCCAATTAAATGCTTTCATTGGGAATATAATTTGATATGTATTGTCTAGTGTTCTGGGGCTCAAGTGTAGGAAGTTGAAATGGGTTAGGAAAAAGAGAAACCTCATAGGTAACCATTTTCCACAATGTCCTTCATAAATAATATCCTTATAAGCATCTCCTCCTCTCTTTCTCAACCTACAGGAATTGTTTTCATTCTGAGGTACTGAATATGAGCACTGAGATAACCAGTAAAATATTTTAATACAGTGATGTAGCTTTATTACAGGGATGGTTGCTATTGTTATAAAAAGGCTTGTAGAAATTTATTTGATGTAAAATTTGTTAATAATAATAGCTTATTGCTTAGTACTTAATATGTGCCAGATGCAAGTATTTTATATACATTATCTGAATGAATGTTTCACAACAGCTCTTTGAGGTAAGTAATATAATTTTCTCTATTTTTCTATGTGAGGAAACGGGTATAGAGAAGTAACTTGTCCATGGTTTCACATTTAATAAGTTGTGAAGGTCAGATTCATCTTCAGACAGCTTGATTTCAGAGCCAAATTTAAATCATTACCTCTGTACTGACAACTTTAAACCTTCCACACTCATGATAGTAAAGGATAACACTAAGGGTTAAGCAGTGCCTCGTCTTGCTTCTATGTGCCATATAGTTTTCAGGAAATCATTTCCTATTCATTGAATAGCTTGTATCTGTGTGCCTCCTGAATAAAGTGGAAGAGTCTGACCTTGCTGCAATGTTACTGACTCTTTAATTATCATATATTTCAGATCTCAGTGGGAAATGGAGAAGCATAATCTGGAAAGCACAATTAAAACATACTTAAACAAACTGAATGCAGAAACTAGCAGGGCTTTAACAGCTGAGGTAAAAAAAGAGAGAGAGAGATGGAGTTGGGGAGGGAAGTTTTGCTTGTGTACTAGTAAATACTAAAATACTAAAGAATTTTGAAAAGATATTTTTTGAATAAACAGAATTAAGACATCTGAGGACCAGAAAAACACAGTTCAAACTCTTGTGCTTTTCTTTTGACTCACTGGCGTTCTGTACATTTACTTGAAGGTTAATGATCTTACGTTGTTTTCCCCCAAATGACTCCAAGAAATTGGTTTGCTTTGGTATATATATCATACTGATTCTGGAAAATTCTTATTAAACCAGGTGACTAAGCCAAATGTCTAAGAATAATATTTCACTGCTGCTATAATAAATCCTTTCTTTGCTGTTTAACTGTATAGATATTTCAAAACCACACACACACCATACATTCCAGTCAAAAACTAACTTACCTCTTACCCTAGAAAGTCATCCAGTCTCTCCTAAGTTATTTTTGAATACCACAGCTAGGATTTCTCAAAAGAAATGCGATTTTATGTATGTGTATAATTTTTATTTGTAGATAACCAATCTTGATGTACAATAAAATTCAAATTTTTGGAGAGCTCGTTGACATTAAAAGCATCACAAATCTTCTCACCTTTGTCATGGGTAAGGTCTATTTTTAACAGAGTACTCTGAAATCCAGAGCTCAACAATCAAGGGTTGATCTCTGCACCAAAAATCCCTGGAGAGTGATGTATTAGGGTATTAAATTTAACTGGGGAAAGAAAACAACCTCAGATTACCTTAAGAACTCAAGTTTGTAGGCTTTTTCACTGCTTTTAATTGGAAAGTTTCTACTTCAATTTATTAATTTTAGAAACATTTAATGCTGTCCAAGAGTATAGTAAGCTACCTTCAGTGAATATTGAGTGATCCGTAGAAAAAAACAAAGGCCAAATGACCATGCATCAATAATACTTGGAGAAACATCAGACTAGATGACCTCCAAGCCCAGCTGGGTGGCATAGTCCTATATGGTCTCATTGTTTTCTTACTTCTTCATCAATTAAAACAAAAGTCAAATAGCAGGACTTCTTTTGAGTGTTCTTAAACTTTGCAAATGATACCACTCCTATGGCAGAAAGTGAAGAAGAAGTAAAAAGCCTCTTGATGAAAGCGAAAGAGAAGAGTGAAAAAGTTGGCTTAAAGCTCAACATTCAGAAAACGAAGATCATGGCATCTGGTCCCATCACTTCATGAGAAATAGATGGGAAAACAGTGGAAACAGTGTCAGACTTTATATTTTTGGGCTCCAAAATCACTGCAGATGGTGACTGCAGCCATGAAATTAAAAGATGCTTACTCCTTGGAAGGAAAGTTATGACCAACCTAGACAGCATATTAAAAAGCAGAGACATTACTTTGCCAACAAAGGTCTGTCTAGTCAAGGCTATGGTTTTTCCAGTGGTCATGTATGGATGTGAGAGTTGGACTGTGAAGAAAGCTGAGCACCAAAGAATTGATGCTTTTGAACTGTGGTGTTGGAGAAGACTCTTGAGAGTCCCTTGGACTGCAAGGAGATCCAACTAGTCCATCCTAAAGGAGATCAGTCCTGGGTGTACTTTGGAAGGACTGATGCTAAAGCTAAAACTCCAGTACTTTGGCCACCTCATGCAAAGAGTTGACTCATTGGAAAAGACTCTGATGCTGGGAGAGATTGAGGGCAGGAGGAGAAGGGGACAACAGAGGATGAGATGGCTGGATGGCATCATCAACTCGATGGACATGAGTTTGAGTGAACTCCNTGAGAGTTGGACTATGAAGAAAGCTGAGCACCAAAGAATTGATACTTTTGAACTGTGGTGTTGGAGAAGACTCTTGAGAGTCCCTTGGACTGCAAGGAGATCCAACCAGTCCATCCTAAAGGAAATCAGTCCTGAGTGTTCATTGGAAGGACTGATGCTGAAGCTGAAACTCCAATACTTTGGCCACCTGATGTGAAGAACTGACTCATTGGAAAAGACCCTGATGCTGGGAAAGACTGAAGGCAGGAAGAGAAGGGGACGATAGAGGATGAGATGGTTGGATGGCATCACCAACTTAATGGATGTGAGTTTGGGTAAACTCTGGGCGTTGTTGATGGACAGGGAGGCCTGATGTGCTGCAGTCCATGGGATCGCAAAGGGTCAGACATGCCTGAGCGACTGAACTGAACTGAACGGCTGATATATTTCAATAGTGCATCCCATGTAAAAATTAGTGGCTATCTGATTCATCCCTAGATCTCACTGTTTAAAGCATTAATAAGGAAGTATATATATTACTATACCACAATTTATTATTTTATAGTTTCACAGCCAATATAATTGGTTTACTATGAAATCTTATGCTTTTTTATTTTAATCATTTTAAAATCAATGTTTGAAAAGAAGTTCATGGACTTCACCAGATGATGAATGGTTTGGAGTACAGCAACATTATTTACCCATGGCCAGAAGGACATAGCAGATTCCTAGCAGCACAGAGAATCTGAAATTGAACTCCTATCTATCAGACTCCATCAACCCTGATTTAATCATCACACAATACTGGGCTTTGAGAGTAACAGTAATCCTTTTTTGTATGTGGAATACCGTCAACAACCTGAAGGTTCCTGGGAATATTCTTGGCATTGATACAGTCTTGAGAATCGCCACCAAACACTGGAGGAGTAGTTTTTTCATCCAAAAGACCAGTGCTTTTCAGGGAGAAGAGTCATTTTTCATCATCTTGAAAGAATTTTGCTCTATTTTCCCACACACATTGCCTTTTCAGTTGCAAAGTGCCTTTTCAGGTGACTTCATTAAGACATCTCAGAAATACAGAACTGACTCCTGTTTTCATCAGGCAGAGTAATGACATGTACAAAAACTAAATGTTTGGTGTGCTTAGAGGGAGAAATAAAGATGTTATCTTAAGACTTTTTCCATGAAACATCCAAGTCAAAAGGCACCTGTGTGGTATTTTCTTTTCTGACAGGGCTTCCATCTGTGAGTATAGCTAAAAATATGACTGGCCTGTTTGTCCTCGTGTATCTGAGAATGACATAAATAGAAGAGACCTCATTTAACAGATAAACAGGCCAAAAGAAACACGGTGTCATGGTTAAGGGCTCAACTGTACAGTCAAAAGGACTTGGTTTGAACCCAATTTCTCATCCTACTTGTACAACAAATCCTGGTTAGAGAGTCACTTCATCACAGGTTCATCAACTATAAAGTGACAGGGGCCAGGTGTGGGGATTTACTTCTCAAGACATTTTCTTTTTTATAACAAATGAGATAAAGTATGAGCTGATTAGCACCCACAATGATTATTAACACAAAAGAGACACGATCACTCAAGGTCATTAACATGGGACGGTAGAGAGACAGGTCTAAGACCCAGGCTACTGGCTTTTTCTGCAGTGCTCCTCTATGCATGGAGACTTCTATGGGACAATTTTCTATCCTCGAGGACTTGGCTGGGCAGCTGGTGAACTGCATGGCACATTTTTAGCTTATCCCTAGAGAAGAAAAGATGTAAAACCACCTTTTATGTTTATGGAACAAGCAGAGACCTCATAAGCAACCCCTTGCTTCTTCCATCCCCAGAAAGTGAAAGAATAACAGCAGATCAGCCGAAGACAGACGTGAGCGGAGCTTTTAATCTCCTGTCTGTGTGTGTTCAGTCACTTCAGTCCTGCCTGACTCTTTGAGACGCTATGGAGCCCACCAGGCTCCTCTGTCCATAGGATTCTCCCAGGCAAGAATATTGGAGTGGGTTGCCATTTCCTTCTCCAGGGGGTCTTCCTGACCTGGGGACTGAATTTGCACCTGCCTGCATTTCCTGCATTGTAGCAGATTCTTTACCCACTGAGCCACCTGGGAAGCCCCAAGTATTGGTTACTTGTGTAAAAAAAATAATAATAATATATCTCTATGCACTTGACCTTAGTCATCAGATTTCTGGACTCTAAACTCCCTCTGACAAACTGGCCCTTCTCTTTTCACATCTCCATGATCCCTTTGCAGCTCAGCCAAGGCTTGTGTTCAAATCATAATCATCTTGGCAAACTCATTTCCAGGTGATTCAACAGAGATTTGAGAGGTAACGTTCACAAATTGTCCTGTCACTCACCTGGGGCTCCCTTTACCACCTCCTTGGCTGGTCAGGCTTAGAGAAGAGCACCTCCAACATAGACCAGGGCCTCAGGGACTCACAGTACAGGGGAGAGCCAGCACAGGCCACAGACTGACAAATCCAGGCTTCTGGGGAGCATCAGGCAGGAGGGCTGATCTTCACGGAAGAGGGAGTTAGGGAGAGCTCCTGGAGGGAATTATGCTGAGGAGCAGCTCAGCAGGTGCAGAAAAGGATAAAAGCCAGACAGAGGAGACAGCCTACAGCAAGGCCCAGAGGTGAGAGAGCAAGACTGGGTTCGAGAAAAGAATAATTCTGTGAGATTCTGTAATTGGTGGACAGTCAGTAATCTTTTTACTTAATATTCTGATACCAGAAAGAATTTGTTTATTCTACGCTGAGATAGATCCAGTCTTTTTCAGTGTAGAAGAATTGCTTTTGCAGACTTCCAGCAGTGATGAGCTGGAGAAGGCAATGGCATCCCACTCCAGTGTTCTTGCCTAGAGAATCCCAGGGATGGGGGAGCCTGGTGGGCTGCCATCTACGGGGTTGCACAGAGTCGGACACGACTGAAGTGACTTAGCAGTAGCAGCAGCAGCAGCAGTGATGAGCACTCCACAGCTGCTGAGGTTTGTGTGAAGCATAGCAACAACCTTAAAAGAGACCCACCAGGCTGGGCTGGGCAGCAGGGTAGACTCTCAGTACACTTACCACCCAATGAGAATGAATCAGGCAGGAAAAGATAATATTGCCTCTGATACAGCCACCAAGACACTCCCCAATAGAGGGTCTGACCAGAGGTGGGGCTGAATTTCCCCCAGGCATTCCACTGACTCTCTCAAGTTCTTGATAGCCAAGGGCAAGAGAATGAGTCAGTATTAGGGTTCAGTTTTTATTGATTTAGCCTAGTGTGTCAATCATTCCAGTTTTCCTGGGACTCAAGACTTCAGAACATGGGAAGAAATGTGCTAGGAGGGTGCCAGATAAACCAGGAAGAGGTGGTCACCCTAGTTCAACCTGCAACAAATGCACCTATTCTGTGCTGGACTCCTAGGGGCTAAAAATATGGAGATGGATAAAACACAGTTCCTACCCTCAAGAGTTTCACAGCATAAGGGAAAAACAAACGGGCAACCAAAACAAGTCCTAGGCCCAAAGCGTAACCCTGTTTCATTAAGTTCAAAGAAATGAGTTCAACAATTAAAATTAAAACATAGTTCTAATTTCTACTCATGCCTCTCACCATATCACAGGAGATCCAGTTTACCATCCACACTCCTCTTTTTTGTTAATCCCCCTTTCATCTCATCTCCAAATTCCTCTAAACCTAGTTGAGCCTCTGGGGCCATCCTCGTACCTAGCTCCCTCCCCAAGGTTTCCTGGCATCCCAAATGCAGGTGTCTTCTGCCTTCTCCCTTCCCTAAACATGTAACACCGTTTCCCAACTAGAAGTGGCTGCTGGAACAAAGCTTTCTCCTGAGTCATTTCAGAAAGGCCAGAGACCCCAATAACTCCATAGCTGCAGTCTTCTTGGCCCAGAGAGGAGCAGAGAGATTATTTTCTCATGTGATTGCTTTTCTTGCAAAAAATTCTCCACCTCATTTCACTCACATAAGCAGATCATTTCCAACTGCTCTGAAAAGGGCTGTGCTGAGGGCAATGTGTGTACAGGGAGGTGTGCAGCCACAGAGGTGGGCATTAAGCTCAAGAACAAAGCAGAAACTTGGTCGCTGGAACCAAATCAGGCTTGTCCTGCATATTGGGCTTTCCTATTGATTTAGACCCAGAGGAACTATGTGTGCGGGTGCAAGTATGGCAGAGGGTCAAGGCCGGGGTGGGGGGCGGCGGTTGGAATGAGGCTTTAAGGCTGCATCCATCCAACTCACAAGCAAATGAGGTTGAAAACAAAGTGAAATGCACAAACCAGTCCCTTGGTCGTCTGTTCTCTGATCCACTTAAGAACAATAGCTTCTTACAGGGGAATCAGTGGTAGGGGATAGTTAGGTCTGCAGGGGGCCACCCATTTGGTCACTAGAAATGTGGGTTAATTCTGTCCCTGAAGGAACAGAACCTCACTATAGTGAGTGCTAGCAATATATTGTTTGGGTGGGGAGAGGGCATCATTATATTAACAGTTCATTAATATATAGTTCAGGGCTCTTTGTCATTGACCTTTAGGGAACATCATAACCGTAAGGCTTCACAGACTGATATGGAGCCAAACTACCTGAGTTGGAATCCACAATTTGTGGGATTTTTAAAAAGCTATTTCACCTCTCAATGCCTCAGTTTCTACCTCTGGAAAACAAAAACAATAATACTACCTACCTCATAAGAATATTCAACAAAATAATATGTGCAAAGTACTTAGAACAGTGCCTGGTACATAGAAAGCATCACATAAGTATTTGTTAAATTACTATCAATTTCAGTATTAATACCATTTAATTGGTACTTACTGTGTGCCAAGCACTATTCTCACAACGATTCTCTCCAAAAGTCAGGCAGTTTAAAATGATCTATTGTTTACAGCTAAGGAAACTGAAGCTCCAAAAGGAAAGTAACTCAGCTAGATCACATGGTTGATAAGTGACAAAATCAGAAGCTAACTCTAGGCTGCCTGACTTTGAAGCCCATGCTCTGGGCCCTTTTGCCATCCTGATTCCCCAAACCAAGTTCTGGAGAACTATGCCTCCAAGAGGTTGTCTAAGATCTGTATCCCCATCAAACTCCCCCCAAAATCTGGGGCTGGGCACTCCATCACAGGTGGAGTGTCAGGCAGGACTCACTGCCTAACAATTAGCACATGCTGCTGGGACGGTGGGAGCCACACCACCATTTTTGCTGGAGCCATCTGCTCCACTCCAGCCACTGGCTCAGGAGAGTGCCTCCCCGGGAAGCACCCCTGTCTTCAGTGCCAAGTGACTCAAAGAAAACCTGAGCTCCTGGAGCCTGCTCTCCTCTGGCCAGGCCTCCTTCCCTGGGAGAGGAAAACCACCTTTGACTCCAGGGACAACTCAGAGAGGCTCAGGCAGGGCAGGGGACAAGGTGATCCCTCGACCTAACACCGCAGCTGTGTACACAGATCAGCAGTAAGAACAGTAACTATAACAGCACAACAACAAATGCAGTGGTTATCACACACGGAAATGTGAGCTAACTGAAGGGGTTATTGTGTGCAGGGAGCTGTTTTGAACAACTGACCAATTGACACACATCATCTCGTATATGCCTCACAATAACCCTAAAACATTATTAATACACCCATCTTACAAATATGAAACTCAGACGCAGAAACAAAGTTATAATACTTGTCAAGGCCCTAGAGCTAGTGAGTAGTGAAGCAGGGGAGAGGGCCCAGGTCATCTGATTCTAGAATCTGTAAGTCTCCTCTCTCCTGCTCCAGAAGACATGGCCAAGTTGAGGTGCTACAAGGCCATTTTCCGCTTTAGTCTGTGGATCTAACTTCTAAACAATATGTTTCATCTCTTTGACCCACCACTGACCCTGTCCCATGTCTTCCTGGCTGGTTTGAAACTGCCAGAGAATTCTTCAGAGCTCATCAGACTGAAGTGGGGAGTGTCCAAGCAAATAATGTTTCAGAGAGAATTGAGTTAAATGAATGAGTCTGTTCCAAAGACAGAAACTGTAGCAAAGCTCCCCCTGGAAAACATCAGGCCAGGTCCGAGAGCTCCACAGTCTGCAAGAATCCTGCTGCTCTGCGCCATGCCTGCCTTTCTTCCTCAGTGTCTCTGTATGTGTGTGTGCTCAGTTGTGTCTGACTCTGCGACCCCATGGACTGTAGCCCCCAGGCTCCTCTTCCATGGGACTCTCTAGGCAAGAATACTGGAGTGGGTTGCCATTTCCTCCTCCAGGGGACCTTCCTGACCCAGGGATCGAACCTGCATCTCTTGCGCCGCCTGCATGGGCAGGCGGATTCTTTACCACTGAGCCACCTGGACTCTGGCTATCGCCCACAGGGGCCTCATCAGGGCACTAGCACCTGGCAGTAGCCCTGGGCTGAGAGGCATGATTCTAGCTTGCACCCTCCACTTTCTCCCATACTACCTTGGCCTATGCGGTAGACCCTTTGCTCTTCTGCTGGTCCACACTGAGAGGGCTCTGCCCAGGGCCTTCCTGCAGTACAGACCACTCTGTAGCATGAGTATCTGACATTGGCCCCCTCAGCCTGGTATGTTTAGAAATGGATGGTTTGGCCCTGTGGTGATGGCCACGAACTGCTGTCTGTGATAAATCAGATCATTCTCCAAAACAAGGAGGAGCCCACCAGTCACAGGAGCAGTCTTCACAAGCAGCTTCTCTTAAGACACAACCACTGAGGGACCTCCTCCTCTCCCCCCAGAGCCGGCACTCCATCTCCTTGCTTACTCTCCTGGGAGGCTCCAAGGTTGGGTGGCTTATGGTTAAGAACAAGAGATCTGAAACCAGAAAAAACAAGTTCCAATTCCAGCGAGGCCATGTGCTGATGACCTCAAACAAGTCGCTTTGCTTCTTGGTGCTTCTCTGAACCTCCATTTCTTCACTTAGAAAATGGAGAAAATAATATACGCTACTTCAAAGAGTTGCTGCAATGGTTGAGTGATTTAATGACCCCAAAGAAACTAGCACAAGGCTGGAACAGAGTTAGCACACAAAACTGATATCCGTCCATTTCATGCTAGTTGATAACTTCTTAAGGTGTCCAGCTCCCCACGCGGGGTGACTGGTAAGTCTATATTTTCATTACTCACTGCCCCCTGGACCTGCATGTGTGCAGGTGCAGATACTCAAGCTTCAAAACATCTACAAGAGACTCCTCCTCTTCTCTTCCAAATCAGTGTGACCCATCAGACCTTCACCATTCCTGTCCCTGACACACATAGCTTTAACTCTCACTCCACAGGACAAGTTACATTTTTCCAGAAAGAAAATGGTTATGTTTCATGCTTCTGTACCTTTGTATGGCTTTCTCCTCTGCCTGAAATACTTTTGCCTAGTTTCTTGGGCTAACTTATTCCCACTGCTTTTCATTCGAGCACCACACTCTCTCTCTCTCCCTGAAAGTCTCTCCTGACATCCCCTCCTTCCCATCCCAAGCTGGGTTGGGTGACTCCTTATGAGCTTCCTTAGACCTTGTCCTTCTTCCATCACTGCCAGTATCACACTGAATCAGAATGGCCTGTGTGGCAGGTAAGTATCTCAGTCTACAATCTAAATTGTGCATACACACACACACACACACACACACACACAACCCACATTTCCTCTGTTGCCTGATAATTGAAATTAATTTCCTTTCAAGCTCTCAAATCTTAATCTCAGTCACATCGGGTAATATTAGTTAATTTTAAATTTTCTCAGGCAGTTTGGCCCCACTCCCAATCCCCCCACTTCCCCAGCGTGAGTCTGGGCTCTGAGAGTCTCATACAGTGCTGAGGCACCCGTGGGGTAGGGAGAGAGATGGGGGCGACATCTGCTCCTCAGTTGCCATCATTACCTTGGCTGACATTAGTAACTCACGTTGGCATCTGCTGACATGAAGCCCAACCCACCTCTGATCCTCTGTTATCATTCTGTAGAGGTCTCAGCTCTGGCCCATGATCTGCCTCTCCAAGTCCAGCATTACCGGGTTCCTTCTGTGTCTCTCTGGGCACACGGGAATCATTTTCCTGTTCTATACGCAATGTTGGGCCCTAAGAGGCCATCTCAAGGCCACATGCCCCATTTCCACTGCCCCTGTGTCCTTGAGTGTCAAGGAACAATGCAAGGAGTCCTGTCATCTTCCCAGTCTCCACCAAGAAAATTAAGTGCAGGTACCCTCCTTCCAAGTTGTCCCCAATCCCACCTGGATAACTGGCAGTCCTCTCACCCATCCTCCCTAGAACTCAACCTTTGGAGTCATGGACCCCATCTAAGGGAACAGTTCCCATATGCCACCAGTATCCACTTATACTGCTTTCCTTTCCATTCTCTTTTAGACCAGAAAATATGGATCTTTTATAGAGCAGGGATGGGAAAAAATCCCAAACTCTGATTGGTTTTATATCTTCTAGCCTCTGAGTCTCTTCAAGGAGAAGGCTTTTGGAACCCCAAATTCCTAAGCTTTTGGAGGCCCTAAATCTTTCCTTTGAAACTACTGTCTATGCCTTGATGTTTCAAACAAATTTTGAAACTCAAAAGCAACTTGATTGCTATCATTCTATGTTCTGTAAAAACCCTTCCCTGAGGCAAAAAATGCCTCAAGGTCTAATTTGAATAGGGAAGTGCCATAGGACCAAAAAAAAAAAAAAAAAAAAAATCCTCTCCTGAGGCAAAGAATGCCTCAAGGTCTAGTCTGAAGAGGAAATGTGCCATAGGACCCCCTCCACCTACAAAAAAAAAAAAAACTAACCAAACACAGTAGTAAATACATCAAAGCAGCATCTCACTCCTCTTAATTTGTTCTATTGTACACCAAACTGAGTTCTCTTTCTGAAAGCAATTATTTCATTTATTTCACTAATACCTTAGCATGTGCTCAATAAATTTTAGTTGACTAAATAATACATCTATTTCTGTTCACAGTGTTTGGAATTTCAGAAAATAAACAACATACTGGACTATCAGCTAGAGTGCGGAATAGTGATGCAGAAGTAACAAAGCTCTTTTTAGCTGAATGGTAAAGCCAACTGAACCCATCGTCTTGACTCTTCTGAGAGACACTCTTCCTCCAGCATTCACTAAGCAGTTATATGGTCAGACACTGTTAGATATTTTACATACATTATCTCATGTAACTCTATCTTGGGGCTTCCCCTGGAGAAGGGAACGGCAATCCACTTCAGTATTCTTGCCTGGAGAATCCCATGGACAGAGGAGCTTGGCGGGCTTCAGTGGTGTGGTCGCAAAAAGTCGGACACGACTAAGCAACTAACACTGGAGCTTCCCAGGTGACGCAGTGGTAAAGAACCGGCTGCAATGCAGGAGACCCAAGAGACACAGGCTCAACCCCTGGGATCAGGACGTTCCCTTGGAGTAGGAAATGGAAACCCACTCCAGTATTCTTGCCTGAGAAATTCCATGGACAGAGGAGCCTGATGGGCTACAGTCCATGGGACCAAAGAGTGGGACACAACTGAGCATGCGTGTGAGAGGAGGCACTCTATCTTAGAAATGAGAATTGGAATCTTCTAGGCAGTAACACATAGTGCTTGAGGCTTAGTTTTTTCACTAGAAGTAGGGCGGCTCTTCTTCCCCACAGAACAGCCACCAAGCTCAAAGGCTTATCAGTCCAGGTAGAGTGAGAGGGAGAACATAGGAAGTTACAGGAAATGAGCATCCTTCCTGGCATCTGTGGTTCTGATCTCATTAGATCTGCAAGGGAGAAACCAAGGAACATATTTATCATCTCATGTTTTGTATTACCACCCTCATACTGAGATAAATTCATGGAAGTTAATATAGGGAAACTGGCAATAATTTCAGGAAGGCTCTTGGAAACCTCATATTGCCTTTGCCCTGAGGCTTATAATTTGACTTTCAATCAACGTAGCTGAAATACATGGCATGAAAATTTTATAGCAAAAGGAAAATGTGTGTGCCAGGAGGTAACCTCCTTTATGAGTTAATTATTTACTTTAAAGGGAAAATTTTACAATGTAAATCACAGGTGCATTTTTGCTTAGAGTCAAGTAACACATAGTGCTTGAGGCTTAGTTTTTTCACTAGAAGTAGGGCGGCTCTTCTTCCCCACAGAACAGCCACCAAGCTCAAAGGCTTATCAGTCCAGGTAGAGTGAGAGGGAGAACATAGGAAGTTACAGGAAATGAGCATCCTTCCTGGCATCTGTGGCTCTGATCTCATTAGATCTGCAAGGGAGAAACCAAGGAACATATTTATCATCTCATGTTTTGTATTACCACCCTCATACTGAGATAAATTCATGGAAGTTAATATAGGGAAACTGGCAATAATTTCAGGAAGGCTCTTGGAAACCTCATATTGCCTTTGCCCTGAGGCTTATAATTTGACTTTCAATCAATGTAGCTGAAATACATGGCATGAAAATTTTATAGCAAAAGGAAAATGTGTGTGCCAGGAGGTAACCTCCTTTATGAGTTAATTATTTACTTTTAAGGGGAAATTTTTACAATGTAAATCACAGGTGCATTTTTGCTTAGAGTCTGGCTGGAGTGTGGAGATGACTATGCTCTCTGAAATCAAATGGGGTCATTTATTCAGATTCATCCTAAAGCACCTGCTGTCCAGGTGTACTGCCCAAGTGGAAACTAAGAAGGAGGCAATGTGGTGCAGGGGAATCACCACTCAACACAGACAAAAGGCTTGAGCTCAAGCCAGGACTCTCTTGCCTCACTTGCTAAGTCACTTATGACCTTGACCCTATTTCCTCATCTTCTGGAGATAACAATGTTGACTCTACAGCAAATGGTTGCAGGGAGGACCATTAGTTGATAGAAGTGAAAAACTTTGTAAAGCATCACGCCCTTGTGAAACGAGAGAAGGAAACCTGGCTAAGAGGTTTATGCTCCCCATCCCTCTTGTAGAAATAGAGAATACGGAGAACACTGGCTGGCAGTCTACAGTGCCCACCATTACAAGTGCCATTCTGTGTGATAGCTGATATCAACTTATTTAGTCCTCAAACAGCTCACTGTGGTAGGTTCTGCTATTATTCCCATTTATAGATAAGGAAACAGAGTCAAGGAGAGGCTCAGTCACTGGTCTAGGAAAGTAAGCTGTAAAGCTGGGATTCTGAGGAAGGTCTACCTGGCTCTAGAATCTCTGCTATTAATAGCCTTGGCAAGGATGTCCTCCAGGATTCCCAGGTGGCTCAGTGGTAAAGAATCTGCCTGCTAATGCAGAAGACAGAGATTTGATCCCTGGGTCAGAAAGATCCCCGGGAGGAGGGCACAGCAGCCCACTCTAGCATCCTTGCCTGGGAAATTCCAGGACACAGGAGCCTGCCCATGGGGTCTACAGTCAGGTCTACAGTCTATGGGGTTGCAAAGATTCAGATGTGTCTTAGTGCCTGAGCACGAGCAAGGCTGTCTTCCAGTCCACCTTCAAGCATCCATGCAGACATCTTTATCCTTTGATCTTACTGCAAAGCCATACTTTTGGGGCCATAACACAGCTAAAAGAAGTACATCTCTCCAGAACAGAGTCTGCCTTGAGATCTGGCACTTCTTCCCCACTTAGTATTAATATTATATTATGTATCTTACAAAGATTAATTCCTGCTTTTTGGTCCTCCCTCTGCCCTCTAAGCTCATGTAGAGCAAGGTGAGCCCCTTTCGCATGGAAGCAGTTCAAATACTAAAGATAATCCTCAACTCTACCATGAATCTCTTCTAAAAGCTAAATGACTCTTCAATTCTTTATCACTTTATGGAAGAGTCATAGCAATTTTCCAGATGCTCACTGCCCACTTCTGTATTCCTCTGATATTCTCCCCTAGAAATAGGCTGTCTATGACTAGACTTACATTGCAAGGGCAGTCTGTCCAGGACAGAGGTTAGGACTGCCATTTCCTATAGCCGTGATCCCACCCACTAAACCACAGCTAAAAATCATGCTTTATTTTCACATGCTGCTATATCCATCTGAGCTCAGCTTCCTTCCAGCTTGGTGTTTGAAAATCTTAAGGTATGAAAACTCTTTTTGCAGAGAACAACTTTCCTGACTAAGGAAGGTTCAGCCAACTCCCATCACCCAGAGACAGATTATTATGCCCTTAGATTACTCTGCTTCTGGATTATTCCTCTCATTCTCCTTCATAAATTCTTTTTTCAACTTCTCTAGACATTCATTCAAATATTTATGGACAGTCAACCAAATAGCTGATACTCCAGAAGCTGGGTCAGAACATATTAGGACTATTTAGTAGTTCTGAACAAGATAGAGACTCAGTACATCGTTTGGAAGCTTTTAGGAAATCTATATAGATCTGATTCATTCAGACTCTCTCTCTCTCTGCTTATACAAACATGATTCTATCTTGACTTAGAACAAGTGTTCAATAAGCCTTTGGTGAACTGAATTAAAGGTTATAGAGGTATGATGTACATGTGTATGCTGACACGTGATGATGTGTCCAAGTGTCTGTTGCAAGGAAGAGAAGGTAACAGTGTATCTACCTTACTTTGTAGGTTCTAACATTTATGTTTTCATCTTACAACTGCATTGAAACAGTAAGAAATTAGGTAATTATCAAAACAGTGTCTAAGTAAAGAAAATCATTTGTAGATTTTCTCAAGGACAACCTTTATTCTGGCTTTTTAGCTGTTGACTTTGGAGAGATGTTGGGTACCAAATGGTTTAATAATTTTCACAGAGGAAAGTCTTCTTTGATATCCCTAGTGTTTATGACTTTTTTGTGTGTAATTTTGTGTGTGTTTAATTATCAGCCAAGAATGAATGGTGAAATTGTTGTAAAGTCTACTTATAAAAAGTTATGAACAATTATAAATGATTTTTTTAGGCTTTGACTTTTCATAGAATTTGCCTTTCCCCTTATATACTGTATCATTCATCTACTGCTGTATTGCATACCACTCCAAAACTCATTTAATACAACAGCCATGCTGAAGTTCACAATATGGGTTGGCTGGGCTCAGTGTGGATAACTTGTGTTTGTTCCACACTGAATCAGCTTGGAAGACTCAGTTAACAACAAAAATCCAAGAAAGCCTCATTCAAGCCTGGGAGCTTGGTGCTGGCAGTGGGCTGGGGTGCCTCAGTTTTCTTCCAGGTGACCTCTCTCTCCAAGTGGGCTCTCTGGAGCAAGATGGCCTGGATTTCTTTACATAATGATTGGGTTTTGAAAGTAAAAGTGGAAGCCATAAGGCCTATTAAAGGTCTGGGTTGCAAAATTTCAGAACATCACTTCTACTACATTCTTCTTAGTCAAAGCAAACCCCAGGGTCAATCCAGAGTCAACAGGTAGAGAGACAGACTCCACCTCTTTATGGGTGAGACAGCAAGTCACATTGCAAAGCGGTATAGACACAAGAAAACATTATTTTAAGGATTCTACAACATGTAGCCTGGCCAAATAGATGGAATAATATCACTCAGATGATAGTAAGAGGGACTCTCTGCCAAATCCTTGTGAGGGGTGACCTGGAGCGTTTCATCAAGTATGCCCACCAGAATCAAAGCAGTCAAAAAGGAGTGATATGACTGAAGGAGGTCTTCCTTGAGGTCCACCGTGAGTCGAGTGGACTGGAATAAGGGCTATTTTTCAAAGCCCAGTACATGCGCTTGGCAGCCTGACAGCCATGGGTTCAAATCTCAGTTTTGCCATTTGCCAGTATTGGCAAGTTCTTGACCTCTATGATCCTTTTTTTTCCCTCAAGCACAAAATGTGAATAATATTATTAGAGGCTTCCCAAGGGCTTTTGTGACAGTGAAACAAAATGCTTCAGATGAAGTGCTTAGCACAGAACCCGGTAACAAGTGAGTACCTACTGAAGGACAGCCCCCATTTCCCTCAGAATGTAAGTTTTCTCTTCTAATGAAAACATGCCTCCTATCTCCATGGCAGAAGGCAGCTGGGCTTGCTTTGGCAAGAAAGCAAGAGTGAGATCCAAAATACCGAACAACCTGTTTGGCCCAGGACTAGCCATGCAGAACTGAAGCCAGTCTTAGGGCTTTGCCGTGCTGAGCATTAACCCTTCAGTTTCTGGATTGGGAGAGATTTAGGAGATCCTGGGCACCATGCCAGGGCAAGCAGGGTGGCAGGGAAGCCTATGAAGGGGTTGGAGCAGTAACTACGTACTAGTAAATACAGAAGGAGTCCAGTGTTATAACCCCAAGGATGGCGACACAAGTGTGGACCAGCTGAAACAATGGCCTTACCTAGGCCAAGAAGTGCCAAGGCCCCTCTTCTGTAGATAGTTTAGTGAGTACAGCCAGCCTGGAAGAGAGGAGCCAAAATCACATCCCTCCTGCCTGAAGGACTGGGGTCTAAAAAGCAACTGATACCCAGCAATGATTCCAACCAGGGAACAAAAGTACAACTGTACAAATTACATCCAATGGTCTGGCAGCTAGTGCTGGAAGATAAACAGCAGCCAAGAAATAGCAAGAGAAGCTGAGCATCAGAGAGAGCAGGAAAAGAGTGTGTGAAGGTTCCGATACACATGGACACTCGTAAGGCAGGAACACAATGTTTGCAGCTACAAGTACCATAAGCCAGACCAACCAAAGAGGCGGTACTCTTTGACAAAATGGAAAGAGAAGGGGGTTCCTCAAAAGATATCTACACAACTGCTGTTAGTCCAAAGGTCTGTGCTTAGTGCTGCGGGGGAAAAAGCAGTGACATTGCCCTTGCCTTTGTGGGGCTCCTGTGCTCAGGGACGGAAGAGCCCACTGCCCCAGCCCCAGGTGGGGGCACCCAGTGAGGCCGGTGACTGTGATGACGAGAAGCAGGAAGCTGAAGGGTGGACTCCAGAGAGAACGGGCAGAGACTACATGGGTGGACAGGCTCTCAGCAAGAATACAGTACGTGAGGGAGGAAGCCTGTCCTGGTTAGGCCTCGGGAGGTCCAGGCAACGGAACAACCTTACGAGGATTCACCAAGTAACCAGGGTAAAAGCCTCCTAAGCTAACCAAATAAGTCCCTATTTCCCAAACCTACAGTCAAGACCCTTCATAATTGGCTCCAACTTACTGTACAGGCATCAACCCCTGCAAAGTGGAATTGCCTGGAATGGGGAAATGAATAGCACATACTTCATGGGTGGTGACGGGGGGGTAAGAAAGTTACTGCGCGTGTGAAGCACTCAGCACGGAGCCTGCTCCTGGTCACTGGCACACGTGACCCTTTGCGCCGCAGCACCCTGCACAGTGCTCTCCAGTCACTCCAAGTCACGTTCCCGCGAGCTGTCTGCCATTTTTCATTCCTCAGAGCTACTGCACTGGCTAGCAGAGTCCTGATTTCCTCACAAGGTTTTGTAGGAGTGAACTGAGATTAGAATCATTGTGTTTAGCTCAGTGTTTAATAAGAACTATGCGTTCAGTAAATGTTCACTGACGTTGTTATTGATGATGTTTCATGTCCAGTTTAAAAAAACGATTTCCTTTTCTGTTTGTTTCCAAACCAGCTTGCCCATTGCCGGTTGCCTACGGAGTGTGCCATGCCTTTCCACATTTCTCATCAGCCTGTCTCATGCACCACCAGTGGGTAAAGCTTTCCCAGGCCTCACACTCCTCTTCAGTTCCTGCATGCTCTGTAAATTCCCTGACAACTTCTGCCTTCCTCTTGTGAAGCCTCAGAGCATCAGTTGTCAGGATAATTCACTCGGCAATTAGTCATTCTGTACCTTGTCACAGCTCCGCACTGCAGGTAAACCGATGATGCTGATCTGTTTTATCCCTTTCTGTTGCCTGTGTCCCCACCACACCACCAACTTTTGGATGTTCCTGAAGCACCAAATTCAGTATCCGGCACCTAAGAAGGAGTTCAGGCTTCCCTGGTGGCTCAGTGGTTAAAGCGTCTGCCTCCAGTGCGGGAGACCTGGGTTTGATCCCTGGGTTGGGAAGATCCTCTGGAGAAGGAAAAGGCAAACCACTCCAGTACTCTTGCCTGGAGATCCCATGGACTGAGAAGCCTAGTAGGTTACAGTCCACGGGGTCGCAAAGAGTCGGACACGACTGAGCGACTTCACCTCACCTCACCTCACCTCAAGAAGGAGTTCAGTGTATTCATTTGGAGAATGAGATGAGATATGGTAGTGACTTGAAGAGTTGAGAGCAAAGTGCCTGTGAAACATTCTGGGATGATTATAAAGAAATTTGCAAAAAAAAGAGAATCAGCACTTCAATAGATCAAAAGGTCCACTTCAGGGGGTCTGTATGGATAGAGTCTAAGCAGGTGGTTCATGCCTATGTGTTGCCCCTTTTCCAGGCTGCTCCCAAATGAAACTGAGTCCCAGTGAGCCCCTGTGAATTCACAGCACAGCTTCAAGAAACTGTTTGCTAGCCAAGGGAAGATGGCACTCTTGGGCCTGACTTAATCATCCTTTTGAAACTGGGGAGAAATGAACTCTTGCTTCATACCTTGTGACCATCTCCCTTACCTGGGAGCCTGTTCATTAAGTAAGAACACTGAGCACCTAACAAAGTACAGACAAGAACACAGGACCAAGAAGAATGAGTCACAGGCCCTGGCCCGAAGGGGCTAAGGGGCTGTGGGGAGGAGTTCGCACACGAACAACAAACTCTTGCTCAACCAGTACCAACTGCCAGAACCCACCTAGGTCAGGTCCCAAAGTACAGGAGGGCAGAGAAGAGGCAGACAGTCCATGTGAAGCTCCAGGCCACACTCCTACGTTTCACCAGCAATCCCTTCCCCACCTCCAAGACTCATTCCAGTACCAACCCCTGCTGTAGGCTTTTGCTGTATTTTCCAGTCATAGAAAACTGCTCCCTTCTCAGGATCATTCAACCCTTTTGGTTAAAACCTGTCGCTTCCAAACTATCCTACAACATTCTGCATTGATGTAAAAAATCCCAAGGTTTGCTTCCAGGTTCATAAGAGGCTGAAGTAAATGTGAGTCTGGGAGCACAACCAAAACACCCGATTTCAAATATTTATGTTCATCAGAGTGGCCACTTGACTGACTGTGGTGGTATTGTTATTTAGTCACTGTGTCATGTCTCACTCTTTGTGACCCTGTGGACTGTGGTCCACCAGGCTCCTTTATCCTTGGGATCCTCCAGGCAACTCGAGCGGGTTGCTACTTTCCCTTTCAGAGGACCTTCCCAACCCAGGGACTGAACCCACGTCTCCACATCTCCTGCACTAGCAGGCAGATTCTTTACCACTGAGCCGCATGGGAAGCCCTTGACTGACTGTATAAATGTATAAACATAAAATCAATCTGTATTAATAAAAAGATTTTATCCATTTTAAAATGTGTGCAATCTTGTTTAAAAATGAGCCCCACTACTGAAAACAAAAGTTTGAAAAAGACAGCTTCCTATCATACATCTGGTAATTAACAGTTAATGCTCTAAAAATAATTTTCTGGCATGGTTTTATTATACTTTCATTATGTGTTCACTGCATATTAATTATTAATTGTAGTTTTTTGGTTTTTTATGTTCTAGAAGTTGAGTTCAGTTCCAGAAGCAGCACGGAGCTGAGGCTGGGCATTCTGTCATTCTGACAGAGGCAATCCAGCTCTCCTTGCCTTTCTCCAGTTTGAGAACCTAGACTGTTCACTTCGAAGGAGTGTACACACAGAGGACAGGAAAGATGCTGATATCCTTCTCCAGGCTTTTACAGAGATGATGTTCATTTGCTCTGTTCCCTGAATCCATGCCAACAATTGATAGAGTCAGTGATTCCAAAGGGGCCACTCGTGTTCCACCTCTCCTGGCTAGCTAGCTCTTCTTAATCAAACTGATGCTCCAGACCTCCTTCTCCTAAGGAGCCTGCAGTATGTTACCAGGTGTGTGGAGTTCCATTTGAGGACTGTTGGGATTTGTGGGCCATCAAGAGTTCTTTCAATGATAGACATCAAATAACCTGGGTTGCCACGATCTACTATCATGAATATTTCAGATCACTTAGGGAAATAGTTTCCCCACTCCAGTACTCTTGCCTGGAAAATCCCATGGATGGAGGAGCCTGGTGAGCTGCAGTCCATGGGGTTGCTAAGAGTCGGACACGACTGAGCGACTTCACTTTCACTTTCCACTTTCTTGCATCAGAGAAGGAAATGGCAATCCACTCCAGTGTTCTTGCCTGGAGAACCCCAGGGACGGGGGAGCATGGTGGGCTGCCATCTATGGGATCGCACAGAGTCAGACATGACTGAAGCGACTTAGCAGCAGCAGTAGCAGGGGAAATAGTTTAAGCAAGAGTTAAAATACTAGAGGGCAGTTTGGCATAGATGACAAGTACATTGTGGAATTCAACTGTTATCCCAGATTTCTCCACTGATCTGCTGCATGACCTTGGAAAAGTGACTTAACCTCCTTGAGCTTCAGTTTCTTCATTTAAAAAAAAAAGATACCTGCCTTTTACACATCTTGAAGAGAAGTAGGACAATCAGTTCAGTTCAGTTCAGTCACTCAGTCGTGTCCGACTCTTTGTGACCCCATGAATTGCAGTACACCAGGCCTCCCTGTCCATCACCAACTCCTGGAGTTCACCCAAACTCTTTTCCATCAAGTCGGTGATGCCATCCAGCCATTTCATCCTCTGTTGTCTCCTTCTCCTCCTGCCTTCAATGCCTCCCAGCATCAGAGCCTTTTCCAATGAGTCAACTCTTTGCATGAGGTGGCCAAAGTACTGGAGTTTCAGCTTCAGCATCAGTCCTTCCAAAGAACACCCAGGGCTGATCTCCTTTAGAATGGACTGGTTGGATCTCCTTGCAGTCCAAGGGACTCTCAACAGTCTTCTCCAACACCACAGTTCAAAAGCATCAATTCTTCGGTGCTCAACTTTCTTCACAGTCCAACTTTTACATCTATACATAACCACTGGAAAACCCATAGCCTTGACTAGATGGACCTTTGTTGGCAAAGTAATGTCTCTGCTTTTGAATATGTTATCTAGGTTGGCCATAACTTCCAAGGAGTAAGCATCTTTTAATTTCATGGCTGCAATAGGACTATATATATATATATATATATATATACACACATACACACACATATATATATATATAAGTGCTGAGAATATCTGGCATTCAACAGATGTTAGCTGTAACTTTTAATTAGTGAAGTTTATACATGAGTTGCTTTTAAAAAGTTAAATGAACAAGGCCTCACTCTCACTGACCCACTTCTGAAACGCATTTCTGAATGACAAAGAAAGGCTGGAGGTGTAGTGAGGCTGTGGGAAATTGCGCACCAGCTCAGGAATATAAAATAGGGAGCCTTGCCCACATAAACATTCATCATGTGTTGGGGAGGATTCAGACATGCCTCTCTGCCTAAAGCCAAAAGCATTTTTTTTTAGGAATGAAATTCTCAAGGTTTAGTGGTGATTTTTCTTTCTTTTTAAAATGTAATAACTTGGGGATCATGTCTAGAGCCCAAAGATTTCAAGAAGACACAGGCATTGGAAGCTAAGGGATATGGGTTCAGAGCCTAGTTTAACTGCAAATCATGTGACCATGGGCAAGTTACTTATATTTTATCTTTCTCATGCGCACCAGCTCAGGAATATAAAATAGGGAGCCTTGCCCACATAAACATTCATCATGTGTTGGGGAGGATTCAGACATGCCTCTCTGCCTAAAGCCAAAAGCATTTTTTTTTAGGAATGAAATTCTCAAGGTTTAGTGGTGATTTTTCTTTCTTTTTAAAATGTAATAACTTGGGGATCATGTCTAGAGCCCAAAGATTTCAAGAAGACACAGGCATTGGAAGCTAAGGGATATGGGTTCAGAGCCTAGTTAACTGCAAATCATGTGACCATGGGCAAGTTACTTATATTTTATCTTTCTCTCTCTCTCTCTTTTGTAAAATGTAACAAAGAAAACATATCTTCAAGAGTTGACATAAGGATCGAGTTAAAGTACGCAAAGTACGTAAGCTAAGATTTTTTTCCCCTATGTGACAATAAGCAACATAACCTCTAAATATCAATTTCTTCATGAGTATATTGAAGATGAAAATAATCTCTCGATTGTTTTTTACACTGTTATTGAGTCATAATTGGCATACAGTAAAAACTGCATTTATTTCAAGTGCAATTATTTCAAGAATCACAACAGTGTGTATCCATAGTTTGTTATTTTCATTGCTAAGTAATATTCCTTGGATAGGTATAGTATAGTACACTTATCCTTTTGCCTGTTGATAAACATTTGGGTGGTTTCCATTTTTAGACTATTCCAAATAAGTTTATAAAGTTGTGACTTTCTCTAACAAGAAAACTTGCTTTCCTAACCAGTTAATGCTAGCCTCAGAGACTAGTTGAGAAGTGCTTCCTCCACATCAGTTTTCTCAAAGAGTTCATGTAAAATTAATACAACTTTTTTTCCTTAAATGTTTGGTAGAATTCACCAGAAAGCCATCCAAGCATTAACTTTTCTTTATGAGAAAGTTTTTAAGTAAAAATTTAGTATCTTTTTTAGTTATACAAGCTTATTGTTTCTTATTGAGTGAGTGTTGATATTTTGAGTCTTTTGAGAAATTTGTCCATTTCATCTAAGCCATCAGGTTTATAAGCATAAACTTGTTGATAACTTTCCCATATTATCCTTTTAAATAGCTATGGAACCTGTAGCAATGTCATTTCTCTCATACCAGATACCATTAATATATGCCTTCTTTTCCTCTGACTAATCTGGCTACACACTTAATTCTACTGATCATTTCAAATACATGTATTTTATTTCATTTTGATTTCTCTCTCTTTTTTGTTTTCTTTCAGTGATTTCTGCTTTGAACTTTATTCCTTCCTTCCTTCTTCTTCTTTAATTCACTCTTCTTTTTATGCTTTTGTTTTTAAGGTGGTAGCTAAGATCACTGATTTGTGAGTTTTCTTTTTTATTGTACAAATGTTTAGTGCTATAAATAGCACTAAGTAAAATACTGTTTAGCAGCATCCCACAAATTCTCTCAGTGTCTTTTTTTTAATCAATTTCAAAATATTTTCAAATTTCTCTTTAAATTTCTTCTTTGATCCATGTTATTTGGAAGTATGTTATTCCACTTTCAACTATTTGGGGATTTTCCATAGATCTTTTTGTATTTATAGTTTGATTCTATTATTATCAGAGATCATATTGTAATCCTTCTAAATTTATTGAGACTTATTGTATGGCCCACTGGTCTATCTTGGTAAATGTTCTTTATGCATTTGAAAATAATGTGTATGCTATTGGTATTGAAGGAGCTATATAAATACCAATCAAGTTAGGTTGGTTGATAGTGCTGTTCAAGACTACTGTCACTGAGGAATTTTTGCCTGTGTGTTCAAGTGGGAGTACTAAAATCTCTGTCAATAATTATGTTTTATTCATTCTTCCTGCTGTTTTATCAGTTTTTGCCACATGTTTTGAAGCTGTGTTGTTAGGCATAACAAAAACATTTAGGATTGTTGTGTCTTCTTGATATATTGACCTACTTATCCTTATGAAATTACCTTCTTTATCCCTTATCCATGGTAATATTCTTTGCTCTGAAATACATTTTGTCTGATATTAATATTGTCATTCCAGCTTCCTTTGGACTATTATTACTAAGATACATATTTTCTCATTCATTTACTTTTAATCTATTTGCGTCTTTACATTTCTTGTAAGCAGTGTATTATTGGACCGTGCTTTTTATTCAGTCTTACGATCTCTGCTTTATTGGACTAGCTACATTTAATATGATAATTAATCCATTGAGTTTTAGTTATCTTGCTTTTTGATTTCTATTTGTCTTCTTTGTTCTTTACTTGATTTTCTTCTTTTTCTGAATTTTTTGGATTATTTTTTCATAATATATTATATTTCCTTTGTTGGCTTATTAGCTGTTAAGTCTTGCTTTGCTGTTTTAGTGGTTTCTTTGGGTTTACAGTACACATTTTTAACTTATCCCAGTTTATCTTTAAGTGATGTTATACCACAAAAAAGTAACAGTGGAGAAAAACTTAGAGACTGAGTATAAGGAAATGAGGGGCTTCCCAGGTGGTGCTAGTGGTAAAGAATCCGCCTGCCAATGTAGGAGACTTAAGAGCCACAGGTTCGATTCCTGGGTCAGGAAGATCCCCTGGAGGAGGTCACTGCAACCAGTATTCTTTCCTGGACAATTCCATGGACAGAGGAGCCTGGCAGGCTATGGACCATAGGGTCGCAAAGAGTGGGGCACAACTAAAGTGAGCTAGTATGCGTGCACACAGAGGGAAATGAGGGAGTTTCAGCCTTTGACATGCCAAATGTGGAATGAAATGTCAAGTGAAAAGAAGTTTATCATATCAATGATGTCTCAAAAATGCCTCCCGAGAAAGACTAAATGTACATATTTCTCAGGTTAATGTGTTCTGTGATCTAGCCTTTTCCAAGAGTTTTAGATTTTCAGTTCAGTTCAGTCGCTCAGTCGTGTCCGACTCTTTGCGACCCCATGAATCGCAGTACGCCAGGCTTCCCTGTCCATCACCAACTCCCGGAGTTCACTCAGACTCAAGTCCATTGAGTCCGTGATGCCATCCAGCCATCTTATCCTCGGTCGTCCCCTTCTCCTCCTGCCCCCAATCCCTCCCAGCATCAGGGTCTTTTCCAATGAGTCAGCTCTTCACATGAGGTGGCCAAAGTACTGGAGTTTCAGCTTCAGCATCATTCCTTCCAAAGAAATCCCAGGGCTGATCTCCTTCAGAATGGGCTGGTTGCAGTCCAAGGGACTCTCAAGAGTCTTCTCCAACACCACAGTTCAAAAGCATCAATTCTTCGGCACTCAGCCTTCTTCACAGTCCAACTTTCACATCCATACATGACTACTGGAAAAACCATAGCCTTGACTAGACGGACCTAGTCGGCAAAGTAATGTCTCTGCTTTTGAATATACTATTTAGGTTGGTCATAACTTTTCTTCCAAGGAGTAAGCGCCTTTTAGATTTTAGACTGCATTAAAAAAAAATGCAAATAGAAGAAGCAGGAGGAGGTGAAGGAAAAGTATAAAGAAGAGGAGAGGGCGGGGCAAATGTTCAAGCTTATGACTGCATTCTAACATCTTGATTTTACAGATTGTAAATTAAGAATATCTCTGCTGTCATTCCTGGTCTCCTTTCACAAGTCTACGTTCAGCCATCTAGAAGAGCTGAAAATGGTTCTTAAAATGCACCAAGATACCTGATATAAGTAAAGGCTTTTGAAAAATGTCTTTATTGTGGTAAGTCATCATACAGGCTGGTGTGGAAATAACAGAGCTAAGTCTAAAAGAAAGGGGAAATAATAATATTTCTAAATTGCAGACTTTTTATGTCTTTTTTGAGTAAAAGAAATAAACTTATAAATTAAAAAAAAAAAGAACTCTAAAAAGATTTCATGAAGAACATATTCCTGTCTGCTAGCAGACAAAACTGCAGAATTTAAGCAAAGCAACACAATTTAGCAAGGCACTGAATCCGTGAACAGGCAGTCAGTACAGATGGGTGGTAGTGGCTTCTTGTGATACAGCTGATGCAGAGAAACCTCCTTCTTCTATGAAATCATAGAAATGTGTGAAATTCTTCACAAAATGTAAAATTCTTTCACAAAGATCAGTGTCAAAGAAACAAAAGGAAATCCTCGATGTTCAGAAATGAACAGTCAAAGCAGTAAGGGGAAGGGACTGTCAAGGCGGATTAAGGGAGTGTGGGACCATACATAGGCTCCAGGGACTGGGAGCTGGGGTTTTAGGATCCCTTTACGAATCCAGGGTCATATCAGACATAACCTCCTATTATAGGGTTACAGTATTCCATGTGACAGAGCTGTCACAGATTTAAAGAATTCCCGCCATCTAGTATTCTACTAAATCATTACACCAAAATTTATTTGCTCATTCTCAATGCAGATATTTGGGTAATTTCTGATTTTTATGAATACAGACATTGTTGCTATGAAAAGCCTTATGCAAGTCGCATGGTGCACAAAAACAAGTCTTTTTAGGGTATATGCCTAGGAGTGGAATTGCTGGATTATAAGAGAGATGTAAGTTCTTTACATAATGTGATGTTTTCAATGGTTTTGATTTTTACTAACGGATGGGTATAAAATGGTATTCATTGTGCTACTAATTTGCAGTTGTTTGATTACTAATAAGGTTGATCATCATTTTATTTATTTAATTTTTGGATGCTCTGGGTCTTGGTTGCTGCAAGTGGGCTTTCTCTAGATGCAGAGAGTGGGGGCTACTCTAGCTGCTGTGCATGGGTTTCTCACTGCAGTGGTTTCTCTTGTTGCAGCATGTGGACTTAGTAGTTGAGATGCATGGGTTTGGTTGCCCCATGACATGTGGGATCTTCCTGGACCAGGGATCAAATCCATGTCCCCTGCATTGGCAGGCTGATTTTAACCACTGGAACGCCAGGGAAGTCTGGTCATCATTCCATATGCTTACTGGCCAGGTTAAGGTTCCTCTTCTGTGATATATCAGTTTATCTTTTGTCCATTGTCCTATGAGTTCTTAAGAAGTTATTTATATATTCTAGGTATTAATTCTTTGTCAAGTACATGTATTGTAAATACTAATTTTGTTTATACCAGGTTTTGACGAACAAAAACATTAATTTTGCTTTTAATTGTAGTAATTTTACATTTATAAACTGTAGCAAAATGTAACAGTTTTTCCATTTAGTTTGGAAATGCTGCCAACTTTTAAGTCATTTTCTATCCCAAAGGCATAATACATTTTGCAATATTGTCTCCTAAAGTTATATGATTTAAACTTTTATCTGTATTTGTTATCATATTTTAGAAAGGAAATTGATTATATATTTTAGTATGTAAATGAGCCCAGTATCATTTATTGAAAAACCTTATCCTTTCACCCACTGATTTGCAACTGCAGTTTATCTGAAAACAAAGTCTATTCTGGATTTCCTATTCAGATTCATTGGCCTATTTTTATATCCATATACCAATAACTCACTAAATTACATTTATAGCTTTAAGATAAATCTTTATATCTGCTACACCAATCCCCTCCACCATATTTTTTCCTTTGGGATGTTTTAGCTATTATTGCCTTTTTGCTGCTGTGCATAAACTTCAGAAATAACTGAAGCAAGTAAACACCCCACCACACACACACACACACAAAGTCCTGTTATTATAATATTTCTTAAAGTTTGAAAAGAAAGATAAAGTAAGAAAATATTAACAGAAACATGCGATGATAGTAGTGAGATCAAATTATACTAAGGCAAAATGCATCTTTAGGGATAAAACAGGATCTTACTTAATGATGAAATTTAAAATTCACCAGGAAGATAGGACAATCCAAATCTAGGATAAGTGAACTACACAGTCTCAAAATGTAAAAGAAAACTAAATAGATTTAAGATGAGAAATTGATCAAGGAATCAGCATGGGTATTTCAACTAATCTCTCTTGGAAGCTGATAGATCAAGCAGGCAGACTTGAACAGCAAAATAAACAATATTGATCCAGCAGATGTACCCTACAACTAGAGTAGACGCTTTATTTTCAAGTACATATGGATAATTTACAAAAATTGACCATGTTCTGAGCCACAAAGGAAGTTTCTACCAAGCAGTTGATACGGAACAGCAAATTCTCTAACTACAAGGCAACAACATTAAAAATCAATAGCAAAAGGACAAGTTTGCAAAGCCCATAGCTACAGTCTCACAGGTTTTTCAGTTTGCCAGGCTCTTGGAAAGAGAGCCAGAGAGTAATGGTCTCTCCCATGAGATTAAAGAAAATGAGTTAACAATACAGGCTATGAAATCAACCAGACCCCAGTAGGGATTCTAGCTCACTACCAGCACTGCAACCTCGAGCAAGTGATTCAGCCTTTCTGTCCTGCTATTTCCTCGTCGTGAGAAGGGAGTGTGCCTTTCTCGCGGGGCTGCGTGAGGATTAAATGCGGTATACACAGCAATATGCGTAAAGACTACAAAGAAATATCTGAGGTCTGCAGTGCTTTAGGCTTTATTTTATACTGTTTGGTTATTATTGTTGGTATTAATTCATGAACGTTCGCTTCTCAGCATCACAACGTGAATTTCTCTTAGGTTTTCTGTCCTGGCACAGGTGCCCTCTTCCAAATCTGAACCACTGATTAAAGGTGAAACACAGCATTATAGTGGAAGAAACCAACCAAAATAATTAGCTTCATTTCTCACACTTGGTTTCTCTGGATGTTCATGGCTCCCAAGGAAACTCTTTTTCGAATTTCCCTATTTAAAACATCTATAGCGATCATTCAGATTTGATACCTTTTACCAAACATATAGACTAATGATTTTTTCCCTCTATTGCCCTTGTTATCTCTTCTTTGAAATCCTTTAGAAGTCCTTTATGGATGAGTATGGAGTTGTGGGAGACCCAAAATGCTGATCAGCTACCAGCAAAGTGACTGGGATTAGAAATCCTGCTGCGTCTCATGTGGTCTCCTGGGGACCCTAAAGAAGTCTGTCTAACAGGGAAAGTCCCCCTTTGCCAGTGAGATGGTGAACACTTCTGGAGAGCAAATGAATGACATTTTTCGCTACTGGTTGAGGTCATCAGCTCCTTCTCCCTGCCTCTGGCCCTCACCAGCTCCTAGTAGGCAGCTGTGCTCCTTTCATATCATGCCATTAAAATAGAAAGAAAGAGAGGAAAAGAAGTGATTTAGTGGAAGAAAGCTCAAGAAGATGTGAGAAGTGTTACAAATCAAATCAGTAGAAGCATGGGGAAGAGAAAGGGCCCAGGGAACCTGAAAGGTGGGCACAGATCCCTGGATCTGTTGCAGGACTTTTCAAGACATCTCTGACAATAATCACAAAGAAACATGGGCGACGATGAGAACAAAATCCCCACAACAGATGTTACACGAGAGAACAGTTAAAACATAATGTACATGGGCATGGGATAGAATAATTTTCCTAGTGAAAAATCATTTCTGCAAAAATTGGTGATATGGGAGAAAACATATGATAAAATTATAAATAAGTAATTGTAAGTGCACTGGAGTATGATCATATTTCCTTCTTTATTTTGTTCTGTGGTGGTGGTGGTGGTTTAGCCACTCCGTCGTGTCCAACTCTTGCGACCCCATGGACTATAGACCACCAGGCTCCTCTGTCCATGGGATTTTCCAGGCAAGAGTACTGGAGTAGATCACCATTTCCTTCTCCAGGGGATCTTCCCAACCCAGGAATCGAACCCAGGTCTCCTGCATTGCAGGCAGATCCTTTACCGACTGAGCTGTGAGGGAAGTCCTTTTGTTCTGTACCTGTCATATTTTGTGTCATAAATATGTGCTACTTCTGCAGTCACAGGCTGAAGCCAACCTACAGAGAGTTGTGAATGCCAAAGTTAACACTGGAATTGCCTCCAGTTCAGTCTCCTCCAGGGGGCAATGGACTCAACAGGGAGAAAGACTGTGCCTAATTTGTCTTTTTATCCCAAGTACCTATTCATAGAAACGGATCTGGGCTTGGAGGGTGCTCAGAGAATGTATGTTCAAGAGAATGAATGACTGTAAGAGTATATGAAGGACTGAAGAGGAATCTGACATGGTGGACAATAAGGTTCATAGGTAAGAACACACTAAGAAGGCTAAGCAATACATTAGAAAAGTACCACTAGTAGGATGTGACCAAGATGCACTTATTCTTTCCTCCCACTGTCCCTCTGAGTTTTTCCTTATTAAAGTACAAGTGACATACAATAAACCACACATATTTAAATTGAACAATTTGACACATTTTGATGTCTGTTCTCCCCATCTCCCTACATTTAACCATTAGCAAAAGCAATATAATGAACACTTCAATTACTCCTGGGGGCTTCCCTGGGGCTCAGTCAGTAAAGAATCCGCCTGCAGGATTTGCAGGAGACGTGGAAAAGCCGTTAGATCCCTGGGTCAGGAAGATGCCCTGGAGAAGGAAATGGCAACCCACTCCAGTATTCTTGCCTGGGAAATCCCATGACAGAGGAGACAGGCAGGTTATAGTCCATGGGGCTGCAAGAGTCGGAGGTGACTTAGCGACTAAACCACCACCACCATCAATTACCCCTAAAGGTTTTCTCCTTATACCCACTTTAAACAGGCTTTGAAATGAAGGCCTGCGTGTAGGATTATCCAACAGTGCTCTTGGGAACACCACCTGTGCAGGAAGTGAGCACAGCAGGACTGGAGAGAGGAAAGAGCAGCGTTGAACTGGGATGTAGACACAACAGAGGCTCCAACTCAGCCGACCCCAGGGGAGCATTTCAGGGTTGCCTCACAAGGGAGACTGTCCTTTGTACCCCGCTCCCACCAGTCACTGGATATGGATTTCCCCCCAGGGAGGAGCTTAATCTTGCCATCTCCTTTTGACCCAAGGCAATTACTAGTGACAGATTCAGTCACGGGCTTCAGGTGACATCCCAGGAGTCACAAGAGTAAGTACCTGCATCCTGAAGAGGGTTCTGGGCAGGGCACCACAACACACACCTTCAATAGGTCAAGTAAGGGACACAAAGGCAGACAGATGTGGTCCCTGCCCTCATGGAATGGGAAAACAATGTCTTCTTCATAAGGGAGAATCAGTCCCACCAAACCAAAGCGTCTGCCTGAGCTGTGCTATGCACTACTCCAAGAACTGCACATTTATCAGAACCACTCCTGTCATACCCTGGGACAGTAGATGAGGCAACTGAAGCACAGGCTAAGGAATCACCCAACATCACATAATTAGCAAGCTCAGAGCTAATAAGCAACACTCCAAACTGTGTGATACTGTTTTACATTCTAAACTACTACATCCAACTGTCTCTCTGAGCTTGTATTTCCACTCAGGTTTTTTAGAATTATTATTATTATATTTTATATTGCATATCTTATCTTGTAAAAGGTACTATTTTTACATGTTTTGTTCAAAATGCGAAAATTGGCAGTTTGACATACACTGATTTCTATAAATCATTCAATGCCTGTATTAGAAATTTCCAAAGTAAGCAACATCTGCAAATTATGTGATATTTTGTCACCACATTAGGAAAGGCTATCATTATAGCTTGTAATCATTGAAGGACTTGCAAATACCATCTTAGAATTAGTTTGATTCAAAGGAGTTATAACTATAAATAGATATATTTCCACACACTCCATAAGCAAGGAGAACCTGAAGGTCTGAGCACAGAGCCTCACTTCTTATGCCCCAGAAAATGATAGTCTTTTACTGAACTGTCCTAGTAGCTGAGAGGTATCAAGCTTTATCTATGTAGGTCTCTGATGAAACTCACTGCCTGTTACATCTGACAAGGTTCTATTAGAGAAGCAAAAGCAATACGACAGATTAGATACATTAGAAGATGAATCAGGGATTTGACTTTATGTCAAATTTGGGAGAGCAAGTTAAAGAGCTGACATGAAACTATTCCACCAGCTTCTTTCTGGTACTAGAGCCTAAATCTGCAGACAAGGCAATTAGAAAGAGAAGACAGATGGGAAATCTGGAAGCATGGAAAAGTTGGAACCTATGAGGATGAGCAGAAAGGACTAGTGCCCCGTGCAGTCTTTCACTGCCCCCACGCTCCTACTGTGATGGTGGAGATGTCCTGCATCCTTCATCAAAGAACCAATCACGTCTGGATCCAGGAGTTAGAGAAACATGAAGGCGGAAATGCAACAGGAGCTGGAGGTGAATCAGTAGGTCAGCTGCAGCATCAGCATGCAGCAGGCTGCACTCATGCCCTGCCCTCACCTTCTGGGTATGAAGAACATGTCTGTTGTTCCACTTCCACCCACCACCGCTCCTGTGAAATGCCTCACGGTGCCCCAGTGACTTAGAATTGCTCAGGGATGGGAATTCTGGGAGCTTCAGTTTTATCTAAGCTGATGTAATATAAATCTGCCACACCTACTCTGGGGGGCGGATCTATCGCTCATTCCACCTGAGAAGATGTTACCATGGCTCTTTTCAACACAATTATTAATATTACCATTATGGAGGCAAAGACTTTTTTTTTCCAAAGAAGTAGTGATAAGGACTAAGGATTCAATACTTGACACTGTGGATTTATATCTGCTCCCTTAGTTAACTCTTATGGTCAATTATTATATTTATTAGTCCTATTTTGCAAATAAACGCAGTGAAGTTCAGAGAAATTATTAGGCTTACTCAAAGCTACACAGAATATTACAAATTCTGCAACCCCTGCTCATCCGCAATTCACTCTGCTACGCCTGTGGCACTAGTTGGAGAAAATCTTTTCAAACACTGCCTTTTATGAACATCTGAGAAGAGCTAGACTTTTTATTGCACTGGTGCACCCTACTTACTTCTTCCTGAGTGGACTCTGAGAGACAGCCAGAGATTCATAGAGAATCAGAACTGGAAGGGAGCCAAGAGATGACCCACACCTGGGAAGAAGGAAGTGGAAAAGGAAAAAAGAGGATTAAAAGTTCAGGAAGAAAGCAAGAGAAGAGGATCACTGACTTGTAAAGGGAATATCCTCCAGCAAACTAAGGTAGGAAGAAGCAAGATACGGGAGCAGAGGAAGGAGGAGTACTTGCGTATTTTCAAAGGAAAAGCAGGACTTGTGTAGTGTCATGAGCAGACCAAGGGAAAGTCAGGAATCTGAGTAACAACTGGGGTCAGGATGTCCCTGCACCACTCTCAGTCAGGCCTCTGTAAATGCGTCCTGTGTGTCTGACTGTGTAAATGTGCTCAGTCGTGTCCGACTCTTTGCAACCCCATGGACTGTAGCCCACTGGGTTCCTCTCTCCATGGAGATTCTCCAGGCAAGAATACTGGAGTGGGTTGTCCTGCCCTTCTCCAGGGGATCTTCCCAATTCTCCCACACTGCAAGCATATTCTTTACCAAACTTGCACTATCAGGACCCAAATGGCCTTATTCCTTCAGCTTAACTAAACTTCAGACAGGCTTCCCTTTTCTTAGAGCATTTACTTTTGAAAATTTGTAATTGCAACCCTTTCTCTGCTTCCTTGAGATGTAAATCTCTTTAAAAGCCTCTTAACCAGTTTTTACAACCCTGTACTAATTTTCCAAGGACTCGGGAGCTATCCCTTTCAAATATAAACATCAAGGGAGACAGTTCTCTTATCTCCTAGTTTCTGGGGGAGGATGGGAGTCTAACCTCCCATGGACATCCTGTTTCAAAGTGTAAAACTACTTCCTGCCATGAAGATACAGAAAGTTTACTTTTCCTTTCCTTATGGTCAGTTAACAAACAAGGGTGCCCTCTCTGCCCACCATCCCAGTTCTTAAAAAACATTCCAACCCTTTGTTTCAGTGGAGTAGAACTCATTCGGTTTCAGCCTGTCTCTCTTACTGCAGTAACCTTGAATAAAGTTTCTTTACCCACTTAATTTTTGCTTTGACAGTCATAAGCCCAGGATAGAAGGGGCAGAATTTTAACTTTGGTCTACCTAGTGGCAGACTTGATAGCTCAGTTGGTAAAAGAATCCGCCTGCAATGCAGGAGACCCCAGTTCGATCCCTAGGCTGGAAAAATCCCCTGAAGAAGGGAGAGGCTGCCTACTCCAGTATTCTGGCCTGGAGAATTCCATGGACGGTATAGTCCATGGAGCTGCAAAGAGTCAGACACAACAGAGCTACTTTCACTTTCAGTGGGGAAAACACTTACTATGCTAAGGAATATATTAGCATCAACCAAATAAATAAAATGAGGAATTTAAGCACTTTGGATGTCAAAGTGAGAGAAAGACAGGGTAGAGATGATAAGTTACTAAATATTCAGTACTTGACACTGTGGATTTATATCCACTACCTTAGTTAACTCATAGTCAATTATTATATTTATCAGACCTATTTTGCAAAGAAATGCAGTGAAGTTCAGAGAAATTATTAGGCTTTCTCAAAGCTACACAGAATGTTACAAACTCAAGTTTCAGCCCTCGATCCACCTCTTACTGCTTTTATTATTCCCGCAACACTGGAAATGTTACTTAACCTCATTTTTCTCTTTGGCACAGCAAAACAATGATGATAACAATAGTGCTGGTTGTGCTGAGAGCTAAATCAATGTACCTGATGCTTTTTTGAGTAGGTCTAACTAGAAATAAAGAAAAATTATCCTAATTATTTACACAGAGGGAGATTTTTCCCCCAAAGTTTTTTTTTTTTTTTAATTTTTATTTTTACTTTATTTTACTTTACAATACTGTATTGGTTTTGCCATACATTGACATGAATCTGTCTCAGGTGTACATGAGTTCCCAATCCTGAACCTCCCTCCCACCTCCCACCCCATATCAACTCTCTGGATCATCCCCGTGCACCAGTCCCAAGTATCCTGTATCCTGTATCAAACATAGACTGGCGATTCATTTCTTACATGATAGTATACATGTTTCAGTGCCATTCTCCCAAATCATCCCACCCTCTCCCTCTCCCTCAGAGTCCAAAAGCCCATTCTATTCATCTGTGTCTCTTTTGCGGTCTCGAATTTTTCAAACCCAAGGAAAAGTTAAAGAATGGTCAAATGAATAACCGCAATCTCTACCTAGATTCACTAATGTTTATACTTGGTGAATGTGTATGTGTGTGTGCGTGCATGCATGTGTGTGAATGTGTGCACACACATACTCTATTTGAAAATAAATTGCAGACATTATGCTTAAATTCTTCACCCCTAAATACTTCAGCATTCAACTACAGAGAATAAAAACATTCTCTCACATAACTGAAATGCATCATCACACCTAGAAAATTCAATAATATCATGTTATTCAGTCCATATTTAATTTTTTTCAACTATTTTCAAAAAATTTTTTTTTAACTTTTTGATTCAGGATCCATTCAAATTTATATACTACTCTATATTGTTTGAGAATTCCAGAAAAAATATTGATTAGGCCAAAATCTTTGACAGTGTAGATCACAACAAGCTGTGGAAATTCTTAAAGGGATGGGAATACGAGACCACCTTATCTGCCTCCTGAGAATTCTGTATGCAGGTCAGGAAGCAACAGTTAGAACCAGACATGAACAACAGACCTGTTCCAAATTGGGAAAGGAGTACATCAAGGCTATATATTGTCACTCTGCTTATTTAACGTATATGCAGATACATAATGTGAAATGCAGGGCTGAATGAAGCACTGAAATCAAGATTTCCAGGAGAAATATCAATAACCTCAGATACGCAGATGATGCCACCCTTATAGAAGAAAGTGAAGAGGAACTAAAGAGCCTCTTGATGAAAGTGAAAAGAGGAGAGTGAAAAAGTTGGCTTAAAATTCAACATTCCAAATACGAAGATCATGGCATCTGGTCCCAATACTTCATGGCAAATAGATGAGGAAACAATGGAAACAGTGAGAGACTTTATTTTCTTAGGCTTCAAAATCACTGCAGATAGTGACTGTGACTGCAGCCATGAAATTAAAAGATGCTTGCTCTTTGGAAGAAAAGCTATGATCAACCTAGACAGCATAATAAAAAGCAAAGACATTACTTTGCCAACAAAAGTCCATCTAGTCAAAGCTACGGTTTCTCCAGTAGTCATATATGGATGGACCATAAAGAAAGCTGAGCGCTGAAAAACTGATGCTTTTGAACTGTGGTGTAGAAGACTTCTGAGAATCCCTTGGACTGCAAGGAGATCAAACCAGTCAATCCTAAATGAAATCAATCCTGAATATTCATTGGAAAGACTGATGCTGATGCTGAAACTAGCCACCTGATGTGAAGAACTTACTCATTTGAAAAGACCCTGATGCTGGGAAAGATTGAAGGCAGGAGGAGACAGAGACAACAGAGGATGAGATGGTTGGATGGCATCACCGACTCAATGGACATGAGTTTGAGCAAGCTCTGGGTGTTGGTGATGGACAGGGAAGCCTGGCGTACTGCACTCCATGGAGTTGCAAAAAGTCAGACACGACGGAGCGACTAAACTGATACTATTTTGGTCTTTTTAAATCTAGACGAATTTGAATTTGTGTGTGTGTGTGTGAATTACCTGCTTATTATAACTAACTTTTTGGAGAAGGCAATGGCACCCCACTCCAGTACTCTTGCCTGGAAAATCCCATGGACAGAGGAGCCTGGTGGGCTACAGTCCATGGGGTCGCTGAGGGTCGGACACGACGTAGTGACTTCACTTTCACTTTTCACTTTCATGCATTGGAGAAGGAAATGGCAACCCACTCCAGTGTTCTTGCCTGGAGAATCCCAGGGACAGGGGAGCCTGGTGGGCTGCCGTCTATGGGGTCACACAGAGTCGGACACGACTGAAGTGACTTAGCAGCAGCAGCAGTAGCATAACTAACTTTTGAAAAGACTCCAGGCAAGTTATCGGTAAAATAAACCAGATTCTAAATATGCCTATTTTTTTCCTCATTTTAGATTCAAGTTTCTCAATAGCTGCAGAATACACATTATTTTCAAGTACACATGGAACATTTGCCAAAGTTAAATCATATGTGACGGCCGTAAAACAAGTCTCATCTCAAAAATGCCACAGGACTGAAATCTTACACAGGTCCTTTAACCACACTGGTATTAAATTAGAAATTAACAGCAAAAAGCTATTTCAAAAATTCTCTAGAATCTTAAAATTAAGCAATACATCAAATAATCCATAGGTCAAAAACAAAATTCTAAGAAAAAAATGGAACATATACTGAATAACATTATACAACATCTCAAAATTTGTGGGATGCAGCTAAGCACTGCTGAAAGGGAAATCTGTAATGTTGAATACTTATGTCAGAAAATAAGAAAGATCTCAGATCAGTAAGCTAAGGTACAAGTCAAACCCAGAGTCAACAGAAAGAATGAAATAATAAATATGATAAAATTAAAAGAGAAAGTTAATAATCAAAAATTACTTGAAAAAATAAAATAAAATTGATAAGCATTTCCTAAGAGTGATAAAGAAAAAAGAGGGATTACAAATTACCAATATCATTAATCAGAAGTGCATTACAGAAAAATCTAGTGATGTTAACAAGATGACAAGAGATATTATAAAGAACTTATGATCATTTAGGGGCTTCCCTGGTGGCTCAGATGGTAAAGCATCTGCCTGCATTTGGGAGACTTGGGTTCAATCCCTGGGTCAGGAAGATCCTCTGGAGAAGGAAATGGCAACCCACTCCAATACTCTTGCCTAGAAAATTCCATGGACAGAGGAGCCTTGTAGGCTACAGTCCATGGAATCGCAAAGAGTTGGACACGACTGAGCGACTTCACTCACTCACTCACTTTGATCAGTTAGATGAAATGGACAAACCTCTCAAAAAACACAACTTACCAAAACTGACCTCAGATTTAGATTAAATGTTTTTAGCAAATATACTACCTAGATGATGTTTTATATATCTCAGTTCATTAGTTGAAGAGGCACATGATGTAACTTTATTCCAATTTTAGAGATGCCACATTTGATTATTTGGTTAAGGTGTGAAACACCAGGTATGTCTATTATAAAATTATACTTTTCCTTTTACCCCAAATAATCTCTGTGCATGTACTTTGAGACCACATAAATATCCTATTCCTCAAAAGCTCTAACCCAAGTTTCAGTATTCACTTATAATCTTAGTTTGAGTAATCAATAATTAATTGATATCAAATAATTGATTACACAGGGTGAAAATGCTTATTTCCTAATAGTGTTATCCCACCTATATTTATTAGCTAGCGTTCCTTTATTTAAATAAAAAAGCTTTTCTTTTCTCTTAGTCGCTCTCTTCATATTTCTCTCATTCTCTCTCTTATCTCAACATGAGAAACTCAAGAATTCAGCGTACTCAACATGGTATAATCACTTACCATGGCTCTTTTTGATGTGTAATTTATCCCAAGCCAACTTGTATACCTTTCTTTTTAGTGGATGGTGGGCTGCCATCTATGGCGTCGCAAAGAGTCAGACACAACTGAAGCGACTTAGCAGCAGCAGCAGCAGTCTTTGTACACTTGTTTTTTGATATGAGATTTTCCAGGTTTACATTATGAAGTCCCTGCTCTGGGCCTGGAAATAGCCATTTCCCTAGGAAACACTTCAGTGGGGATTGATATTTAGAAATCCAGATCTAGGTGCCAGCTGTACTGGGTGCTACTAACACTGATTTGCTTAAATCCCTTTCAGCAAACAGAGCCAGGAAGTGTACATACATGTCCATCTTATCTATCAAAATATATAACATAACATATAATGAGCTCAGATTGAGACTTCTCACTGGAATCCAACGCTACATTATTTGTTCTCACTTACAAAAGTAAAATCTCTTCTTCCCCAAAACATCAACACATTTACTCAATTGCTCTATCCTATTATACACACAATACAATATCAGAATTACACCACCAAATACCACCACCAAGAACAAAGCTACTAAGCAAATGTCACGAGTTCTTGGTAGTTCCTCGTTATGATCCATTTTATCTAGGGTATACAGTCAAAGCTCTGTGTTGAAGATACTTAATTTTTTCTCTGTGTGATTATTATCAATTTGACAACAGTGGGTTATTTCTTGCTTATATGCAAATGTAATGTCTGCCTTTTCATATTTTATTTTTGAATATTTACAATTTTCACATGTTCAAAGTTGAAACCACATAAAAATTGTCTACTAAGAGAAATCATACATTTATCCCTATACCCTCCGCACATCCCAACACACCCTGTAACAACGTACCATTTTCACTGATACCTGGTTGATATATCCTGTGTCATTTTGGAAGAACGAGGAATTTCCCCTTCTTTTTTATGTGACAGGCAGCCTATTATATGTACTCCATTATATGCTGGATTCATAGACAGCATCCTTATTCTTCCTCTTTGGCTACATCATATGCCATTGTCTGGAGCACTATGTTTAATTCAATTACTCTCATTTAAATTGACTACAACATTTTGTTATTACACTTATTTCTGAATGAAAACCTTACACACATGCATATTTGTGGAGATGCTTCTTCAGGACAAATTTCCAGAGCTGGAACTTCTGGTTCAAGAAGTAAATGCATATATAATTTTCTCAGATATCATCAAATTCCCTTGAAAGGGGTTGCTATTATTTTACATTCCCACCGGAAATGTATGAAAGTATCTGAATTTCCATAGCCTTGACAAACATGTTATCTAGATTTTGAAATATTCTACCATTCTGATAAATGAGAAATTGCATCTCAATAAAGATCTAATTTACATTTTGTTCTGAATAAAGTTGAATATATTTCCTTGTATTTAAGGGCCATTTTATATTTTGTGAACTGTTGAGGATTTTGTCCAGTTTACATCATATTTTGTGGGGTTTTTCCTTGATTTTTAAGAATTATTTGTTAGAGAAATAAGCCCTTTGATCATAGTCTTTTGATTTTTTTTATTGGTCTTTTGACTTTGCATGTGGTGTTTTGCCATAAATTTTTTTCATTATTTATTATTAATCAATGGATATTATCAATCTTTTCTTTTATTGTTCTATATTTGGGACTTTATTTTGAAAGTTTCTTCATGTCCAAATCAAGAGATAAATCATCTTTGTTTTCCTCTATTTTTATATGGATTCATTTTTCACACTTAGATCAGTGATCCATTTGAAATTTTTTCCAGCAATTGGTATGAGATAGAAGCAAATTTTTTTTTCCAAATGACTATTCAGTTGTTGCCAAGCCATTTATTTTAGAAGTCATATTTTCGAAAACAGAGGGAATCCGAGAATTATTTTATGAGTGATGGATGAGCTGGGAAGTCAAACAGGGGGCAATGAAACAGCTCACAGATTGGTAACCACAGGAAACCACCATCAGCCCTGTGCTAAAGTATCAAAGGGAAAAGGAAATATTCCTGAAACCCAGGGTGTATGGCCTCCAAGCAAATAACAGAAATCACAGCAGTCTGTTCAGAGAGATCGGAAGCCCTCCAAGAGCTGCCCTTGCTGCCTAAGCATGGAAACAAGCTTAAAAACACCCCTTTATTCCTGCCCTCCAATCTCCCACCAATGGTTCTGATTGGCCAAACCCAGATGGATGTCAGCTAATGGGAGACTGGGAAGTGCACCCTGCAAAGTTTAGAGCCCCTGTAAAATAAAACAGAGAGGGCAGAGAGGGGAAAACTGCCCTGTGCAGTTCTCTGTGCAGTATAGTGCTGGCAAAGGGCCAGCACTACACTCAGTGAAAAATGTAAGCATTCTTTATCTTTTCATTAAAATAAATTCCCAGAAGATACCACATAATTTATTAACATTTCAGCAGTAAGTACAGTAAATAAATGCAAAGGCATATATGAGTCTAAAGACAGTAATACAGCCTCATAAGTTCAAACCATCTCTCCTAAAATTAATCTGAATCAGTGAGATTTTTATTACATATAATTGGCCCTCCATATCCTCTGGTACCACAATCACAGATTCAAACAACCAAGAGTAGAAATACTCCAAAAGAAAATTTCAGAAAGATCCAAAAAGCAAAATTTGAATTTGTGGCATTCAGGTAATTATTTCCAAGGACTTATATTGTACTTACAACTATTTACCTAGCATTTACATTGTATTAGGCATTATAAGTAATCTGGAGATGATTTAAAGTACATGGGAAGATATACGTAGATCATATGCAAATACCTCACCATTTTATCTAAGGGACTTGAACATATGTGGATTTTGGTAACCATGGGTGACCTGGAACAAATCTCTTACAAGTACCAAGGGATAACGCATGTGTTTTGAACAAAAAAAAGATTGAGGAAATCAAGATTGTGGGGATGGAACTAGAAAGATTTTTTAAATAGAAATAGTTCTATAGAAATAAGGAGCATCCAAGAGATAGAAAATGTGATAAATAAAGTAATAGCTGGAAGCAACTGAATAAAAAAATTTTAATTTCATTTTAAAAGAATTAAAATTGAATTTAAAAAGAAAAACTATAAGCCAGATACAATGAACACAGGAGTTTGAGATACAAAGGAGGCACAAATATCTTTTTAATCATTTAAAATTTCTCTAGAGGCTGTATTTTAATGTAATGCTTTTAGAAATGTGAACTTTAATGAGTCAAACAATCTATTTTATACCTCAACAAACCCATTATACTATTTATACATCTTAATCTAGCAAAATCCAAATATAACCCCAGTTCTGACAGTCTGTTAGTTGCTATAGAAGGAAATATTCTAATTTTTTGAAGGAATAATTTATTCTCAGAATTAGTCCAATGAGACAAGACCACTTTCTTGTAAGAAAATCAGCAATGTATCTCTGTTCAATATCCTAGAAAAATCAAGGGCTCAGAATGAAACAATTCAGTTGCTCAGGAAAGAATCCTCCAGCTGTAAGATTCTCCAGCTGTAAGGTTCACTGTGCAACTTGTTTCTTCCCCTTTCTCTTCTCTTCTTTCCTCTTGTCTCCTATTTGCCAGTGTCCTCCTCTGCACTGAGTAGCATCACCACTTTGGGGAAGGAGAATCAAAAGGGTAAATAAGTCAGCTCAAGCAAAATCATTCTGGACACAGGAGGATGAAATAAAAAACAGCAGTGTGTGAGGCACCGTTAGTCATCATGGTTCTGCACACTCCATCTCCAATGAAACCATCTTAATCCAACACCCTCAGATAATAGGTTTCAATGACTAATGCATGCTCACTGATCCAGAGCCTGAGGAGTGTGAGTGACAAACAATAAACCTGCTTAGGATAATGTGATTGATTGTAATTCCATTTAAAATAAATTAACAAATGGTATGTGCTATCAAGTTAACCATGCAGCACAACTCTAATTGTTAAGGGTGTTCATTTCATTACATGGTGCCCTTTCTCAGGGGAAAAAAAAAAAGTTTTCTGTTCTTTGGATGAAGGATTGTTTCCCTTCACCTGATCTCAAGGTTTCCCCCTGGTTACTTGGCTTTTTATTTCACTTTGGCTTCTAGAAAACCTGGAATCTGTCTATAACCTATGGCGAGGACTCAGGGAGATATCTGCATGTTAGCTTAAATCAAGCAGTTTATGTCCCTATTCTTATTATTGTCCTATTCTTTTTCAACTGTCCCTAATTTTGTTTCATGGTTTATTTATCCCTGTAAGTCATCTGTTGTAGGTTCTCTAGAAACAGATCAGAGATAGCATTTGGGGTCCAACATGTTTCTTTGTAATCAATACTGGTGACAAGAAAAAGGAAAAAGTAGGATTGGGCAGAGAGAAAAGGCAGGCTTGATCAAACTCTGGCCAGCCTGGAAGGGTTCTGTGAAATTAGTACAGTCTTGGGCCACCCCATAATGGCTAGTATATTCCTCCCTCGATTAGTCACCAGAAATAAGGGCCCCTGCCCTCCACAAGGATGGGGGCCAGGCAAGGTGGGCCTCCAAGCCATCGCAGACTCTGATGGAGCTGAGATTATCTGATGATTCTAATCCTTTCAGCTGGCAGCAAGTCTTTCCTTAATAGGAGAGCTGATTTCCACCCCGAACTTTTTTTCTACTCCAAAATCCTACTGCACACAGAATGGAAGAGAAGCCCTCCAGGGGTCTGGTGTACCTCCCTTTTTAAAAGCAGCTTAAAAGAGAGAGATTAGTGAGATAACTACAGTGTCTAAAGTAGAAGTGGTTCTCCGGGTCCCAACAGATACTCATTATTTTCTTCTTCCACTTATTTAGATTCTGTTAGGCAGGGGGATAAGGGGATGACAGAGGATGAGATGGTTGGATGGCATCACCAACTTAATGTACATAAATCTGAGCAAATGTTGGGAAATAGTGAAGGACAGGGAGCCTGGTGTGCTGCAGTCCAGGGGGTTGCAAAGAGTTGGACACAACTTAGCGACTGAACAGTAATAGTTATTGTTGGCCTAGGTGCTGACCTGTTAATATGCTTCAGACCTTCAGCCATAAAGACCCCATGCTCTTTGGCTGGGGTCACCATACCAGCCTGTCTACAGTCACAACTAGGCAAGGGAGTACCAATACAGGGCCATGTGGACGAGTTCAGTTCCACCCACACTCCTCCCTACCTCCATTGTGCAAGAGCAGCCCTATCTCCTCCAAATGATCAACTACCCTACCAAGACTGGGAGTCTTCTTCTTGGTTTTGATGCCTAACACAAGAAACTCAAAGTGCCTAAGTGAAAACTAAAATTTATGATTGATCAGTGCTCTTCCTGCGTGCCCTTGAGAAAGTATGCTCCTTGTGGAAAGCAAGACTTCTAACCCAGCAGAACCCAAAAGAGTAGGGAAAAGAAGCACAATGACCTTCAGCAGGTCATTGAGAGTGATGATACGTGGGGTCACTACTGTTTCAAACCCTGATTTCTGTGTTCATGTATTCTTCCTACTGGGGACATAACACCATATGAGGGCCATTAGTTCAAAGCATTGTAAAAGATGGCATCTACTCCTGTAGGGCATTCCCTCTGAGCTTCCAGTGATGTTTCAGGCTAGCAGTTGATGAGTAATGATATGGTCAGTGAACTTCATGGTCACAGTCCCAGTTAAGAACCTTCTTTGCTGAAAAGGGAGTCCCTTGGTCTGAGGTTACGTTACACAGGATTCCCAGGCCAGTGAAGCAGCTCAGTTCAATTCAGTCGCCCAGTCGTGTCCAACTCTTTGCGACCCCATGGACTGCAGCACGCCAGGCCTCCTTGTCCATCACCAACTCCTGGAGGTACTCAAACTTAATCAAATCCTCTATAAACCCTTGGACAATAGTGCTGGCTGAGGCCCAATGGATAAGAAAGACAAACTCATACCTAAATATATGTCCATTCCTGTGGGGTGTGAAAATGAACAATTCATCTACCAGAATAAAATGAGTTCAATGAAAACAATCTGCCAGCAATAGTACAGTTAGTCTTCTTGATTAACGGTTGTTCTCTGTTGCTGGCTTTCCTAGTGACTCAGTGGGTAAAGAATCTGCCTGTCAGTGTAGGAGATGCAAGAACATGGGTTCAATCCCTGTGTGAGGAAGAACCCCTGGAGAAGAAAATGGCAACCCACTGCAGTATTCTTGCCTGGAAAATTCCATGGGCAGAGGAGCCTGGTGGGCTACAGTCCACAAGATCACAGAGAGTCAGACACAGCTGAGCATGTGAGCTAAGGAAGGATCACTGGCGCCACAGTGCTGGGTGCCATGGGGATCTGAGCTACCTGCTCATGCTCATGTATTTTGCTTGTATCTTCTGGTCCTGAAGATACTCAACCCTAGATACATCACTTTCATTTTTCAATGAATTGTCCCAGGACTCATCTGACTTTCTCACTTATGGATATGGTAGCTTCCAACACTGGAAGAGAGGACTCGTTGGAAAAGACCCAGATGCTGGGAAAGATTGAAGACAAAAGGAAAAGAGGGTGGCAGAGGATGAGATGGTTAGCAGCACCACCAACGCAATGGCCCTGAGTTTGACCAAACTCCAGGAGATAGTGAAGGACAGGGAAGCTTTGCATGCTTCAGTTCATGGGGTCTCAACTTAGTGACGGAACAACAACATGGTGGACAGTTCTAGAGATATAGTCAATTAGTTTGGTCAAATGACCCATCTCTGCCAGGACCCAGTAGCAAGCCAGAAGTTGTTTTTCAAATGGTATAAAAATTTCCACTGGAAATGGCAAGGCCATGCTCCAGAACCCCAAAGGCTTACATTATGATTGTCTCACTGGGATTTAACAAAAACTATATATGACATCCTTCCCCATCAACTATAATCCCTAAGCATATTTGGTCGCTGGAGTGTGGCCCAAGAGCAGGGCTACTTGCAACCTGGTCCTACTGTAGAGTTTTGTTTTTTCCTGCTCTGGGATGTACTCAAAGCTGGAAATGTTTATGCATCCTGGAGTATAGGTTACAGCAGAATCCTCTGATAGAGAATTTTCTGCCTCCAGAATCCAAAGAGGCCTAGAAGTCAATGTGCTTCTTTCTTTGGATAGAAGATTGTAAGGCACAGTAACTTGTTTTTACTTGAGAAGGGATGTATCAGCATGCTCTTGATTCCTGGACCCCTAACATATTATAAACAAGGAAAACCCATAAATCTTCAAGTTTTCATCTTCGACTTTTTGGACTAGATGTGTTTTACCAGGACCTCCAGTGTGCTGATCACCTGTGGCTCATCTATCCTAGTAAATATAATATCAGTTCAGTTCAGTCGCTAAGTCGTGTCCAACTCTTTGTGACCCCATGAATCCCAGCACTCCAGGCCTCCTTGTCCATCACCAGCTCCTGGAGTTTACCCAGACTCACGTCCATCAAGTCAGTGATGCCATCCAGGCATCTCATCCTCTGTCCTCCCTTCTCCTCCTGTCCCCAATCCCTCCCAGCATCAGAGTCTTTCCCAATGAGTCAACTCTTTGCATGAGTTGACTCCAAAGTTTCAACTCTTTGGAGTTGAAACTCCAAAGTACTGGAGTTTCAGCTTCAGCTTCATTCCTTCCAATGAAATTCCAGGGCTGATCTCCTTCAGAATGGATTGGTTGGATCTCCTTGCAGTCCAAGGGACTCTCAAGAGTCTTCTCCAACACCACAGTTCAAAAGCATCAATTCTTCGGCTCTCAGCCTTCTTCACAGCCCAACTCTCACATCCATACATGACTACTGGAAAAACCATAGCCTTGACTAGATGGACCTTTGTTGGCAAAGTAATGTCTCTGCTTTTCAACACACTATCTAGGTTGGTCGTAACTTTTCTTCCAAGGAGTAAGCGTCTTCTAATTTCATGGCTGCAGTCACCATCTGCAGTGATTTTGGAGCCCCCCAAAATAAAGTTTGACCCTGTTTCCACTGTTTCCCCATCTATTTCCCATGAAGTGATGAGATCAGATGCCATGATCTTCGTTTTCTGAAATTGAGCTTTAAGCCAACTTTTTTACTCTCCTCTTTCACTTTCATCAAGAGGCTTTTGAGTTCCTCTTCACTTTCTGCCATAAGGGTGGTGTCATCTGCATATCTGAGGTTATTGATATTTATCACCAACCCAGCAAATCAATATATGGTCTTCAGTATGTTTAGGTAGTTCAGATTACTTTGTTCTATGTTGTTATAAAGAGCAGGAAAGTTAATAAAAATCCTTAAGCAAAACTAGACATATACCGTTGTCTCATCCAATGTAAATGTCTGATCCTCTTCCATGATTCGTGATAGAAAACAATATATTTTCCAAAACAATGACAATGTATCTGAGGCCTATTAATTTATACCACTAAAGATACCATATCTAGTACAGTGGCTATGATTGGGATTATTATATGCTTGAACCTGCAGTAATCTACAGGTATCACCCTCAGACCATGGGTTTCTGCAGGTGTTACACTGACCAATTAAATGCAAGTATCTTGGGAGTTATACCTCTGCATTTTTTCAGTCCTAAGGAGTGCTATTAATCCCCACTACTTTTCTTCTCCAGGATGCCCTATTGCTTTCTTACATTACTGTGTAGGAGGTAGGAGGGATAGCCTCAAGAGCCTTTCACTTGATCTTCCCCACTGTGACAGTTCTTACCCCACATAACTAGAACCCAGTGAAGAGTTGATATCTGCCAAGTATGCCAAACTCAGTTAATATTCCAGGACCAGAGAACTGGCCATCAGGTGGATTCATGGACACACTGGATCTCCTTTAAGCTCTATGCTGGCCAGCATGCCACTTATAACCTGGCCATTACATACCACCATTCTAACAAGTGGGCCACAATGAGGCTTTGGGACCCTGGGTTCTAATGTCAACTCAGACTCTGTATCTCAAAATGCCTGGACATTCCCCTTTCTCTTTTTCCTAGGGCAAAGCTGTTCAAGTAAATGACCATATGATCCTGTGGGGAAGGACTAGAGAAATCATTATCATAAAGATCCTAGGTGTTCTTTCCCACTTTTAATCAGTGATTTCCAGGCCTAAAGATTGGATCAGGTCTAGGAACTAGGCAAGATCATGACCTTAAGAAAAAAAATAAATAAAAGACTATTTTTCAAAGCAGTTTTAGCAGTTCATAGTAAAACTAAGCAGTATGTACAGCGTGTTCTCATATATCCCCTGTCCCCTCACATGGACCACCTCCCCAACAATCACCATGCCCAAAATGAGTGGTATATTTATGACAACTGACGAACCTACACTGGCACATCATTATCACTCAAAGTCTACAGCTTACACTAGGGTGCACTTTTAGCGTCGTATATTCTATGGGTTTTGACAAATGCATAATGACAAATATCCATCATTATGGTATTATGAAGAATAGTTTTACTGCCTTAAAAACCTTCCATACTATGGCTATTCATCTCTCCCTCCCTGCTAACCCCTGGCAACCACTGATCTTTTTACTGTCAATATAGCTTTGCCTTTCCAAGAACATCATATCATTAGAATTGTATGATATATAGACTTTCCAGATTGGCTTCTTTCATTAAGTAATATACATTTAAGATCATGGCTTTTTATTAAAGTAATAGACTCTCAGCCTACCAGTCATCCTTTCTTGATTTTTCTACAGGCACAAACTGAATAGTATCTCAGTTAGCTACCCATTTATTTTGTTCTTACAGATACTGTTTTCTATTAAAATTTCTAAAATTCTATAGGTTATACTCTTGACTGACAATCCAGTTTTGCTCGTCACTACAATATTACAACAGTCTGGCCTAGGATGTTTAAGTAAACCTGACTCCATTGTTTCAGGGATCTATTAAGACCACTGCTATTGAGCTAAGTTCTATAACAACTATCCTACTGCTTTCAAACTGTGATGCTAGAGAAGACTCTTGAGAGTTTCTTGGATAGCAAGGAGATCAAACCAGTCAATCCTAAAGGAAATCAACTCTGAATATTCACTGGAAGGACTGGTGCTGAAGCTCCAGTACTCTGATTACCTGATGCAATAAGCTGATTCATTGGCAAGACCCTGAAGCTGGAAAAGACCGAAGGCAGAGAAGGGGATGACAGAGGATGAGATGGTTGGATGCCATCACTGACTCAATGGATATGAGTTTGAGCAAACTCCAGGAAATGGTGAAAGAGAGGGAAGCCTGACACACTGCAGTCCATGGGCTTGCAAAGAGTCAGACATGACTTGGTGACTAAACAGCAATTATTAACTCTGACCCACAGAGAAGAATCACACTGAAAATTTTAGTAATACTGGAGCCCCCCTTAAAAAGCATTTTTTATGCTCTTAGTAAAAGACATGTGCCCTAGGTCAGTTCAGTTCAGTTCAGTCACTAAGTCATGTCCGCCTCTCTGCGACCCCATGGACTGCAGCACGCCAGGCCTCTCAGTCCATTGTCAACTCCCAGAGTTTACTCAAACTCATGTCCATTGAGTTGGTGGTGCCATCCAACCATCTCATCCTCTGTCCTCCCCTTCTCCTCCTGCCTTCAATCTTTCTCAATATCAGGGTTTTTTCAAATGTATCAGTTCTTCACATCAGGTGGCCAAATATTGGGGTTTCAGCTTCAGCATCAATCCTTCCAATGAATATTCAAGACTGATTTCCTTTAGGATTGACTGGTTGGATCTCCTTGTGGTTCAAGGGATTCTCAAGAGTCTTCTCCAACAACACAGTTCAAAAGCATCAATTCATTGGCACTTGGCTTTCTTTATAGTCCAATTCTACATCCATACGTGAATAATGGAAGAACCAGTTTTGTTGGCAAAATAACGTCTCTGCCGTCTAGGTTGGTCATAGCTTTTCTTCCAAGGAGCAACTATCTTTTAATTTCAAAGCTGCAGTCACCATCTACAGTGATTTTGGAGTCCAAAAAACTAAAGTCTGTCACTGTTTCCATGGTTTCCTCATCTATTTGCCATGAAGTGATAGGACCGGATACCATGATCTTTGTTTTCTGAATGTTGAGCTTTAGGCCAACTTTCTCACTCTCCTCTTTCGCTTTCATCAAGAGGCTCTTTAGTTCTTTGCTTTTGCCATAAGGGTGGTATCATCTGCATATCTGAGGTTATTGATATTTCTCGCTAACCCTAACCCAACCTAAGGTCCCATGAACTTAATCATCATGAGCCTTCTATGGAAACAATAATTCCAGCACTGCCACATCTACAAGATTTTTATTTCCCTTCTCCATCCTCTGCCATGGAAATTCTCATTTCATCTTTGGGTATTGTCAGCCATTACTTCTTTCATGTTTCCAGGGACCAGCCTAGCAGGTACTTAATACCATCTCCTGGATCCTTGCCAGAATGTTAAATTATATAATTAAAGAGTCAATAAACTCTTTACTACCCAATTTTTATTTCAGTTCCCCTTGATCAAGCACCCTAACAAGGAAGTCCCACATTGCATCAGTTCATCACCACTAAACCAGCATTACAAGAAATGCTAAAAGGTTTTCTTTGAGTAGAAAACAAAAGGCCACAATTAGAAATAAGAATATATATATATATATATATAAGAGAAAATCTCACTGGTAAAAGCAAATATATAGTAAAGGCATGGATCCACCACTTAAAAAGTTAGATTAAAGGTAAAAGGACAAAAGTAGAAAAATCAGTTCTAGGTACAACAAGCAATTAAAGGATACAGAAAATAAAAGTGTAAAATATTACATCAAAAACATAAAGAGAAGGAAGTAAAAATGTACTGCTTTTTACAATGCCTTAAAATTTAAGTTACTATCAGCTTAAAATAGCGATCTATACAAGTCTATACATATGAAACCCAAACCAAAAATTTATAATGGATACACAAAAAAGAAAGAGAAAGGCATCCAAACACAATACTAAAGAATCCATCAGACAACAAAGGAAAAAAATCAAGAGAAGACAGGAAGAAAGAAGAATGACAAAAACAACCAGAAAACAGTTAACAAAATGGCAGTGAGAGCATACCTATCAATAACTCTAAGTGTTATTTAATTAGTATACTAAATGGTTAACTCCTCCAATAAGAGACAGAGAGCAGCTGAATGAATAAAAAACTAAGACCCACTATATACCACCTACAAGAGACACTTCAGATATAAAAACAAAGGGACTAAAAGTAGAGGAACGAAAAAAGATACCCTATGCAAGTAGAAAAGAAAGCTAGAAATAGTCATATCAGACAAAATAGACTTTAAAAAAAGACTGTAACAAAAGACAAAGAAGGGCATTACATAATGATACAGAGGTCAATCCAATGAGAGGATATAACATCTGTAAACATTTATGAGCCCAGAGGAAAAGCACCTACATATATAAAACAGATATTAATTGAAATACAGGGAGAAAGAGACAACAATACAGTAATTGTTTTGTATGCCTCTTACATCATTGAACAGATCATCCAGACAGAAAATCAACAAGGACACATTGGCTTTAGATGACACATTAGATCAGATGAACATAATAGATGTATGTAGAACATTCATTCTAAAGCAGCAGGATACACATTTTTTTCAGTGCATATGGAAGTTTCATCATGAAATATGACATGATAAGCCACAAAATGATTCTCAATAAATTTAGGAAGACTGAGACTACATCAAGCATATTTTTAGGCTACAGCAGCGTGAAACTAGAAATCAACTACAAGAAGAAAACTAGAAAAAACACAAATGTGGAGACTGAACAACACATTATTGAACAATCAATGGATAAATGAAGAAATCAAAGAGGAAATCAAAAAAATACTTCGAGACAAATTAAAATACAACTTTCCAAAATCTATAGTATGCAGGAAAAGCAGTTCTATGAGGGAAGTTCACAGTGGTAAAAGCTTACCTTGAGAAATAAGAAGACACTCACGTAAATAATATAACTGTATGTTTTTTTAAAAATTAGAAAAGAACAAGCAAAAATGAAAGTTAGTACAAAGAAAGAAATAATAAAGATCAAAGCAGAAATAAATGCCATTGAGACTAAAAAACAACAGAAAAGATCAATGAAAGTAACAGCTGATTCTTTGAAAAGATAAACAAAATTGACAAATCATTAGCCAGACTTACTAAGAATTAAGAGACAGACTAGGGCTCAGGTACCCTGGGTTCAAGCCCTGGTCAGGGAACTAGATTCCACAGGTACAATTAAGACCCAGTTCACCCAAATTATTTAATTAATTAATTCTTTTTAAAAATAAGAGAGAGACTAAATAAATTATATAGAAATGAAAGAGGAGAAATTACAACTGACACCACACACACACAAAAAAAAAACACATGAGAACATCATGAATGATTATATGCCAATGCCAACAAATTATACAACCTAGATGAAACATATAAATTTCTAGAAATACATAATTTTCCATGAAGAAATGGAAATTCTGAATAGATGAATTCCTCACAACAAAATTGAATCAGTAAAAAAAAAAAAAAAAAAACAAAAAAAATCCCTCCAGACAGCTCTACAGGTGAATATACCAATCATTTATACCAGAGTTAATACCTCTCCTTCTCAAGTTATTCCCCAAAAAAAACTGGAGAGGGAGGAAGACCTCCAAATTCATTTCAAGAGATCAACATTACGCCAATAACAAAGCCAGATGAAGACATCAAAAAAAGAAAATTATAAGCCTATATACCTGGTGAACATAAATGCAACAACTTTCAAAAATATTAGCATACCAAATTCAAAACTACATAAAAATAATTACAAACTATAACTAAGTGGAATTCATTCTAGGGCTTTAAGGATGGCTTAACATCCATAAACCAATCAACATAACATACCACATTAACAAAGGATAAAAATCATACGCTCATCTCAACAAATGCAGAAAAATCACCTGACAAAACCCAACGTTTGTGTATGATAAAAACCCAGCAAAGTGGGTGTAGAGGGAAATACCTCAACATAATAAAGGCAATATATGGCAAACTCACAACTAACATCATATTCAACGGTGAAAAGCTGAATACTTTTCCCCTAGGTTCAGAAACAAAATAAGGATGCCCACTTTTACCACTTCTATTTAACAAAGTTTTGGAAGTCCTAGCCACAGCAGTTGGCAAAACAAAAGAGATAAAAGTCATCCAAGTTGGAAAGGAAGAAGAAAACTGTCATTTGCAGATAACACAATACTATATATAGAAACCTCCAAAGACTCTATGAAAATACTATAAGAACTAATAAATACATTTGGTAAAGTTGCAGGATACTAAATATATAGAAATTTGTTGCATTTCTATAAACTAATACTGAACTATCAGAAAGAAATAAAGAAAACAATCCCACTTACAACTATATCAAAAAGAATAAAGTTCCTAGGAATAAAGTTAACCAAGGAGGAGAAAGACTTTTACTCTGAAAACTATAAGACACTGAGGAAGGAAATTGAAACTAACACAAATAAATCAAAAAATATATCATATTCATGCACTGGAAGAATCAATATCATTAAAATGCCCATGAGAAATCTGTATGCAGGTCAGGAAGCAACAGTTAGAACTGGACATGGAAAAACAGACTGGTTTCAAATAGGAAAAGGAGTACGTCAAGGCTGTATATTGGCACCCTGCTTATTTAACTTATATGCAGCGTACATCATGAGAACCACTGGACTGGAAGAAGCACAAGCTGGAATCAAGATTGCCGGGAGAAATATCAGTAACCTCAGATATACAGATGACACCACCCTTATGGCAGAAAGTGAAGAGGAACTCAAAAGCCTCTTGATGAAAGTGAAAGTGGAGAGTGAAAAAGCTGGCTTAAAGCTCAACATTCAGAAAACGAAGATCATGGCATCTGGTCCCATCACTTCATGGGAAATAGATGGGGAAACAGTGGAAACGGTGTCGGACTTTATTTTGGGGGGCTCCAAAATCACTGCAGATGGTGACTGCAGCCATGAAATTAAAAGACGCTTACTCCTTGGAAGAAAAGTTATAACCAACCTAGATAGTATATTCAAAAGCAGAGACATTACTTTGCCAACTAAGGTCCGTCTAGTCAAGGCTATGGTTTTTCCTGTGTTCATGTATGGATATGAGAGTTGGATTTTGAGGAAGGCTGAGCACCGAAGAATTGATGCTTTTGAACTGTGGTGTTGGAGAAGACTCTTGAGAGTCCCTTGGACTGCAAGGAGATCCAACCAGTCCAGTCTGAAGATCAGCCCTGGGATTTCATTGGAAGAAATGAAGCTGAAGCTGAAACTCCAGTACTTTGGCCACCTCATGCAAAGAGTTGACTCATTGGGAAAGACTCTGATGCTGGGAGGGATTGGGGGCAGGAGGAGAAGGGGACAACAGAGGATGAGATGGCTGGATGGCATCACTGACTGGATGGAGGTGAGTCTGAGTGAATTCCGGGAGTTGGTGATGGACAGGGAGGCCTGGGGTGCTGCGATTCATGGGGTCACAAACAGTCGGACACGACTGAGTGACGAACTGAACTGAACCCAAAGCAAGCTACAGATAACAATGCAATCTCTATCAAAATAGCAATGGTGTTTTTCACAGAACTAGAACAAATAATCCCAAAATTTGTATGGAACCATAAAAGATTCCAAATAGCCACAGCAATCTTGAGAAAGAAGTATTACACTCCTAGACTTGAAATTATAATACAAAGTCACAGTAACCAAAAGAGTATAACATAGCACAAAAACAGATACAAAGACCAATGGAATAGAATAGAGTCCAGAAATAAACCCATGCTCATATAGTCAATTAGTCTACAACAGAGGCAAAAATATACAATGAGAAAAAGACAGTCTTTTCAATAAATGATGTTGGAAAACTGGGCAGTAATTTCCAAATTAATGAAACTACCACTTTCTTACACCATATACAAAAGTGAACTCAAAATATATTAATAACTTAAAAATGATATCTGAAACCATAAAACTGCTAGAATAAAACACAGGTAATAACCTCTTTGGCATCAATCTTAGTAATATTTTTTGGACTTGTCTTCTTAAACAAGGGCAGCAAAACTAAAAATAAACAGATAGAAGTACATCAAACCAAAAAACTTTTACAGAGTGAAAGAAACCACCAACAAAATGAAAAGGCAACCTACTAAATGGAAAGGATGCTCAACACGACTAGTCACCAGGGAAATGCAAACAAAAATCACGTCATACCTGCTAGAATATGAGAAGACAAGAAACATCAAGTTTTAGTGAGGATGTCAGGCACTGTTGGTCACAATGTAACTAGTACAGCCATTATGGAAAGCAGTAGAGAGTTTCCTTTAAAAAAAAAAAAAAACTAAACTAAAAATGGACTACCATATGGTTCAGCAAGTCCACCTCTGAGAATTTATCCAAAGAAAAAAGCACTACTTTCAAAAGATATATGTACCCCTACGTTCATTGTAGCACTATTTACAATAGTCAAGAATATGAAAGTATTCTGCCATCAATAAATGAAGATGATATATATATGTGTGTGTGTGTGTGTGTGT
>SJXQ01009950.1:125654-157561 GCA_006408695.1 Aepyceros melampus
TTTCATGGCTGCAGTCACCATCTGCAGTGATTTTGGAGCCAAAAAAAATAAAGCCTGACACTGTTTCTACTATTTCCCCATCTATTTCCCATGAAGTGATGGGGCCAGATGCCATGATCTTCGTTTTCTGAATGTTGAGCTTTAAGCCAACTTTTTCTCTCTCCTCTTTCACTTTCAACAAGAGGCTTTTAAGCTCCTCTTCATTTTCTGCCATAAGGGTGGTGTCATCTGCATATCTGAGGTTATTGATAATTCTCCCGGCAATCTTGATTCCAGCTTGTGTTTCTTCCAGTCCAGCGTTTCTCATGATGTACTCTGCATATACTTTAAATAAGCAGGGTGACAATATACAGCCTTGACGTATTCCTTTTCCTATTTGGAACCAGTCTGTTGTTCCATGTCCAGTTAAAAGAATGAAAACTTGCCATTTGCAACAACATGAGGAGACCAACAAGTTATTAGGTGAAATAAGTCAGAAAGAAAGACAAATACCATATGATTTCCCTTATGTGGAATTCAAAACAAAACAAACAAACAAAACAGAAACAGACTCATAGATACAAACTGCTGATTGTCAGAGAGGATGGAGATAGAGGAATGGGTGAAATGGGTGAAGAGGATTGAGAGATACAAACTTCTAGCTATAATGTAAGTCACAGGGATATAATGTATAGCATAGGGAAAATAGTCTAGAAAAATGTATCAGGTTTGTATGGTGATGAATGGTAACTGGACTTTCTGTGATGACCTTTTATATAAAAATACTGAATCACTATGTTGTATAACTGAAACTACTATAATATTGTATGTTAATTATAACTAAAAAAAAATTTTTTTTTAAAGAATGAAAGCTGACATATGCTGAGCTCTGACTCTCTGCCAGGCAATGCTATAAGCACTTTATGTGAGATCTCTCATTTTATATTTTATTTTCATTGTAACTCAGTGAGGGGATGTTATTACTTCATTTTAGAGGTGATAAAACTGAGTGACACATTGGGGAATAGAATACCTGGAATTGAAACACAAGTTTGATAAGAAGTGCTATGTAGTCTACTATGAGCCTAAGAAAAATCAAAGTTTAAGATCTTGTTCAGAAATCTATCATCTTCTGAACTTTTGCTGTGGATAGTAAGAATCTAATTATTTCTGCATTTTACATATTGGAATACTTTGATATGTATATAACTTTTTTCATATTGCAAGTATTTACCCATTGAACCAAATGTTGTGTATAATATCCTCCAGAAGTAATAAAAAAAACTCCCTAATATAATGTGGATACTGAAGGCTGGATTCTTCATAAAACATCATCTTATCCTATCACTTTTGAAGAGCTGATTCTGACCTACTTCAACTTATTTATCTATAAAATAACTAGCTCATTTCCTCCATATATATGGCCGTTGTACTGTTATTGGCACATTTCTTAAAATATGGTTTTTTCTTTTATGAGCGCATCATGAATGGAAACAACATGGTTCATGTCAGATTTTCTCTTGGTTATTTATTAAAAACAGAATATAATAAGAATTCATCTCTATCATTATCAACTAAAAGCCACAAACTAGTAGTCTTCAAAAAATATTCTAAAATTAAGACTATTTTATTCTGTATTGCTTCACTAATCATGATGATGAGGAGCCCAATCAAAGAGATACAATCAGTGTCACAGCTAATCTAACTCTGGGGTTATGTAAGATACTTCTGTTGGCTTCACATATTTTTTTTCCTACACTTCAGTGTAATACTAAAGAGCTCTTAATTCATTAACACTTTATTCAAAATGAATTAAATGTATTTGTTACTGATTTTAATTAAAAATAAAATTCCCTTGTCCTTTAAGACCATAAAATTTTTAAAGAGAAAGTCTTAATGTTGAGGAAATTTCTTTTTAAAATAGCATTTCATTCAATAAACCACAATCACAATCAGTAACAAGGAAGAGTTTGTGAAGAGGCTTATAGGAGTCAAGTTAGTTCCTTGCCAAGCTTTTTAGAGCTTTAACTAGATCATTACTTTAACTTCTCTGGAACAAGGAGGGAGGAAGAACATTCAAACTTACTAAGCATCTCTTAAGTGCACACATTTGGAAAAAGGCATTGTTACCCACTTTCACCCACTATTTACATATGAGAAGACTGAGATTCAGTGAGGTTAAGTATTATGCTGAAGGTCACACAGTTAATAAGTGAATCAATTCCAGGGTTTTTTTTCCCACATACCATGTTATATGCAGAGAAAACCCTAGTAGCACATTAATGAACCAATGTAACCGATTTGCATATAAACCTAGAATGACATTGTGCAAAATATATTAAAGCCAACTCTTTAATCCTAAATATTTAGACTGTTAGTTGTCAACCATGAGTTGTTTCAAAGAATAAGTACTCTGATTTATTGTTCAGTGACCCAGGTAGATCCTGGGACTAATCCTGGTATTTCTCTTACACAGGTAATATTTCAATTAAGGAGGTTTCTCTCCAATGAGCCCATCAAAATACCTTAGTGTTTAAGAATTATAGATCATTTGTTAACACAGCAACTGGTGACAGTGGGGACTGTGGGAAAATGCGTTTTACATTAGGAATTTCCCTTCAAAAAGTGGAAAGCTACAAATGAAAGCTAACCCTTTTTAAGTATTTTTACTAGCATCAGACTTGATTTACGTCACTGACCTCTTTCTGATGCTGGACAATGCTAAAAGATCATGAAACAAAAGGTTAAAGTTAGAAAATGCATTGCTCACAGAAGACAAAGTGGAGTATGACCTTAAAGCTTATTAAAGTAAACTAATTCTGTTATTCTTAAGTTTCTTCTAGTTTAATTATCTTTTCAACTCCTTCCCTCTGTAAACACACATAGACACAACAGGTAGAAAACCAGTTCATCCCTCATTTTTCATTTAACAGATGAATATTCTGCTTCAGGAGCCAGAATCTGCTACCTTATATAATTGAGAGGGGTGTGTGTGTGTGTGAGTGTGTGTGTGTGTTATGCACCGCTCTGGAGCTTGAGAGGGGTCACGCAGAAATCCTAAGGCGCTGTGGTAGAAAGGCAGAGTTGCTATTTCCCTTTCAAAGCTACTGGGAGAGGGGGTGGGGACTGTAACAGCCCATCACCACACCGCATGCCTGTCTCACACACGGATCCTTCTCCGTCATGTTCCGCGGGAAATTTCCCCCAGACTAGGAAAAGAACAGTAAAGCGGGTCTGCCACCACGGAAGGCGAGTTTTCACTATTGCAACACAAAGGACAGTGGAGTGCGCTTTCACATCCTCACAACTTCACTCACTCGACCAGCTTCATACTTCAGCACCACGGAGAGTGGCATCTATTCGGCTACCACCCATGGGGAGCCAGATTCCCGCGACTCAACACCGGATTCCGGTCACTAGAGAAGGGACAAGCCTGCGTATTTCACCCTCAATGTAAGCAGCTATGATGATTCTTTTATAATGATTTTCCCAGTAGAGGTTGTTTTCTCGCTGAAATATGGAATTAAACTTTTAATTATTAGCTCTCTCCCTCTTGTGCGTTGCTTGTGGTTTTAGATGTAAATTTGGATTAACAGTCTTTATTATTTGCTAGGTTAGTAGAGTTGTTTTTTTTTTCTTTTACTTTTCATTGAAAGTCTAAGTTTACAAAGCCTTTTAGAAATAGGCAATAAAAATTAATTAAAAAAAAAAAAAAAGAAATAGGCAACTCATCCTGGTATCCCAGTCCTTTTATGCTAGAGTGCAGTTTTATTCCCAGAAGAGAGTATGTGTATTGTCTCATCACCTCCTACTTCACTACTGACAATTTTTTAATTTGATATTTTTTGGTGGTTGTAGTTAGCATAATATAAATACAGGGGTAAGAGGAGAAAGAAGATACATTCTAATAAGCTGCCACTATTAAAGAACTACAGGTGGGAAGAAGGAGATTAGTATTTTTCTTTCCTTTTTTTTGTTGAAAATGTGTGCTTAGACATCCATCTAAATATAACGAATATGCTTTTAATAAAAGAGATGGAATCTGGCAGAGCTTTGACACAACCTTTGAAACTCTGGAACACAGCATCTCCCTCTTTAAGTCTGAAGCATAATAAATTCACTTAAGTATGATTGAGTAGACATAACCAGGATGCTACTGCCATTAATTGTGATTTAAAGGCTTAATGGATTTAGGGTAGATTTGAAAGAGGCAATAATGATTGACCCTGTCTGGTGGCACTCAGTGAATTTTTGCCTCAGAATGCCACCTGCTGGTGGGTCCTATTTCTGAAGCACATATCAGATTTATGAATGAATTCACATTAAATCCAGAATATTCACTATGGATATGATTCAAACTCTCTATGATCTTTTAAACAATGACACTGATTCAATTATTTAACAATTTACCAAGGTTCTATGTCATGATTAGAAGTTAAAAAAATTATTTCTAAATACTCTTGCTCCTAAGCTTAGGGGCATATAAACTAGCTAACTCCTTTAGGCAGCAATTAACCCAGAAAATATTCAAAACTATGTGAAGCCTCATTGAGACTAATTGCACGTGCCTGTGGTATCCTGGATGAGAGGATTTCTTGCTTAGGAAAAGCAATCAGCACTGCCCACCTCAAGATGAATATTCAGCATGTTACTCTTCTCAGCATTGCATTTCATGATTTATGGGCTTCTTCCTACTTTTGTGGTACTAGATGTTTATTTTAGACTCTTTCATCACAGAAGTCAATAAACAATCAAAAGGTATACACGTATCTATTTTATTCCAAGACAAATCTTTGGAAGAAAAAAAGTACATTAACTATTAGAACTTATTGGTGCTATACACAATGAGATATCTGTTTCACAACTCCCTAATTCTTAATAGACCAATAAGGAAATAAAAAGAAAAATCAAAGAAGCATTCACAAAGCACTAGTTACACTTGCACAGCTAATATATAAGGTAGTTTGAAAATACCGAGAATAACTGCTTTTCTAAATGATGTTATTTGGTGAAAATTGCTGATAAAATCATTTATTAACATTCAAGAACACTGGATAATGTTTTCACCCCAGGATGCAGTGGGAGAAAAAAAATCCCACATTAGCTTAAGTGTTTAGAAATTATATCTTAATATAATGTATTGTAATGATAGTTCAGCTGGTAAAGAATCTGCCTGCAATGCGGGAGACCTGGGTTTGATCCCTGGGTTGAGAAGATCCCCTGGAGGAGGAAAGGTTACCTAGTCCAGTATTCTGGCCTGGAGAATTCTATGGACTGTATAGTCCATGAGGTCGCAAAGAGTTGGACACGACTGAGCGACTTTCACTTTGTACTTTGTATCCTACTGAGTAGCACAAGGATACTTTGCTTTTTTCCTATAGGATCTGATTGGCAAGGTATATGAATTCATTCTTCTGTGAATAAAAAAGATATTAACTATTTATTCATTCATGAATATACTTCATGGAGTAAATAGTGAATATCTTTTTTATTCAAAATATATGTGTTACACAGATTATTTTCACTAGCTTAGGTAGGAATTTGCATGCTTTGGATCCACAATTATAATTGTATTAAATGAAAATAGTTAATATTATGCAATTATTACTAAGCACTGTAATATATATATACTACCTCACTTCAACTTTAATAAAATAAATAAGATGATACTTAGAAATAAATTGCATGCCTTTGGAAATAAATTAAATGTTTTAGGAGTATTTTGAAGATGTGGGAATGCCTCAGTTACCCACAAGACTTAATACACCCTCTGATATTAGCAGTCTCAAGTTTCAACTTCTGGTCATTATTTATAGTGGAGCTAACTGGAAACTAGTTTTCCTTTGGAACTCATACTTTATTTTAAAAGTTGTCAGTTAAAAATGGGAAATAGTAGTTAAAGGATTATGTAGCTCCTGTATTTATAAGGAAGAGGATACTAGTAAGCCTTAACACCTCTGTTTTATTGGCCTTCCTTAATAACCAACCCAAATTCAAGTATTTAAGAATTAAGGTATTTGACCATGCATCTTATACCAAGCATGAAGGGTACTGGGTGCCAGGTACATATACCATATAAACAAGTAATTCCCCTGCCATCATGGATCCTGCACTCTAGTGGGAAATTCTACAGTCTTAGGAAACAGGACAAAAAAAAAAAAAGGCAGGAGTAAGATGGATGGCAGTGACATACCAGCTAAAAGCACATGCTTTGAAATCAGACAGATTAGACTCTTAACAATAGCCTACACTCACAAGTTATGTGGTCTTACCTCACAAGTTGTGTAGGCAAAAGTGGTTATTTTACCTGAGCTTCACTTTATCATCTGTTAAATGGGAATGAAAATAACAAGTATATCATATAGTTTATGAGGGCTTAAAGTGATAATGCATGTAAAGTTCTCAGCATGGTGCCTGCAATGTGGTTAATGTGTAATAGGTGCTAATCATTACAATTAGTCATTAAGCAAAATAGCCAACCTATCATATGACTGGTGCAAATTTAAAACAGTTCATATAAAGCAGTTAGCACAGTATCTGGCACACAGCAAATGTATAATATATGTGAAGTCAAGCTCTTTTATAGTCATTTAGAAAAATAGTTAAGATTTACATATTAGTGTAGAGTAAAATGTAAGCCAATACATAATCATTTACTTAAGCGTACTGATACTTAAAGTGTTCATCATTATTTTGATGGACATTTGTATAAGGCTTTATAGTATCCAGGGCATCTAAATCACAATTTTCATCATGACTTTCATCTTGAGGCCCATAGAAGGCAGATTTTAATATTTCTTTTCTATTGGTAAGAGAACTGAGGTTTAGGAGAAAACTTGAAATCACTTGGCTATTTCATCACTGTTGCTTTGAACTAAAACTCACAACATGTACACTTGAGAGGATAAACAGACCAGAGCCAGGTTTTCCTGGATGAATAACCTGACTCCAGGATATTGTTTGGTGCTACATTTAGTTATGGAATGTTACAGACTGAACTGTTTTCAGGCTTGGATAACTTCTATAAAGACCTATAATACATGTAGCAATTTTACAAAAATCTCTAAAAAGACATTTTGATTAAGTATGGCCTTTGCTTCATCAGTAATTAACCACAGTCCTTGTCTTCAAAAGGCTCTGTGGTCGTGCTCTTTTGCAGAGGGACTTAGGGTGTGGAATTCATACTTTTTAAGGATCACTGACATCTGGCTTCCTTCAGATTGGCTGAGGCATCTGTAAGAGCAGCTTGATAAAAATAGCAACCAAGGGATCAAGAGGGAGTTTAATAATCAGTCCTCCTTTCAAATATGGTTTTGTTTCCACTGAAATCCTCCTTCTCAATGACATCAAATGTCAATGTATGCATTTATGGAAAATGAAAAAGATACACAGTATCTTAATTGAGGTGTTTGATGAATTTGATCACTTGTCATCTCAATAATATAGGCAAATAAAAAGGCATTTGCATTCAAAGTTCATTTTTAGGAAAAATATTAAAGAAAGGCAATCAAATGCTAACTGCATTTTAAAGAGAATCATTTTGCTCAGTTGGCAAGATTCTGAGTCCAGCAGAGCGACACATCTGGTTCATGAGTGTGAGCTTTGGCCACCAGCTATTGTGGATCAATGACTCTGCCTTTCTGACACATCATCTTTTGTGGACTCTTTCCGACCCGTGTGAAAAATATGGCTAAAGCCTGGTTATCCGTAAGGTCAAGATGAAATGGCAAGGATCCAATGGCTACCTATGTTCATAGGTATATAAATGCTTAAATGGTGGGGGGGGGATGAGGTCGGTAAAAGGGCTTCCCTGATGGCTCAGTGGGTAAAGAATTTGCCTATATAGGAGCCACCGGAGATACAGGTTCAGCCTCTAGGTCAGGAAGATCCTCTGGAGAAGAAAATAGCAACCTACTCCAGTATTCTTGCCTGAAAAATCCCATGGACAGAGGATACTTGTGGGCTACAATGCAAAGGGTCACAAATAGTAGGACATGACAGAACACACAGGCACACACACACACAAAAGAAGGTTACGAACTTTCAGTTACAAGATGAAAAAGGTCTGAATATCTAATATAAAAAACATGGTAACTATAGTTGATGACACTGTATTATATAATCAAAATTTGCTGAGAATAGAATGTAAATGTTCTAACCGAAACATATATACCAAATCACCTCAATGTATACTTTAAATACCTTACAGTTTTATAAATTATACCTTAATAAAGCTGGAAAAAAATAAAACAAATGTTTTAAAAGTATCATTAGGCTATAAGTGGGAGCTAATAAGGACTTCCAATAAGGTTAAAAGGCCTCCATCAATATGAGAATCAATTCACAGAGCTCCAGGGTCTGCTATGAAAACCTTGTTGAGAGCAATTTCATAGAGTAGCCTGTCCCACTATATGCTTGTCTGCAAACATTATTTGAAGGGCCATAACGGTTCATCAATGTCAGATTCTGTAAGAAGACGAGCAGAACTGACAATTCTTTGAGCATCCAAATGTATCTCAAAGCTGAGGATTCAAGGATGGGAAAGACAGGCTTGTTTATTTCTTACTACAACTGAGTGTCTGCTTTCAAGGTCATTCAGAAAGATGCATGTCAAATGAAGAGGACATTTTAACTTCTAATAAAGTCTAGCCACACTTATTTTCTTCTTTGATAAAATATGATTATTATAGAAACATCAGGATTTATATAATGCACTACTCTTGTGCAGAAATTATTTGCCCAAGGTTTAGTCTTTTTGCTTCATCTACCTCAGGTTCTCCAACTAAAAATGAAAATGTTAATACCTTGCTCTTTATGTTTGTTTGTCTAATGAGGGTCATTAACAAATGATGCTTTAACATTCTTTAGGTTTGTAGGCATCCACATGGACTCCGAATTTAGATTGTGTACTTCTGTGTTCCTGTGAGATGTTTCTCTGCTCTGACCTGGTTCAGTATCATTATATTTCCTTTGAATTACTCTCTCTGTGGCTTGTTGCTGTGTAACAGTTGTGTATTCTTGGTACTTGTGACCTTGGTGCCTGACCTATTCTCCCACCTGAACAGACTTCTAACATAAAAGTGATGTGAAATCAAGCTCTAGCTCTGGTTCCAAGACAGTTACTGTTACATCTCTGACACACTGCTCAGGTGCTCTTGGGTGCATTCTCAGGTTGAGCTGTGATGGCACGCCCAGAGAGGTCCTCCTGAGAGGGGAGAAGCCTCATCAGAGGACAGGCTGAGAAATCTCACAAGAAAGAGGTTTAGTCTTTTGTGGGCTTAACTCCCACCTGAGTGTGTGTCCCCAGATAATAGACCTTGAAACTGAGTTCATATCATTTGAAATAAGGCCCTTTGGGGACACAACTGAGGTGACTGCTTAGCTTTCAACTCAGTTATTGCCTCTCCTTCTGAAAACTTATAATAATAAATGTCTGTGCCCAATTTGTGAGTCCTTCTCTCTCATCTGAAGATCTCTTTTGGACTCCCAATATATGGTTAGCATTGTTATCAACAAGCACCCTTTCTCCCTGGGATGATGGCACTGTTAGAGAAATGAGCTAAGAAGGAGCTCATAAAGTTGAATTTTGAGAACTTATTCCCTAGAAATCTTTTATCAACGTGCACTTTAGAAGAGTGGATGGCAGTTCAGAAAGTTCTCCCTAAAGAAGCATTTATCATCCACAGTTGCCTTTTGAGGGAGCTGCCCATCATTACTCCTTTCACTTTTTTGCAGATAAAGAAGTTAACTTCATAACTTCTCCCAAGAAGTGTGACTCAGGCCTAAAGCATGATCAGAATACAGTCTGACCTCAAGTCTCTGCTTACCACCAGATTTGGGGCCCCCAAAAGAGCTAAAACTAGAGCATGTCAAAAGGTAAAATTAGCAAAAACTAAACAGAACCCAGATTTTTAAAAATCACAAGACTGAATGGCACTACATTTTTTTTTATCTCAAAACACTAAGTATAATTTAAAAACCATCCTCTGTGATTATTTTTATCTTTTACAGATGACTTAAATGAAATACTGAATACTCTTAATGCATCGAGACATGACCAATAACAAAAAGACAATTGGGAACATGGGAAATAGTTCAAAACCAATCCCCAAGTACGTACTCTTTAGAACAGAAACTTCCTTATTGAAATGCACACCATGCTAATATTATTTGAATAATATGAGTGGGAGAAGACGAAAAAATATGAGTAGGGCCAACTGGAGAATAAATAGTTTGAGAGGTTCAAGTTTGTAGCGAGTTAGGGAACACCTGGTCTAGACTCTCTGTTTTACAGTTAAAGCATCTTGAACTGGGGACCTGCTCAAGCAGCCAAGGTGAACTAGAGATGGGATATCCAGCTATTATTTTCTCCAGTCTGCCATTTTAAAACCCTGACAAACTAAAGAGTAGATAACTTGTCCAGAATCACAAGGCTGGCAAAAGGTGGAGCCAGGATTCCTATTCTTGATCTTCTAACTTGAAAGCCTATCTCTCAGCCTCACTTGTCTCAAGACTGTCATCCAAGATAAGGATAATAATAGTATCTACATCATAGGGTTTATACAAAAATCCACAGGCAGTGCATGTGAAGTATATAAACCGCTTATACAGTTGCTGGCATATCAGAAGGGCTTAATAAATGATGACTAATAGTATTGTATTAATGTCTACACTATGTCACAATGGGAAAGAACAACACGTTAGAAATAAACCCAGCATATAAATTAAGCTGCTTCTCCATCCATATAAAAATCCAGAAACTACAGCTGAATTTCCTCAGGCAGGCTGCATCAGTGGCCATGAGTAAGCCGCAGTGAGTCTAGGCCCGCTCCATGCGACACCACGACCTTTGGTAGGTGCTCAGGCTTCATGGGGATGAGAAGCAAGCACATCCCGATATAGTAGAGGACTGAAACAGAGGTGCGGCCACGCCTGTGTGTTGCTGCACTTTTGTCATAGTGCAGGAGGCTCAACTGGGGCAACACGCCTGAAGCAAACGCCTCAGTATCCATGGTGGCCATTTCTATGGCAGAAGCCCTGAAGAAGTGGGCACACCCATAGGTGGAAGGGGACCAAAATGGACTGAGTACTTTCTACAAGCATGCTACCTCACTTAGTCCTCCTGTCGACTTTATGGCACACAAAAAGTTATCCATGTGGTATTGGTAGAAGCACAGAAAAGCACTGCACTAAAGCACAGAGAAGTTAAGCGACATTCTCAACTTTGCACAAATGGAAATAAAACCGTTGTTAGCCTGTTTCAGCCACATCATGACCCCACCCTCTCCACCTCCACCCTTAGCTTGCCCTGAACTCACATTTCAGCTCTTTAGACGCTTCTCCACTGAAGGAGGATAGACTTCTGGGTAACTGAACCAATACTCTTCCATTAGTATAAGAACAGTTCAAGTTGTTCAGTTTGTCTTAATCTCAGTGCTAGGACAATACTTTCTAATAAGATTTCATAACTTCTCAAAATATTCCAATTATGACTTTCTTTTTCATCTCAAGAATGTCTGTTTGCTCTGCTCCCTGGGGAACCATAGGATCCGAGGAGAGTAACTAGCATCTCTGCCTTGTCACCCCACAGGTGGGGAGCAGCACCTTCAAAAACATGCAGCGCCGGCACACGACACTGAGGGAAAAGGGCCGCCGCCAGGCCATCAGAGGTCCTGCCTACATGTTTAACGAGAAGGGCACCAGCCTGACGCCAGAGGAGGAGCGCTTCCTGGACTCGGCCGAGTATGGCAATATCCCGGTGGTCAGGAAAATGCTGGAGGAGTCCAAGACCCTCAACTTCAACTGCGTGGACTACATGGGGCAGAACGCGCTGCAGCTGGCCGTGGGGAACGAGCACCTGGAGGTCACAGAGCTGCTGCTCAAGAAGGAGAACCTGGCGCGGGTGGGGGACGCGCTGCTGCTGGCCATCAGCAAGGGCTACGTGCGCATCGTGGAGGCCATCCTCAGCCACCCGGCCTTCGCGCAGGGCCAGCGCCTGGCGCTCAGCCCGCTGGAGCAGGAGCTGCGCGATGACGACTTCTACGCTTACGACGAGGACGGCACGCGCTTTTCGCACGACATCACACCCATCATCCTGGCGGCCCACTGCCAGGAGTACGAGATCGTGCACATCCTCCTGCTCAAGGGCGCCCGCATCGAGCGGCCCCACGACTACTTCTGCAAGTGCAATGAGTGCACCGAGAAGCAGCGGAAGGACTCCTTCAGCCACTCGCGCTCTCGCATGAACGCCTACAAGGGACTGGCAAGTGCTGCGTACTTGTCCCTGTCCAGCGAAGACCCAGTCCTCACGGCTCTGGAGCTCAGCAACGAGCTGGCCAGACTAGCCAACATTGAGACTGAATTCAAGGTAACTCTCCCACTTCCCACCCTGCCGGCAGATGGCCCGGTGGGCTCTGCTGGGTGTGTCCAGGAGCCACGTGGGCTGTCTTCCGATCTAACTATCTAACTCAGGGTCTCTCCCGTTCAGGCTCCTGGGGAGGAAGGGAAGTTCCTCAACCTGTGGCAGATATAGGCCTGATGGAAAAGCAGCTCCATTAGGTGACATAATGACAAACACAAATCCATACAGTTAAGAGACACGCAGGGCACAGGGAGGTTACACTGTGGTTCTGGTGTAAATGCCCCAGCTCTGTCCCAGGCAGCTCAGAAAGGGAATGTCTGCAGTACTTCTCGTCATTTCCTAGTCCAGGTCTTGGACTTCTTGATTGTCTCGCCAAGTTTACATTTGTCAGTTTTCATTTGTCTTGTTCGTATCTCTAACCCATCCTGGACTGTGTTGATCCTAGAGTCAATAGCAATAGCTTGCTGAATTGAAAAAGGCTTATAGTTACATCAAAGGGCTGAGGAGGCAGTACACCAAAATAAAAATGAAACTCTCTCTGTAGAGTTATACTTGTCATCTCAGTAGGTGGGCCCTTGGCAAGCCCCCTGAGAACCCTTAGAACTACCAGGTCAGCCCAAGGGATAGAGACCCATCTCCAAAGTTCATTATTCAATAGTGGTCCTGCACTTTTACTGTCAATGGACACTCCTCCTGAAAGAGAAAACTGGGACCTAATTCTTTTAACAGTTTACTAATAAATTAAGAGTGAATATTTAGTGGACACATACTATGTGCCAAGCACTAACTCCCTTACCTATGTGATGTTTAACCCCCTCAACGACCATTAGTATGGGTACCATTATTGTGCCCATTTTATATGAGGTCACAGAGGTAGAGACATATCATAAAGTGGATAAATGGTAAAACCATTGTTCTAATCTAGGTACTCAGACCCCAGAGCCAGCTCTTAGCCATTCCAGGAAGTTATGAGTCAAAGCCCTTGTTCATACACTGTTTCTCAGAGTTTCACTTGTTTCTATCTGAAAGATACCTTCCAATGCAGAGGTGTGACTGAAAGAGAAGAAACTACAACTGGGCTCATAATTTCTCATCCTATCATTCAATCAGAGCCTATGATGCCATGGAGCAAGCAAAAAAGTGTCACATGTAGGGCGGACAATGAAGCTGGCACAAGATGTCACTGGTAGGAAAAAAGTTCATTGTCCAAACAGGATGTCAGTGCAAGAGTTGCCCCTGCCTGGGACACAATTAGTGGCCAAGAGTGGGCACCAAGCACAGCAAAGGAGGCCCCATGGACCATGTTGTCCAGAGAGATCTCAAAAGAAACAGAACTGAGGTGGGCTTTAATGAACAGGAAGAACTGAATCAGTGGTAAGAGAGATACAGGCATTCAGAGGAGGAAAGTGGAGGTAAGGGCCAGAATGGCCCATCGCAGGCAGGGGAATGATGAGAAGCTCCATATGACTACAATAAAGACTTCCTCTAGGGGCACACAGGAGGAAGGCTGAAGAGATGAGTGGGCATATCTCAGAGGGCTCTGTGTGTCAAGCTGAGCAGTTTGGATATTATCCTCTTAGAAATGGTGAGCCACTGAAAGTCTGTGATTAGGAGACTGAAACAAAAGCTAGGGTTTTGGAAATTTACTTGACTGGTAGGTAACATGAGTTAGAGGATTGGGGTATGAGACGCTGAGACTGAAGAGAAGGACAATTTAGTTGTGCATGCATGAGGCCAATGAAGCCTCTCTGTAGGAACAGGATCACTCACAGTCAGGCACAGAAGCACCAGGCCTACAGGAAGCTGCGGGGCACTGCAAATTACGAATAGATGAAAAATCCTGTAATTAAACTAATTTTACTCCATCTGTCCCCTTATCTTGGATCCATCTACTGAACTGGAGCTACTTCCATAAATCCTGTAACATACATAACCTCTAGAGAGACTTGGTATATGTAGATGTGGAAATTAACCAGAGAAACTCCCAAGGAATGCAGTTATTGCCTCTCAAATCCTTGTTCCTATACAATAAAGCATCCAACAGCAGTAAGGTCAGTGATGTCCCAAGGAAGCTTAGTGGAATTTTGCTTGTTCCCTAGGCTTCCGACTAAATTCACACAAGCATTTAGAAGAAATGGCTGACAATTAACTTAGATTTTTCTGCCCAAGAAAAAAAACAATTTAATTTTTTGGATCAGATTATATGGATAATGCCACAGTTCTCTGCTTATCTGGAATCTGGGAGCGTGCCAGCTTTACTAAATAAAATGATGCTAGACTAACACTTGAACATCTGACCATTTGTTTTCTTTACTAAAACCCAAAGTCTAGCATATTTTAGTGTATTCAACATCTAAAACTGGAAGTTTGTTGAAAGCATCTACTATGATATTTTGATTTAATAAGTAGATTGCGAAAATCATGTACAATTAAGAACATGACTAACATCATGACAAATCTTTTCTACAATGCAATGAATAGGAGCAATCATAAATACATTTGATGGCTATTAACATCCCCCAAGTTGCCTTTGTTTGAAATAATGTCTTTCAGATTGTCAACAAATGGTGCCTTATAAATTAACATAAGCGTTCCTTTAGAACTTTATTACTTATTCAACTATCCTTGCATGTGCATTCCTAACATCATGAACCCTCTCAGAAAAGAGAGCAGCTTATTAGTAAGAGGGAAGTCAAGTCACAAAAAAAGAAAAAAGAGCAACTGATGTGTTCTAAAATGCACTCTTCAAGAGTCTCTTGCACTTGAGCAGGACCATACAGTGATGACTGAGGCCGTGTGTCATGGAGGTGACCCAAAGCCATCAACGGTGTGAAAAAGCTCTCAGGTTCTCACTGGAGATGATATAAGTCATCCTCCAGATCCTCTAAGACACTCATTCTGGGAGTGACTCTTCCTGATTAGAAAATAGCATGCATGAAAACCTGGATCTGGTTGCCCAAGCTATTGTTTCTAAGCATCTTTTAAATTTATCACCAGAAGAAAGTTTAGTCATTAGCAAGAAGTATAGCCAATGTTAAGGTCTCCAGTAAATTCTGGCTGGAGTCAGATGTCTTCCTGCAAGCTATTATTTTTAGTGTAGGAATTATGCACATATTTTCTTATGTCTTTCTAATCTTCTTGGGTCTAGAAAGATATCAAAACTTGGCATGGCCAGTAAGGCTTTCCTAATGCCATGAATGGTGCCTAGTAATCTAGTAAAGCACTCCATAAATATTTGAATAAAGGAAACCCTAGAAAGATAATCATTTCACTGATGAAGCAAGTGATTACTTTTATCAATGATTTAAACTCTTCTAACCCTATAGATTTCACAGAGGTATCTGATAGACCTGGAGAAATGGGGATGCTCTAAAGGCTACGAGGTGGCTGAAAGGATAAAACTTAACACATTAAGTAAGTGAAGACCAATCCTAGGCTGCACCATCTGGTGTCCGTGACCACTAAACTCCTGGAGGGCAGAGAGTGTTTTCCTGGTCTTATCCACACAGTACAGAACATGTGGCATCTGGGAGGCACAACTCACAAATGACATTTTGGTTCACTGACTTATCTACATGGTAGGAAAGAAAGGAAGGGGAAATCTATCAGATGGGCTCTTCAGAGGTATTTCATCCTGATGGAATGGCCTCTGTGTAAAGGTACCTGGATTAGCATGGAGTAATAAGAGATTTGCCTATCTCAGCTGAGTTACAGCTTCTGTCACCAAGAACACAATAAGGTCTTTACACTGCTCTTGATTTAGCCTTGTTGGTTTTTTCCTGCTTGGATTATCATCCTGATAAAAATGCTCAGGGTCTCCTATATTATGCTGGTGTCTTTTCGGTCAAATTCCTGGGCATTCTGTCTGTATGAGTCGTTTATACATAGAGATGTTGTTTCAAAAGGATTACAGATGTCCCCCTTTCTTTCAACTTAAGAGTCATGCCGACAGCAACATCTAGTGGGGATAGGAAGGGGATGAGGAAGCAAAGTGCTATAAAGCGCTACAAATTTTATAGACCAACATCCTAGGCAATACTATAGAGGGATGTTTAGGGCTTTGGAAGGAAAGAGAAAGCAGAATGGGGACTAGAGATATTCCTCTTGTTTTCTCACCTTTTGCTTAAATTGGAAAAGTACTCAATGTTCACAAGTCAAGAAACTGTGGAAGTCCAACAAACACTTTACCCTAGATATTTAAGGTTTGGTCATCCTGAGTAAAAACAAGCTCCAACTTAGAAGGCTTTTCAAGGCTATAAACTGTGCTTCAGTGACAAGCAGTTTATTCTCAGAGACCACAGAGGAGAAGAGTAGGAGGACAAGAAAGCTAAAGCTGTAACTCATCTTGCTTAAAGTGTTGATGATTTTTCTGTTTGTCAATGGGTTGTTAATGACATGTATTATGAGAAATAGATAATGAATTATGTATCAATGCTTGTGTTGCCATTTTAAGACCCATAAAAAAAAACTCTTCGGGCCTAAAATACCACAAATTAAAAATTCAAATAATGATAAATCGGACCAATTTGCCACCTGCTACGATCTCTAGTGAGATCCCATTGTGGAAGGTAAAGATGTTGAGATGACAGTTTGCAATCTGCTTGCAAACTTATCAAAATGGAAGAGGGAAGAGGAGGGGAAGGAGTGAATTGATATTGTGGAACACATTTGGACGCTAGAGTCTGGAGCCAGGGAGCTGGAGTAAAGGCCTACTCTGGGTCCGGGGCGATACCGAAAGATGAACACACCTACTGCCCCCAGCCTCCAGTGGAATCCGTTTCTCATGTGCTTTGAATGTGTCTAATATTTTTAAATTTTATAGACCAACATCCTAGGAAAATACATCTCCTTGAAGCCTGAAAGCTTGGCTGGTAGTATAAACAAATGCCTGTGTAACAAGCAGGAAATGACTTGAAACTTGTTTCCTTTTCCTTTGGGAAAATATTTTTAAGCTGTGAAAGCTGCAGGTCTTAAAAGCGAGTGGTTGTCATTGTTGTTGAAGAAAATCGGGCAGAAACGCCTCAAAGTGGTCACTTACATATCATCCAAAGACTCCCAGGGATGTGACTGTGCCACCCCAGCCCTCTGCTTGAGCAGCTGAGATGCAGAATGTAAGCAGAGAAGAGACAGACCACAGCTGTCAGGTGAGGAACTCTAATGGAAGAGCCCCTCACTATGCACACGCAGGTAAAATGCGGTCTGATCACATGTTGTTGGTCTCCATACCTGAGAGAAGGATCCAGGGATTGACTTATTCCAGGAGGAGAGACAGAGATGATTCTGCCCATGTCAGCTTTGTCTTTGTCTATTTTTCTACCTAAGTGTCTGAAGGAGCACTTTCACCAGAGCATTCATTAATGAGTATCACAGGAAAATGAACTAATTAATGTATCCTTTAATGACAAGTTTTCATTGGTCACAACTTTCCGCTTCTATTCGTTATGCCAAGAGTACTAGCCTCTAAAATACAGGGAGACAGAGTCAGCAGGGTGACTGGTATTCAGATGGGATACAGGAGGCCACTCTGCTAGATGAAGAAAGGACAAGGATACAGGACAGGCTTTGGGTGAGCACCCAGAACAGACATGCTTCATTTTCTCAAGGCTATGAAAGAACACAGAGCATGGCTCTGGAATCAGAATGACCTGGGTTCCAGGTCAGAGTCATCTCCTAGCAATCATACAATCTTGGGCATTTATTAGAAGTTAGTATTCTTATTTGAAATGAGGGTAGGGGAAGGGAACAGGTGTTAGAGAAGAATTGCAACATGTCTTCCCAACCCCAACACTTGCCCTTACCCTAATCTCTGTAAATGACATCTGGACTCATCCTATTATTAAGAGCTTTCAATGCCTCATCCCACTCAGCTTCCAAGAGTTCCTGGCATGTATCAGGTACTCAGTAAATATTAGTTCAGTGAACAAATAAATAGAGTCAGTGAGTGAACTAATGACTATTGACCTCCAAGGGAGTTGGTGAAGATTAAATAAGATGAAGAATATAAAACTCTTTGAGAGGACCTGGCCCATAGTAAGTATATAATTTTCCCCACAGATGGCAGTGGGCAATCCCACTTTGTTCCTCAAAGCCCACTGGATTTTTAGCACTGCAACTTTTCTTCCCAATAAACACAACTTAAGCTTCAACACCTCCTCTGTTCAGAGGGTCTTCCTGATTTCTGCTAAGCCTCCCTCCCCAAGCCCAGAGTACAAGCTGTCTGTGTGAGCTCTATGATTAAAAAAAAGACAAGAGAGTATCGTCCAATTGGAAAAATGCAGACCACTGAAATTGAAGACGCCCGGCATGCTGCTACAGTACTGCTGTGAAAAGAAGCAATGTGAGCAGAAAAGACAGAGGCTGAAAAGGAGGGGAAGGGAGGAAATGGCAGGCAGAGCTCCTGCCAAGTACAGACAGAGATTGTTTTTTGAAAAATATCTCTGTGGAAAAGATTCATCACTATACACACATGAAAAAAAAAACCTGGGAAAAAAATCATTTCCTATACAAGTGCAACTATCAGTCTGAAATATCAGAGATACAGAAAAAATGAAGGCAGTTCTTGGAGGATATCAGTCAATGAGCAGTAGCACAAATTGCATCAAAAGGAAATGATGAAAATGTAGGGCTTTTCTCTGAAAAAAAGTTAAATTCTGTATATAAATTAATCATGATAGGGCAAAACCAATCAAGTGTGCTGCACACACCATCAACAGGGAGGCATGTGTTTTTCTAGTAGCAAATTCACATGCAGATTAAATGTGGAAATGCTTACGTCAGGAGGGTGGATGAAAATAAGGCCTGTAGACTCTCACAGAATCTCAGAATTGGATGGATCCGAGTGAGAGAGCTATCTGAAAATTCAGCATTCATGCAGCAAATACTTAATTAAGCCTCTAGTAGGAGCCAGGCTCTGGGTTGGGTGCTGGAATGCAGTGATGAAAAGATGAAGTTCCTGCCCTCAGGACCTCATAGTCTAGCAGAGGAGACAGGCGTTCTTCATGTACTCACATAAACAGAGCTTTACAAATCATGCTGAGTGCTAAGCAGTAAAAGAGCAATTTGCAAAGCGTTGACTTAGTGGGACAGCTGTGTGCGGGTGTGCATGTGCTTAAAGATTTCTCAGAGATGACAATATTTAAACCAAAATGGAGGGTATGGGAGAGATAAACAGACAGCAGGGAATGGGGAAGATGGTTCCAGGCATAGCAACTGTACCTGAAAAAGCCCAGAGCAGAGAGGGAAAAGAGAGGCCTGTGCAGAGAACTCTGAGTAGCTTCATATCATGGGGAGGAAACAGGAGAGATAGCAGGTGACAGAGGTGCTGAAGAAGCCCTTGGCCGTGGCCTTCCCACTTGGCAGCCTTGCTAAGAAGCTGGACTTCAGGTCACTGTAGGCTGAATGGGGAGCATCTGAGCATTTCAGCGGGTGAGTAAGCCACTCGGGTTGGGAAGAGCCATTTCGTACACTCTGCCTGGGGCTCTAGTATACCACATGGCTTGGAGGGGACAAGACTGGAAGGAGGTGGACAGGAAGGAAGGTGAAGGGGAGGGGTGAGGGGGGAGTGGCAGAGGGACCAGCACATCTCAGCCTGCAGGTGACTCACTGGAGCTGGAGCGACAGCACAGTCGGAGAAGGCGAAGGCTCCTGGCGGATTCCAGGGCCGCTTTCTTGTCTAGGAGCTCCTGGGAACTTCTGTCCCTGGGACCTCTCTGCTCTCTGGAGAGGTATGGAGAGGGAAGGGAGAACACAGCCTGCTCTCCTTTTCTCCTCCAAGGTGGAGGCTCTGTGGAGGAGCAGGAGCGTAGGAGAGGGATGAGAAGTCTGACTTTCTACCTTGAACTCTGAGGTGCAGAGGGGCTTGTGCCCCCTGCTTGGCCGAACTATTCACTGCACCACCAGCACAGAGCAAAGTGGACCCAGAGGTGACAGTCCCAGTATAAAAAGGGTTCCACTGGACTGTAACCTTTCCATTGTGTTTTCTAGATTCAGAAAACATCTTTCTCCCTGTGTATGCTGCATAAAAGCAGAGAAAATGTCTAATCTCATGTCTGATTAATGCTCAACTGGAGCTGCTTTCAGCATAAATAAAGGCACGCAGGAGACCTCCCCCGTAGTCCTCCATGGCTCTGGATGTTGGGATTACCAGGCTAGGAGGATGCTGGGGGCAGATGAGACCTCCCTGCAGATGAGGAGCCTTCCCTGGCGAACTCCCAGTTCAGTCTAGCTGGATATATTAGTCTCTCAGGACTGTGGAAACAAAGCACCACAAATGTGGTGACTTAAAAACAATGGAAATTTATCTTCTCACAGTGCTGGAGGCTAGGAGTCCAAAACCAAGGTGTTGGCAGGGTCCCTGCTCACTCTGAAGCCTCTAGGGTAGAACAGCTGCTTCCTTGGCAATCCTTCGCTGAAAGACACTTCACTCCAATTCTCCCTTTGTGGTCACATAGTGATCTCCCTGTGTTTCTGTGGCTCTTACCCTCTTTTTCTAAAGACATTTCTGTTGTTCAGTCGCTCAGTTGTATCTGACTCTTTGCAACCCCATGGACTGCAGCACACCAGGCTTCCCTGTCCTTCACTATCTGCTGGAATTTGCTCAAATTCATGTCCATTGAGTCAGTGATGCCATTCAGCCATCTCCTCTGTTGTCCCCTTCTCTTCCCTTCAGTCTTTCCCAGCATCAGAGTCTTTTCCGATGACTTGGCTCTTCACTTTAAGGTGGCCAAAGTATCAGAGCTTCAGCTTCAGCATAAGTCCTTCCAATGAATGTTCAGGATTGAGTTCCCTTAGGATTTTCTAATCAGAGAAGGCAATGGCAACCCACTCCAGTACTCTTGCCTGGAGAGTCCCATGGATGGAGGAGCCTGGTGGGCTGCCGTCTATGGGGTCGCACAGAGTCGGACACGACTGAAGTGACTTGGCAGCAGCAGCAGCAGGATTTTCTAATGAAGACCAATCATTTTATATTAAGGGCCCACTCTATTCCAATAGGACTTTAACTAATTATAGCAAAATCTATTTCCAAATAAGATACCATTCTGAAGTGCTAGGAAGGATGTGAATTTGGCAGACACACTATTCAACCCTATACCATGGGGTAGCAGCAGGTTGAGACACTGAGGAAGGTTGATACCAGGAATCCAGGCAGACCCACAGAGCAGGGCAAGATAAAAGGAAAGAGGTTAATTATTCTGGGAAGCCAAAGACAGTCCTAAAACTAGGGGGTCATTCTGGAAGAAAGGAGAGAGACAGCTGATGCTTTCTACTGACCCAACCCAGGCACAAGCTGAGATACAGATAGGAATTCTGTAACTGCCTCTGTGTGTGTGTGTGCACGTGTGCATGTGCACGTGCATGCATGTGTGTGTGTGTCTGTCTGTCTGTCTGTGTGTCTGTCTAGAAGAGACAGCGAGGTAAGAAGTGGGAGGCAGCTGACAGAAGTAATTGGGGAATGGTACCGGGGCATGACCTCAATCAAGTAGCAGAAAAACATTTTCAAGTGTTGCATTTGGGAATAATGAAAATAAAACAAATTGATTATAAAATGTTCAGAAAATATGGAAAAGTAGAGGGAACAAATAGGTCAGCATTCATTCTACCATCTGAGAATAACTTATATTTTGGTATGTTTCCTCTCAGTACCTCCTCTATCCCCAAGGAGAAAGACTGAATTAATACTATGACTCAGGTGATGGATCCTTACCATCTCATTTTTTTCTCCCTTCATACTTTATCCTCATTTCTACCCTCCCCTATTTCCCCCCAAAATCACCCACTTCAATAATATTCAGTGCACTTAAGGCATTTCCCCATGTGATAGCACCATGTTATAAATAACAGTTCCTAGAGAATGTTAGTGTCTTGTGTTGGGAGGAAAACTTCCATTACCATCTTAGGTTGCAATGGTTGGGTGGCCTGTGACTTGACTAACAAAAGACAGATTAACAGGAGAAAAGACGGGAGTTATTCATATGCACACAGAAGTGCCTGAAAGAAGTGGCTGGCTCCCTCAAGAGCTAAAGACAGGGGTTTATATACTAACTTAGCAAGAAAAGGAAAAGGAAGAAAGGAGTTTTAAGGAAAAAGAGGAAACACATGGGTTTTAGGGAAACAAACGGAAGGCTTGAGAGTCTGTGATGTTTGTTCTCATCCAGGGGGTCAGTCTCCTTTCTAGCTGTAATCCATGCCCCCAAGTCCCCACTGAGGGGATTTACAGCAACTATATTTTGGGGAGGCTCTGCTTGGGTCAGCAAAAGAAATTTAGCTGCTGTTTGTTTGGATGTTTTTAATTTAAAATAATCTTCATGCCACTTCGATGATTTTGACAGTCACTACATATAACCATGAAAACGAAATCTCTAAGCCCCACCACAGAATCCTGTGAACCATTATATGGTAAGAATGGGCACCAGGAATTAAGGGTGGGCAGGGTGACTGAGCCCCACCACGGGAGAGACAGGCAGGCTTGTGTGGGGAGGAATTTTCTCTCCACCCTTCTGAGTTCATAGCTGAGACCCCGTGTAAAAAAAGATTAACAAAAGAAAAACAAACAGAAATATAGAAGCATATAATACTTCTTGTATATATGAGAATAGTAAGTAAGTAAAGTCACTCAGTCGTGTCCGACTCTTTGTGACCCCATGGACTGCAGCCCACCAGGCTCCTCAGTCCATGAGACTCTCCAAGCAAGAATACTGGAGTGGGTTGCCATTTCCTTCTCCAGGGGATCTTCCCGACCCAGGGATCAAACCCGGGTCTCCCGCATTGGAGGCAGACGCTTTAACCTCTGAGCCACCAGGGAAGTCCGTATATATGAGAATACCCAGGGGAAAATGAGTAACTCTCTGAGGTGGTTTAGATTTCAGGATTAAATACCATCTTAATGGGAAAAGGTACAAAGGATGGAGGGTGGAGGCCTTTTAGGAGACAGTAACTGATTTTCAGGAAACATGAGTGGGCACTTAGAACAGAGGAGAGGCATGATAGTTTGTGACAAAGCCTGTCTAGATATATATGGTACCCCTTCTCCTGTGATAAGAGCCCATCTTTCTGGTTCAAGAGGCTCCAAGGGAAGAGATTTATGGCCATCAAGTTCCTTTTGGAGGATCTGGCTTGAGGCAGATAAGGGACATTCAGAGAAAGCCTCTTTCTACATTTGCTTTTTTTTTTTTTTTTTAAAGTGTATCATGCAAACACATAAGAGAACTCAGAGGTGAGTAACTCAAAGTGGTGGTTAGGACTTGGACTTATATAACATCTTAAAAAAAGAATAAATTTTTAGACACATGAAAAGACAACAAAAAAGAACTTTGAGCTTCCAGGGAACCAAACTGTAGAAGGTAAATATATGGGGAACAGAATGGTAGCTTAGAGCTGGTTTGAACAAGGCTGTGTTGTAGATTTTGCTGGTGCTGTCTCTGATGATTAACTTCTATCTCCTTTGGTAAAGAGCAGAGGAGGGACACCATTTATGAATTTATGTTCTGCTTTTAGCCAATGGAGGAAGACAGAGAGTTTTTCTTCTATCTGTTTCTTCTTAATTGCTTTTAGCTTAAAGATTTCTAGTGACAAAGTGGCATATTTCAGGGTGGCAGATTCTGCTATCTTTCAAGCCCATGAACTGTAGGAGCTGGCAAATATCCCTGCAGCTCTCAGATTCCAGGTAGAGTAGAAAAGAGAAAGAACTACATTTGATTGCAAATGGGAAAAGGTTTCCATCATTCAGAAATCTCACGTGGCATTGACAAACTGTGTTTCTCTCTCTCTCTTTCTTTCTCATTTGTAAACTGTGTGATCAGTACCTACCACAAGTGTTATACATTCAAATACAGTGTAGGGATAATAAACACTCTATAATAAACACTCTTTTAATATCCTGGCACAGGCTTCCTTTCAAAATGTATGTTACCCTAGCACCAGGAGGCCATGGACTTTTCCACCAGCTCTCAAGAAGACAGATTAAGTAGTACGGTACCATCTGTACTCCTGCCAGCCCTAGGAACCTAGAGGAGTTAGAATACAGGCTCTGGTCACTGCAGATGCAGAATGGTATAAGAGCCAGGAAAAATAAAGAAACTAAGCTTGTATCAGATCAGTTCAGGACTCTCTGTGACCCCATGAATCGCAGCACGCCAGGCCTCCCTGTCCATCACCAACTCCCAGAGTTCACTCAGACTCACATCCATCGAGTCCGTGATGCCATCCAGCCATCTCATCCTCGGTCGTCCCCTTCTTCTCCTGCCCCCAATCCCTCCCAGCATCAAAGTCTTTTCAAATGAGTCAACTGTTCGCATGAGTTGGCCAAAGTACTGGAGTTTCAGCTTTAGCATCATTCCTTCCAAAGAAATCCCAGGGTTGATCTCCTTCAGACTGGACTGGTTGGATCTTCTTGCAGTCCAAGGGACTCTCAAGAGTCTTCTCCAACACCACAGTTCAAAAGCATCAATTCTCCGGCGCTCAGCCTTCTTCACAGTCTAACTCTCACATCCCTACATTACCACTGGAAAGACCATAGCCTGACTAGACGGACCTTAGTCAGCAAAGTAATGTCTCTGCTTTTGAATATGCTATCTAGGTTGGTCATAACTTTTCTTCCAAGGAGTAAGCATCTTTTAATTTCATGGCTGCAGTCACCATCTGCAGTGATTTTGGAGCCCCCAAAAATAAAGTCTGACACTGTTTCCACTGTTTCCCCATCTATTCCCCATGAAATGATGGGACTAGATGCCATGATCTTCGTTTTCTGAATGTTGAGCTTTAAGCCATAGTCCTAAAATTACAGTGATGTAAGAATGATTGAGGCTTAAATTTTCTAAATACTATCAATTCTCAAACAGATGAAGTCTCCCCAGATGCTTGGTAGCATGATTACATTTCATATTATAATGATCTTTCCACCTCCCATAACAGAAATTAATAACAATGACCTGTTTTTTCTGGGCTCCAGGGCAGGTTTGTTAATTACTGATGGATAAATAAGTGCTTTGAAAATTAAGAGTGGTCATGATGAATTGAGCTTCCCAGGTAGTGGTAAAGAATCTGCCTGCCAGTGCAGGAGACACAAGAGACACAGGTTCAGTCTCTGAGTCAGGAAGATCTCCTGGAGGAGGGCATGGCAATCTGCTCCAGTATTCTTGCCTGGATAATCCCACGGACAGAGGAGCCTCATGGGCTACAGTCCATGGGGTCGCTATGGCAAAACCAATATAATATTGTAAAGTAATTAACTTCCCATTAAAATAATAAATTCCTATTTTAAAAGAAGAAAAAAAGAGGAGGAGATAAAGAAGAAAAGAAAAAAAACATGACTGAGTGAGCACAAAGGTACACACACATTCTGAAATGCTATTTGTTTCTCTTTCTCCTTTTCTCCTTCTGTCTGTCTCTGTCTGTCTCTCTCTCTCTCACACATACACACACCATGGAAATACACTTCTTATTTACCAATAATACAGCTGCTTGGGGGAATCAGCACTCTTGTTTGCATTTTGTGGAAGACCAGCACACCTCATGCATGTGGAAGACCAGGACTTTGCCTGAAATAGCTCTCCAGCCTGTCCTACATATACTTTGAAAACAGTAGCCCAAGAATCTTTCTGATGACATGATCTCTCTGGTGACTATGCATTTTGCTTAAAGTTTATGCTTAAAAGAATTCATCGAATACCTTCCCACAGTGCATCAGAAACTTGGTGTTTTATGTGCTTAAACCTGATGTTTTAACATAAGCATGGAGATAAGCTCCAGGAAATGTGGGGGAATGTTTTAATTTGACTGAAAAAAACTAGGAGCAAGAGTTTATTTCCCCAAATGGTATCTCCTCTAGGATTACAAATGTAGAAACCAGACTTTAAACACAGAGCTGGATCTTCACCTAAAGCAAATATGGGAGGAATGTGCTTATGGTAGTCAGATTTCAGAGACAACTTGAGGGAACCAAACAGCTTGGAGCCCATGGTCGTACTCTGCCCAGGAGGCGGCCTATGGCACGTGTGATTTGCTGCCATGAAAGACAGTCCTCTGGGGCAGTGGGGCCACTGGGGGAGGAGACCCAGGTTTCCACCAGGAACTGCCATGTGACCTTGGCTCCGTCAGTTTCCTTCTCTGCAGTTCATCCTCCTCATGCATAAAGCCAGGTGCTTTTACTAACACTCCCTTGTTGAGTCTCCACTTTTCCAGCTCCTTCTGCTTCTCATTCATGTAGAACATTTTCATGAAGGACATCTAAGGTGAGGTTTAAGAGGAGATTATTATTCCCATTTTACAGATGAGGAAACAGACTGAGTGGTTAAATGATTTTCTGCAAATGGTGGTCTTCTTTCTACCGGGTGCCAGATATAGTACCAGGTACCAGGTCTACAAGTGTGGGAGAGAACCGAACTCTGTCCTCAAAGCAATGAGACAGACTGGAGTGCTGAGAGATAAATCCAGTGTCGTAGAGAAGGGGCAGCACGCGATGGGATCACAAAGAAGAGTGCAGCAAACAGCCTGGTGATGCCTGGTGATATGAGAAGCATTCCTGGAAGAGACGATATTCTGAAGAGGTTCTTGAAGGGGGAGTTGGCAAATGAAGATTTTGAAAGTTTGGCAAATGAAGATTTCGGAAGAATGGAGTAAGGCAGACAAATGAGCATGTGCAGGGGCACAAGGAGCCCAGTGTGCTTGTTGGACAGTGATAGCTGGAGGGTTTACAGGAAAGGGGCCAATCTTTAAGAGGTATATTGAAATACAGTGATAAAGATGCACGGATTTTACCCTGCAGCTTTTAAACCAAGGGGTTAGGGACTTGGCAACCAAGCAGAAGGAACTGTTGTTGGCAAACAGTCCAATCAGGAAGTTAATTCACAAGTCTAGACACTGAATTAAGATCTCACAAGCGTGAGTGTGGGCAGTAGGGGTCAGACAGTAGAGATTCTTTAGATCAGAATCCAGAGATCTTGGTAACTAACTGACAAAGTTGAACCCAAGACTTCTAACTCAGAAAGCTGAATGGATAGGAACTCTATTTCCTGAAGCAGAAAGCAGAAGATCAAGTTTGAATGTTTGGAAGACCCATACATTCAGTTTGGGGCATGCAGAGTTTGAAGAGTCTGTGGGACTTACCAGTGTAGATGACCACTTGGCAGCTGAAGATTTAAATCAGCTTCTTAGAATACAGGTTGGTGTAGGAGGCAAAAACATATGGTCATCAGCACATAGGTAACAGTGGAAGTTGTAGAGATAAATGAAATCATATCAAAGCCCCAGTCTCTCTCTCTCTCTCTCTTTTTTTTTTTTTTTACATAACAACTTTAAGTCCTTTCAAGTTTTATTTAGTCATTCTTTGGATAAATCCATGGAGAAGGCAATGGCATCCCACTCCAGTACTCTTGCCTGGAAAAGCCCATGGATGGAGGAGGCCTGGTGGGCTACAGTCCATGGGGTCACTAAGAGTTGGACACGACTGAGCGACTTCACTTCACTTCACTTTCACTTGGATAAATCAGCCAAAAAACTAGAATCTTATTTTCTTGATTACATTTGAACTTATTTAAATGCAGTCACTTACTAGTCTTTTACCCATGCCCTACAGGACTTTTAGAAATCAGTGCAGTTTTTTATACACAACATAATGAGCCTTTAACAGGCAGGCTTGGCTCCAAGACCATCTCTTAGGGCTAAGTATTCCCAACCTTGTTGCTCCTGGATCTGTTCCCTGGTAGCTACACATCAGTACCCAGCTTCCCATAAATAAAATTCTCGAATCAGAGTAGATGTATGGTCATTTTATGCAATATTTATTATGTCCTACAATGTAGCATGCCCTGAACTGAGATATACAAATAAATGAAGTTGATAAGCCAAGTATGAAAATGTCAGAACTACAGAGAGCACTTTGACGGGGCTATTGGACCCTAAGAATAAAATGCAGTGGGTGCCCAAGCCTGAATCAGTGGAGTTCCTCAGGGCTATCAGGAGAGCCATCCTGGAGTTAGCTGTGAGCTGGTCTTGAGAAGGGTAGAAGTTCTTAGAGGAAGAAGAGAGGGGCATAAGTCTAGGCTTGGGGACACAATGGACAAAGGTGCCGAGGTGAAGAGAATAGTGTCTGCTCCTCTGATCACAGAAATCATAAGTACTGATTTGCCTAATTTGGTTTGGGGGTTTTCCCTTTATAATTAGCAGGGCTCTATACTTTTTAATTGCTACTGTGCCATCTAGTCATTAGCCCCTCTTAATCAATAGCCTTTTTCAGCAATCACAAGCAATTTTTAAAAACTCACTTCTATACATATGCTATACTATAATTACTCTTTGAAAAAAAAATTTTCCTGAACATTTACTATTCTGAATCCATAATCAGGGGAGTCATGACATAATCCTCTGGAAGGGTATGTTATCTGGTGATGCCAATTCTTTATTAGTGTTTCTCTGAAATGCTTTCACAATATACAGTAAGCACAAATAAGATGCATATTTAAGGTCATATTTACTCTGAATCTCATTTCAGATCTTCTTTTAATGTGATCTTAAAATAAACAAAGTTATTAGATATCAAGTAGAGAAGACTGCAGTCCTGGTCAAGACAGCACCAAGGATGGATACAACCTGTCTCCATCACTGAGATTTAGGGTTTAGCTGATTCACCCAAAGGGAAACAGGCAGGTTGAAACATCATTACTCACTCAAAAATTGTCTTGCTTACAAACAACACCCAGTTGTGGATGTGACTGGTGATGGAAGTAAAGTCCGATGCTGTAAAGAGCAATATTGCATAGGAACATGGAATGTTAGGTTCATGAATCAAGGCAAATTGGAATTGGTCAAACAGAAGATGGCAAGAGTGAACATCTACATTCTAGGAATCACAGAACTAAAATGGACTGGAATGGTTGAATTTAACTCAGACGACCATTATATCTACTACTGTGGGCAGGAATCCCTCAGAAGAAATGGAGTAGCCATCGTGGTCAACAAAAAGAGTCTGAAATGCAGTATTTGGATGCAATCTCAAAAATGACAGAATGATCTCTGTTTGTTTCCAAGGCAAACCATTCAATATCATGGTAATCCAAGTCTATGCCCCAACCAGTAACGCTGAAGAAGCTGAAGTTGAATGGTTTTATGAAGACAAGACCTTCTAGAACTAACACCCAAAAAAGATGTCCTTTTCATTATAGGGGACTGGAATGCAAGAGTAGGGAGTCAAGAAATAACTGGAGTAACAGGCAAATTTGGCCTTGGAGTAGAGAATGAAGCAGGGAAAATGCTAATAGACTTTTGCCAAGAGAACACCCTGGTCATGGCAAATACCCTCTTCCAACAACACAAGAAGATTCTACACATGGACATCACCAGATGGTCAATACCAAAATCAGATTGATTATATTCTTTGCAGCCAAAGATGGAGAAGCTCTATACAATCAGCAAAAACAAGGCTGGGAGTTGACTCTGGCTCAGATCATGAACTCCTTATTGCCAAATTCAGACTGAAATTGAAGAAAGTAGGGAAAACCACTAGACCATTCAGGTATGACCTAAATCAAATCCCTTATGATTATACAGTGAAAGTGACAAATAGATTCAAGGAGTTAAATTTGATAGAGTGCCTGAAGAACTATGGATGGAGGTTCGTGACATTGTATAGGAGGAGGGAACAAGAACATCACCAAGAAAAAAAAATACAAAAAGGCAAAATGGTTGTCTGAGGAGGCCTTACAAGTAGATATGAAAAGATATACCCATTTGAATGCAGAGTTCCAAAGAATAGCAAGGAGAGGTAAGAAAGCCTTCCTCAGTGATCAGTGCAAAGAAATAGAGGAAAACAATAAAATGGGAAAGTCTAGAGATCTCTTCAAGAAAATTGGAGATACCAAGGGAACATTTCATGCAAAGATGGGCTCGATAAAGGACAGAAACAGTATTGACCTAACAGAAGAAGAAGATATTAAGAAGAGACAGCAAGAATACACAGAAGAACTATAGAAAAAAGATCTTTATGACCCAGATAATCAAGATGGTGTGATCACCAACCTATAGCCAGATATCCTGAAGTGTAAAGTCAAGTGGGCCTTAGGAAGCACCACTACAAACACAGCTAGTGGAGGTGATGGAATTCCAGTTGAGCTATTTCAAATCCTAAAAGATGATGCTGTGAAAGTGCTGCACTCAATAATGCCAACACATTTGGAAAACTCAGCAGTGGCCACAGGACTGGAAAAGGTCAGTTTTCATCCCAATCCCAAAGAAAAGCAATGCTAAAGAATGCTCAAACTACTGCACAATTGCATTCATCTCACATACTAGTAAAGTAATGCTCAAAATTCTCCAAGCCAGGCTTCAATAGTACATAAACCATCAACTTCCAGATGTTCAAGCTGGATTTAGAAAGGGCAGAGGAACCAGAGATTAAATTGCAAACATCTGTTGGATCATCAAAAAAGCAAGATAGTTCCAGAAAAATATCTACTTTTGCTTTATTGACTATGCCAAAGCCTTTGACTGTGTGAGCCATAACAAACTCTGGAAAATTCTTAAAGAGATGGGAATACAAGACCACCTGATGTGCCTCCTGATAAATCTGTATGCAGGTCCAGGAGCTGGACATGGAACAACAGACTGGTTCCAAATAGGAAAAGCAGTACATCAAGGCTGTATATTGTCACCCTGCTTATTAACTTACATGCAGAGTAATTCATGAGAAATGCTGGGCTGGATGAGGCACAAGCTGGAATCAAGATTGCTGGGAGAAATATCAATAACCTCAGATATGCAGATGACACCACCCTTATGGCAGAAAGCGAAGAACTAAAGAGCCTTTTGATGAAAGTGAAAGAGGAGAGTGAAAAAGCTGGCTTACATGGAGGATTCATGTTGATGTATGGCAAAACCAATACAATATTGTAAAGTAATTAGCCTCCAATTAAAATAAATAAATTTAAATTTAAAAAAAGAAAATACTAAATGCTGGAGAGGGTGTGGAGAAAAGGGAACCCTCTTACACTGTTGGTGGGAATGCAAATTAGTACAGCCACTATGGAGAACAGTGTGGAGATTCCTTAAAAAATTGCAAACAGAACTGCCTTATGATCCAGCGATCCCACTGCTGGGCATACACACCGAGGAAACCAGAATTGAAAGAGACACATGTACCCCAATGTTCATTGCGGCACTGTTTATAACAGCCAGGACATGGAAGCAACCTAGATGTCCATCAGCAGATGAATGAATAAGAAAGCTGTGGTACATATACACAATGGAGCATTACTCAGTTATTAAAAAGAATACATTTGAATCAGTTCTAATGAGGTGGATGACGCTGGAGCCGATTATACAGAGTGAAGTAAGCCAGAAAGAAAAACACCAATACAGTATACTTACACATATATATGGAATTTAGAATGATGGTAATGATAAACCTGTGCGCAAGACAGCAAAAGAGACACAGATGTATAGAACGGCCTTTTGGACTCTGTAGGAGAGGGAGAGGGTGGGATGGGTTGGCAGAGTGGCAGTGTAACATGTGTGATATCATAAGTGAAACGAATCGCCAGTCCAGGTTTGATGCAGGATGCAGGATGCTTGGGACTGA
>SJXQ01009950.1:157860-197933 GCA_006408695.1 Aepyceros melampus
GGTGTGGGGGGGGAGGGGGGAGGTGGGGGTCGGGATTGGGAGTTCATGTATACTTGTGGCTGATTCATGTCAATGTATAGCAAAATGAATACAGTATTGTAAAGCAAAACAAACTAAAAAATAAAAATTAATTTAAAAAATAAAATAAAAAAAAGAAAATACTATAATTTTCAAAGGCAAAAAAAAAACACAAAACCCTCAATATTCAGAAAACTAAGATCATGGCATCCAGTCCCATCACTTCATGGCAAAAAGATGGGGAAACAGTGGTTGACTCTATTTTTTTGGACCCCAAAATCACTGCAGATGGGGACTGAAGCTGTGAAAGTAAACAACACTTGCTCTTTAGAAGAAAAGCTATGTCCTACCTAGACAGCATGTTAAAAAGCAGAGACATTACTTTGCCAACAAAGGTCCAATTAGTCAAAACTATGGTTTTTCCAGTAGTCATGAATGGATGTGAGAGTTAACAAGGGAGCTAGCTATGTAGATATATGAGAGAGGAGGTCTCCAGACAGTGGGTCACCAGTACAAAGAGAGAGAAGAGTGCAAAGCAGAAGAAGGAGAGCATCTGGTGTTTTGAGGACAGAGGCCAGTCACTGGGCCAGAGTGGGTGAGGAGAACAGGAAGAGGTGAGGCCAGAGGAACTGCAGGTGACAGGTGGTCAGAGCCCTAACAGGCTTTTTTCTGGTAAGATGGGGAGTCATTGGAGGGTTTCAGGAAGTGGAGCTGGCAGATCTGATGTGTATTGAAGAGGATCATGCTGGCTGTTGGGATGTGATGAATTGTAAGGGGCAAGAGAAGAAGCCTGAGAACCAATTGAGAGGTGGTTCTAATTACCCAGGGGAGAGATGAAGGTGGCCTTGGACCAGCAAGATAAATGGTCAAGGTGTGGGAGAAACACAGGATTCTAGATATCTTTGAAAGATAGAGCTGAGAGAATTTATTGATGGATATCAAGAAAAAGGGAAGGATGGATGAAGCTTTTGGTTCAAGCAACTGGACAGTTATTATGAGGTGAACACTGTGCAGGAGGAGTTCCTTGTTCAGCTGGTGTTTCCTCCCTCCTTCCTTGGCTCCTTGAGATGAGCACACTTCCTTCCCCACTGATGATGACCTCATTCTGATGCCAATGCACCTGCTGGTAGCTTAGCATGTGGGGTACCCTCAGCTGCCTGAGCTCAGCGTCTTACTCCCAGCCTGCCCCTGGGATGCACAGGGTACTGCCCTTTGCCTCTTACCAACACGCCCTCCTCTCTCTCTCCATCTTCACCAGGAAAGACCCTGAACCTGCCCCTTCAGGGTGGTTCCTGCTCATTGTTTCAGAGCACATGCCAGGGCAGTTGGTATTTTTGTCAGACAAGTACTTCTCAGTGTTAGTATTATGGAATTTGGAGTCAGCCATACCCCCACTCCAGTATTCTTACCTGGAGAACTCCATGGACAGAGGAGCCTAGTAGGCTACATTCCATGATCACAAAGAGTCACACATGACTGAGTGACTAACACTTTCACTACTTTCTTCATACTCAGATTCAAATCACAGCTGCCACTGAAGTCTCTGGGCCTCAGTTCCCCTTTCTGTAAAGAGGAATGATAACTGTACCTACTTCCTTGGTTTGTCATGAGAATTCAATGAGCTAAATATATAAAGCATTCAGCCCAGGGCCTGGCACATAGTAAGCATTCAGTAAATGATAAATAATAGTGGTGAAAACTTTAACTGTCACCTTCTCATTCTAGTGGATACAAAGAGCAAACAGTCATACATAGGCAGACCTCACGCGGGAGCTGGGCAGGGAGGCAGGGGAAAGGAGGGGCTGCTTCTATGTGAGTGAACCACAGGGCTTCCTGAGGGTTCCTCTTACTCTTTCAACTCATACCTCCTGACTGATCACCTGAGTCACAGCTTTGAGCAATCATCCCACTGTGCAGCCCTGACCTATGGTTGACAGAGTAATGTGTGAGAGCAAGAGAAAGGGAAAGGAGAGGGAGACAGAGACAGGGAAGAGGTGGCTGGGGCCTCCAGGGAGGCCTGGAGCTGTGAGGTATGGAGATGGGACAAGGCTCACACAGGCACATCTGCCCTCCTGTGACTGTTCCCAGTGGTCACAGCAGGAAAAAAACAAAAACAGAAAGCCTAGGGAAAGCTCTTCTGGGAGCTCAGTGAGAGAGAACCAAGCAGCATCTTCAGTCTGAACAAGGATGACAGAGACTGTTCATGAACTCCTCTCTGGATACACGAGTGCATTCGTGTCTATTCAACAATAAGTTACATAAAACATTGGAAATGTGCATAACTTATGCACATACCCATCTGTGGTTGAAGTAGCTGACAGCCACCACAATCCTGCTGGTGAATGCTCTCTGCCTTCTGGGCCTTTACCTTGCCGTCTCTTCTTTCTGGAATGTCCTCATCCCTCCTAGCTTCTACTCATCCTGAGCTCATATCCCACCTCCTCTTGGAAGTTCCCCACATCTGCAGCTGGGCAGCACGTCCCAAGACCCAAGACCAGGTCCTTACCCGGTCTCTTGCCATGCTCTCTAGCAAGACCCTGAGTTCTTCAAAGACTGTATTTTATTTCAGTTTCCATCCCTAATGCCTGGCACATAGTGAGTGCTCAAATATACCTGCTGAATTAGAATAAAATACTCAAGTTGCTCTATGGAGGTGAGAGTTGGACCATAAAGAAGGCTGAGCCCTGAAGAACTGATGCTTTCAAATAGTGGTGTTGGGGAAGATTCTTGAGAGTCCTTTGGACAGCAAGGTGATCAAACCAGTCAATCCTAAAGGAAATCAACCCTTAATATTCATTGGAAGGACTGATGCTGAAGCTGAGGCGCCAATCCTTTGGCCACCTGGTGTGGAGAGCTGACTCACTGGAAAAGACCCTGTTGCTGGGAAAAAGATAGAGTACAGCAGGAGAAGGGGACGACAGAGAACGGAATGGCTGGGCGGCAACACTGACTCAGTGGATGTGAATTTGAGCAAACTCTGGGAGATAGTGAAAGACACGGAAGCCTAGAATGCTGCAGTCCATGGTGTCACGAAGAGTCAGACACTACTGAGTGACTGACGACAACAAAAACAACTCGAGTTGCTCATGTGTTTCCTTGAAAGACAGACTCTGGATCAGAGTGTTGCCTTATTATCAGAGGGGACTTGTTATAAAATCAACAAGCAGAGCAATCCATTCCTTCTGGGACTTCACAATGTCATGGTGATGGCTAAGGAGCCCCCTATGATGTCAGTACCTGCCAATTAAGTAAACTCAAAATCAGGATGGAAACCAAAGTATCAACAAAGGCACTGTCAACACAGCCTGGCTAAGGAAAGTGGTGCAGTCACCTGCAGATGCAGTTCAGCACCCGGGGCCTACACCTCCTCTGTGAATCATCAAGGACTCTGGTCCAAACCTGGCCTAGCTTCTTTCCTGCTCCCTGCACCTTCCACTTGAGGCCTGACACAAGATGAAGCTGCAAGGGCGAAGCCACTGATGGGTGCCTCTGCTTTGTTAGAAAGGTGCTTGAAGACCAACACCCCAAAAGAGACAAACTGTCCATGTTTACACTCTCTGCTAAGCTACAAGCCACATGTGTCATAATATGGCTAATACTCGTCACATACTGTGTTAAGCAACTTAGATAGATTATCTTATTTAGTTTACTCCCTGTGTGTTCAGTTGCTCAGTCCTGTCCAACTTTGTGACCTCCTGAACTGTAGTCCACCAGGCTCCTCTGTCCTGGGATTTTCCAGGCAGGAAAACTGGAGTGGGTTGCCATTTATACTTGTCACGTATCATATTAAGCAACTTATATGGATTACCTTATTTCGTTTTCTCCTTACCCATAAGGTATATATATATCTCTTTCCCGCTATACAGATTAAGCTAGAACACAGAGAAAGATTAAGTTAAACACATCCCATTGACTGCATGCAGCAGAGCTGGGATCTGACCTCAGATACTCCAATTCTAGAGCCAGTGAAGTGCTACCTACCCAGCCATCTCTCTCATGCAAAGACTCATCAGGCCTGTCCCAAGAAATTCTAAGATCACCAGTGGCTCATAAACAGTCATCTTTCCCAAATTCTTAAACACCTAGGACACAGATAGCCCATTAGGAAATGCAGGGAGTAAGTCTGGGATGAATAAAGAAGGCCTCCTGCGGAGAGCAGACGATCAAATCAATAGGCAGTGGGTGACCAGTGGCACAGTCTGAGAGTCACACCTTTGAGAGGCTCACTGGAGCAGCAGCCAGCCTGACCCACCCAACCTTGGACTCTAAATTCTGAGGAACTCAGGGCTGTCTACATCCTCTGGGAAAGCCAAGGCAACAAATGCTGGCTCTCTGACTCACATACTGGACTTGACAGACTCACGTACCACCTTTCTTGGACCTGAGTTCCTAAATGGAAATTAAACGCTGGAGGATATTTGCCTTTTATTAATATGACCTGCCAGAGCACGAGCTTATTTACATGGTGACGGTTAATGAAACGATTAAGTGGTATGCATGGAAGCTAAAACATGGATTGAAACTTTTCAATTTTCATCTGCAATAATGAGCACTAGGCTCAGGTTCTTGCCCTGCATTTCACATCCATTAATTATTTCAGTGACTACAGTTACAATTAATAAAGACTCAGCCATGTGTGTTAAATCTTAACATTCCGTTTTCTCATCCATCAGCTTAGTGGAGAATGTGCAGAAGGCTGTGCTGGAGGGCAGGATGAGGCTCTGAAGTCCTTTCTTAGCAAAAAAAGGTACCGATCCAGACCTACGTGCCCAGTACCATGCCTTGTGCTTCACCTGCCTTACCTCACTAAATCCTTACAGTGTAATTTCAGTAAGTGTTTCAATTCCCCTTATGTCATCACTGCCTCCGAGGTCACCCCACAGGACCTGAACTGGATTCTCCACAAGGCTCCCTGCAAGCCCCATTCTGTCCTTGCACCCGGCTTCTTCATCTCCAGATACCCTCCCACTTCACCCTCCCAAAGTCATAGTCTGTCCTCAGCAAAATCCCCTGTGTCGCTGCCCCCTCCTCTTAGAGACGCCTCACCTTCTTGCTCTTTCTTAAGACTGTCTCCCCTCAGGACACACTTCCTCTGCTGTCCTCTCAAGTGGGGCTGGCTCTGCTCCCACAGTCCTCATACCACTGGGCTGAGAGAATTGACGGAGGAAGCACATCTCTCTCTTACTCTTCCTTACCACTCCCAGACCTTCTCCTTCTCTCCTTCCTAAGAACACCGAGCTCTGAGCCACCTTGCACAGATCATATCACCCATTATTCCACACCATTTGAGTCTGCAACAGTGGGGCACTCCCTGCCATTTCTCCATGGTTTTAGTTCCTGCTGTTTAAATTCTTGACACTTCACACACACACCATCATTTTAACACCTTGACTGAGTTTTATGAGCTGTCTCCTCCAGTGGTCTTACCTTAGTCATCATTAGCCTACTGAGCCTACATGTCTCATGATCAATAAATGCAAACTCTCCATAATCTAAGCATCACACATCACAGTCTCTGACTACTAGCTCAAAATTGTATATCTCCCTCAAATGTCCCAGCTCTGTCAATCTTCTGCCTACCCCCACGACTTCCAACTCACTAACCTAACCACCGTTTTTGTTTTAGATAGGCTTTATTTTTAGAGCAGTTTTAGGTTCACAGCAATACTGAACAGGAGGTAGAGAGTGTTACCATATACCCCCTGCCCCCACACATGCATAGCCTCCCCCACCAGAATGGAGCACTTGTTACAACTGATGAACCCACACTGACACATTGTTATCAGCCAAGTCCATACTTCAAATCAAGGCTCACTCCATCTTTATACATTTTGTGAATTTGGACAAATGTGATGGACAGGGAGGCCTGGCGTGCTGCGATTCATGGGTTCGCAAAGAGTCGGACATGACTGAGTGACTGAACTGAATTGAACTGAACTGATAATGACAGAGATCTACCATTGTGGTATCATGCAGAGTAGTTTCAGTGCCCTAAAAATACCCTGCTCCACTATTCATCCTTCCCACTCCCCAACCCCTGGCAACTATGATTTTTTTTTTTTTTTGGTGGCTCAACTGGTAAAGAATCTGCCTGCAATGCGGGGGACCTGGGTTCAATCCCTGATTGGAAAGGTCCCCTGGAGAATGGAATGGCTACCCACTCCAGTATTCTGGCCTGGAGAATTCCATGGACTGTACAGTCCATGGAGTCACCAAGAGTCAGACACGACTGAGTGACTTTCCCTTTCACTATCTCCACAGTCTTGCCTTTTCCAGAAGTCATAGAGCTGGAATCACACAGCGTTTTGTGGCCTTTTCAGATTGGCTGCTTTCACTTAATTGCATGCATTTAAGGCTCCTCCATGTCTTTTCATGGCTTGCTAGCCCATTTCTTTTTAGCATTGAATATTATTCCACTGTCTGTATGTACAAAAGTTTACTTATCCATTCACCTACTGAATGACATCTTGGTTGCTTCTAAGTTTGGACATTTATAAATATTCGTATGCAAGTTTCTGCGTAGACATAGCTTTTGACTCCTTTGGGCAAATACCAAGGATCATGATTGTTGCATCATGGTAAAAGTATGTTTCATTTTGTAAGAAATCATCAACTTTATGTTTAAATGGAAGTCCTGTCTCCTTTCATGCTAGCCACAATTCATGGACTATCATAATCTCCCCTGACTTCTTGTAGTTTTTGGCAAAAAATACAGTCTTGGTAAAATCGAACTGTCCACCTACTCATGCTGGCATCTGGGGAGGTGAATGTGGTTACAAAGAGTCAACCATACTAGCTGGTCTCATCTTAAAATAATTGTATTTATTTATTCCTGGCTGTGCCAGGTCTTCATGGCTGTGTGGGGCTTCTTCCTCTAGCCTGGCGCGCCAGGGCTGCTCTCTAGCTATGGTGCACAGGCTTCTCATTGAAAGGGCTTGTCTTGCAGAGCATGGGCTCTAGAACACTCAGGCTTCAGTGTTTGCAGCACATGGGCTCATTTGTTGTAGTTTCCAAGCTCTGGAGCATAGTTTCAATAGTTGCGGCACATGGGCTAACTTGCTCTGTGGAATGTGGGATCTTCCCAGACCAGGGATTGAACTGGCAGGTGGATTCTTTTACCACTGAGCCACCAGGGAGGTCCCTAGCTGGTCTCATTTTCAATTTCTAACCATGACTCTCAAATGGGATTTTATTGTTCTTTAGCAGTAATATCCTGTCTCCCTAATCTATTCACTCTTTAATTGACCTAAAGTCTATTTCAGACCTCCTCCATTCAAACTTCCAGCATCTTCTCCCCAATCTTACTCTCAGCTGGTAATTTTTTTCCTATTTCACTAGGAAAAAAAAAAAACTTAATACAAAGAAAATGTCTATAGAGCCCAGCACCAATGCATCCATCTACTACTATCCTTACCCACATATTTGACATTCCCTCCCACTACAGATAAAACATATGTGATTCAAGTTCATTCCTCTGTTTATATACTACATCCAATCTTCTGTCATATATGCTGTTGAATTATGGGATTCATATAATGATATACTGATATCATGGAGAAGGCAATGGCAACCTACTCCAGTAGTCTTGCCTGGAAAACCACATGGACGGAGGGGCCTAGTAGGCTGCAGTCCATGGGGTCACTAAGAGTCAGACACAACTGAGCGACTTTACTTTCATTCTTCACTTTCACGCACTGGAGAAGGAAATGGCAATCCACTCCAATGTTCTTGCCTGGAGAATCCCAGGGACGGGGGAGCCTGGTGGGCTGCCATCTATGGGGTCGCACAGAGTCAGACACGACTGAAGAACTTAGCAGCAGCAGCATACTGATATCATATATAATGATCAACATAACTATCTACTGGACAATTCCCATCAACCTACAAAATATTGTGGTTTCTCCCATAAGGAGAAAGGGGAAAGTAGGGCGGAAAGGAGGAAGTCAAGGAGACAGGAAGGGAGGAACAGTGAGAAAAAAGAGGAAGCTTCTGTTTTTACCCCCACTTCTCACACCAGCTACTTTCTGTGCCCTCCTGTGTAACAAAACTCCTCAAAAGGGCTGCCTATAATAACATAGATGTGTGTGGTGTGGGTGTGCTTAGTTGCTGAGTCATGGCCAACTCTTTGTGATCGCATGTGCAGTAGCCCACCAGGATCCTCCGTCCATGGGGATTCTCCAGGTGAAAATATTAAAGTGGGTTGCCATGCCTTCTTCCAGGGGATCTTCCCAATCCAGGGATCAAACCCAGGTCTCCCACATTGCAGGCAGCTACTTTACCATCTGAACCACCAGGGAAGCCCAAGAATACTGGAGTGGGTAGCTATTCCTTCTGCATGGGATCTTCCTGACCCAGGAATCAAACCAGGGTCTCCTGCATTACAGGTGAATTCTTTACCAGCTAAGCTACCAGGGAAGCCCCAATAATATAGATAGAAATCTTTAAATCTCTCTCTTTCCCTTTCTTGATCCTCACCAGCTATACCCTTCACTCAAAACTGTTCCCATCAATAAGACCAATGGCCTCCAAGTCGTTATATCCAATGATCAATTCTCTGTCCTCCTCTTATTATATTTGGGGGAAATAATACTACCAATTTTATAAGGTGATCATTTAATGAAATACTAAAGTGTTTAGGAAACTTTTACTGTAATTATATTTTAAAAACTCAGCCTAAATGTCAAAAGCAGAAAACCTCCCAGGTTTACAGCATGTACATGTTGATTTATCTCCATTTGCATTTCAGTTGGAGCTCTTGATAAACACTTCAGTTCATTTCAGTTCAGCCGCTCAGTTGTGTCCGACTCTTTGCTACCCCATGAATCGCAGCACGCCAGGCCTCTCTGTCCATCACCAACTCCCGGAGTTCACTCAGACTCACATCCATCAAGTCAGTGATGCCATCCAGCCATCTCATCCTCTGTTGTCCCCTTCTCCTCCTGCCCCCAATCCCTCCCAGCATCAGTCTTTTCCAATGAGTCTACTCTTCACATGAGATGGTCAAAGTACTGGAGTTTCAGCTTTAGCATCATTCCTTCCAAACAAATCCAAGGGTTGATCTCCCTCAGTATGGACTGGTTTCCTTCCTCATAATTGGGTCTCTGACAGGAAGAGAGAGGGCCATGGATTCAAGACCCACACTCCTTTTTATACATGTTTTGATGCCATTCTCTCAAATCATCCCACCCTCTCCCTCTTTTTTAATCTAATTTCTAAGATGTCCATGGGGGAATGAGGGTTGATTATCCTTTATGGTGTGCATGTCTCCACAGCATCAATCCGAGAGATTCATTTAACTTTTGACCAATCAGAATAATGAGCTTCTGTCTATCTCCTGATTTAAGTTATCCATAACTCTGAAAAAGTTTGAGAGTTGGCATTTTTAACCAAAGTCAAACAAAATAATTATTTCCTAAAATTGGTGTTGTCAAAACAATAGCTTCAGCACCTAAAATTCAAGGTATCAGAATACCATATTGCATTGTTCTGGTTTGCTCTTCTCTATGTTAAAGCCAGAGATTCATCTCAATAATAAGTGAGTTTGTGAAATTTATGGGCCAAAGGGAAAAGAAAAAAATTCTGGGCCAATTAAAAAAAATAATCAAAGAATCTCTATTAATATCTCTGCTGAGCAGAACACAAAAAATAATGGCAGATGAATTCTCTAAAAACTGTTCAGTACATTGACCAAATAAAACACTCTGAGCCAGTAATTTTGGGTTGAAAGCTGGAAAAAACATGCTGGCAATATTTTGTTCCTAGAAAGAAAACTTTTAAATCTTCAAACCAGTGTAAGAGCATCTAACTGACCATCTTATTTGTCATATTAATAAATACATCTAAGCTACAGGTTCAAGAGTAAATAATCCATATTTGCAAACAACATCCTTGTCTATGTAGATAATTCCAAAGAATATACAAAGCATGAGTAAGTGACTTCAGCCAGGTCATAGGATATAAGGTTAACATAAAAAGGAATCATATTTCTATATACAATAATGAGTGAGTAGACATCATTTTTAAAATATTTCCAATAGCTAAAAAATTGAAATACTTATACATAAGTCTTACAAAACATATGTAGACTCTACAGGCTGAAAGTTATAAAACACTAATGTAAGAAATCAAAGAAGACCTAAATAATGGAGAGATATACCATGTTCATGGTTTGGAAGATTCAACACAATTAGGATGTCAGTTCTCCCCAGACTATCTATAGATTTAACATAATTCCAATAAAATTCATAGCTGAACTTCTTAAAGACAGGAACAAGCTTATTCAAAAATGAATATGAAAAAGAAAGGCAAAGTTGGGGCATTCAAAGTACCTCATCTTGAGACTTAATATAAAGCTACAAAAACAAAGTAGTTGGTATTAGTGAAAAACAGATGAAGAGATCAAAGAAATAGAACAAAAAGCACAGAATTAAACCCATACAAATGGGGTTAACAATTTTTGACAGCTGTACAAATCAATACCATGGAGTAAGAATAATATTTCAACAAATGAGGCTGGAATAATGAAGATCCATGTGCTATAAAAGGAACCTTGACCTATGCATTATACCTTATATAAAAGTTAATACAAAATGGCTCATAGACCTAAATATAAAACCTCCAGATGTAGAAGGCTCAGGTTTGGAAAAAGCAAAGGAGCTGGAGATTAAACTGCCAACATTCACTGGATCACAGAGAAAGCAAAGGAATTCCAGAAAAAACATCTATTTCTGTGTCATGGACTATGCTCAAGTCTTTGATCAAGTGGATCACAAGAAACTGAAAAGTTATGAAAGAGATGGGAATATCAGACCACCTTTCTTATCTCCTGAGAAACCTATATGTGGGTCAAGAAACAATAGGAACAACTGGACATGGAACAATGAACTAGTTCAAAACTGGGAAAGGAGTATGACAAGGCTGTATACTGTCAGCCTGCTTGTTTAACTTATATGCAGAGTACATCACATGAAATGCAGGGTGGGGTGAATCACAAGCTGGAATTAAGGTTGCCAGGAGAAATATTAACAACCTCAGCTATGCAGATGAGGCCACTCTAGTAGCAGAAAGTGAAGAGGAACTAAAGAGCCTCTTGATGAGGATGAAACAGGAGAGTGAAAAAGCTGCCTTTTAAACTCAACATCCAAAAAACTAAGATCATGCCATCTGGTCCCATCACATCATGGCAAATAGAAGGGGGAAAAATGGAAATAGTGACAGATTTTATTTTCTTGGGCTCCAAAATCACTGTGGATACTGACTGCAGCCATGACATTAAAAGATACTTGCTCCTTAGAAGGAAAGCTCTGACTAACCTAAACAGCATATTAAAAAACAAAGACATCACTTTGCCACCAAAGGTCCATATAATCAAAGCTATGGCTTTTCCAGAGACGTGTACAGATGTGAGAGTTGGACAATAAAGAAGGCTGAACATCGAAGAATTGATGTTTCTGAATTGTGGTATTAGAAAAGACTCTTGAGTGTCCCTTGGACAGTAAGGAGATCAAACAAGTCAATCCTAAAGGAAATCAACCCTGAATATTCACTGGAAGGACTGTTGCTGAAGTTGAAGCTAAAATACTTTGGCCACCTGATGCAAAGAGTTGACTCACTGGAAAAGACCCTGATGATGGGAAAGATAGGCAAAAGGAGAAGGGGGCGGCAGAGGAGAGATGGTTAGATAGCATCACCAACTCAATGGACATGAATCTGAGCAAACTCCAGGGCATAGTTTGCTCCAAAGATGGAGAAGCTCTATACAGTCAACAAAAACAAGACCGGGAGCTGACTGTGGCTCAGATCATGAACTCTTATTGCCAAATTCAGACTTAAATTGAAGAAAGTAGGGAAGACCACTAGACCATTCAGGTATGACCTAAATCAAATCCCTTATGATTATACAGTGGAAGTGAGAGATAGATTTAAGGGACTAGATCTGATAGATAGAGTGCCTGATGCACTATGGACAAAGGTTCGTGACATTGCACAGGAGACAGGGATCAAGACCATCCCCATGGAAAAGAAATGCAAAAAAGCAAAATGGCTGTCTGAGGAGGCCTTACAAACAGCTATGAAAAGAAGAGAAGTGAAAAGCAAAGGAGAAAAAGAAAGATATGAGCATCTGAATGCAGAGTTCCAAAGAATAGCAAGAAGAGAAAAGAAAGCCACCCTCAGCAATCAATGCAAAGAAATAGAGAAAAACAACAGAATGGGAAACACTAGAGATCTCTTCAAGAAAATTAAAGATACCAAGGGAACATTTCATGCAAAGATGGGCTAAATAAAGGACCGAAATGGTATGGACCTAGCAGAAGCAGAAGACTTTAAGAAGAGGTGGTAAGAATACATGGAAGAACTGTACAAAAAAGATCTTCACGACCCAGATAATCATGATGGTATGATCATTCACCTACAGCCAGACATCGTGGAAGAAGAGAAAAGAAAGCCACCCTCAGCAATCAATGCAAAGAAATAGAGAAAAACAACAGAATGGGAAACACTAGAGATCTCTTCAAGAAAATTAAAGATACCAAGGGAACATTTCATGCAAAGATGGGCTAAATAAAGGACCGAAATGGTATGGACCTAGCAGAAGCAGAAGACTTTAAGAAGAGGTGGTAAGAATACATGGAAGAACTGTACAAAAAAGATCTTCACGACCCAGATAATCATGATGGTATGATCATTCACCTACAGCCAGACATCGTGGAATGTGAAGTCAAGTGGGCCTTAGAAAGCGTCAGTATGAACAAAGCTACTGGAGGTGATGGAATTCCAGTTGAGCTATTTGAAATCCTAAAAGATGATGCTGTGAAAGTGCTGCACTCAAATGCCAACACATTTGGAAAACTCAGCATGGCCACAGGACTGGAAAAGGTCAGTTTTCATTCCAGTCCCAAAGAAAGGCAATGCCAAAGAATGCTCAAACAACTGCACAACTGCACTCATCTCACATGCTAGTAAAGTAATGTTCAAAATTTTCCAAGCCAAGCTTCAGCAATACGTGAACCATGAACTTCCAGATGTTCAAGTTGGTTTTAGAAAAGGCAAAGGAACCAGAGGTCAAATTGCCAACATCTGCTGGGTCATGGAAAAAGCAAGAAAGTTCCAGAAAAACATCTATTTCTGCTTTATTGACTATGCCAAAGCCTTTGACTGTGTGGATTACAATAAACTGTGGAAAATTCTGAAAGAGATGGGAATACCAGACCACCTGACCTGCCTCTTGAGAAACCTATATGCAGGTCAGGAAACAACAGTTAGAACTGGACATGGAACAACAGACTGGTTCCAAATAGGAAAAGGAGTATGTCAAGGCTATATATTGTCACCCTCCTCATTTAACTTATATGCAGAGCACATCATGAGAAACGCTGGGCTTGAAGAAGCACAAGCCAGAATCAAGATTGCCGGGAGAAATATCAATAACCTCAGATATGCAGATGACATCACCCTTATGGCAGAAAGTGAAGAGGAGCTAAAAAGCCTCTTGATGAAAGTGAAAGGAGAGTGAAAAAGTTGGCTTAAAGCTGAACATTCAGGAAACGAAGATCATGGCATCTGGTCCCATCACTTCATGGGAAATAGATTGAATCCATAATGCCTGCTTTCAAGCACTAGACTAGATTCTAAGCTACTTAAGAGAAAGTGATTCTCTTAAGACCACTTCATAAAGTTTCACCTTGATCCCATCCACCATCCCACATAAGTATCAGATTCCTCACAGCACCTAACAGGGCTTCTCATAGCTGGCAAACAAATTATGCTATGTAAAGGAAAAGAAAAAAAAAAAAGATTCAATTGATATCATTTAAAGGCATTATTATCACTAATATTATTATCAAACTAATATTATCTCAACAACAAAAAATAAAACATCTCTCATTTATTCCATCCTTCAACCTCCAGATGGCAACTAGGCTTTGGAGATATTTAATTCTAGCCTATCTTCCCCATTAAGAGTAATTAATAGCATTGTGTGTTTTATGTCCTTCAACTGGACTTAGAGCTGCTCTGGAAGATATACCCAAAATGCATTGACAGTATTCTGGAAGACGTATGCCCTTGAAGGAATTAGGTAGAATTATTCACAAGGAGTGCTGGGAACTAGACAAAGGAGAACATATGAACAGAAAGTTTGTGCCTCTGCTCCCCAAATTCATCTGTTGAAATCCTAACCGCCAGTGTGATTGTATTAGGAAGTGATGTCTTTGGGATGTAATTGGTCATTAAGGTGGAGACCTCATAAATAGGATTAGTGTCCTTGTAAGAACTGCAGATGGTGACTGCAGCCATGAAATTAAAAGGCGCTTACTCCTTGGAAGAAAAGTTATGACCAACCTAGATAGTATATTCAAAAGCAGGGACATTACTTTGCCGACTAACGTCTGGCTAGTCAAGGCTATGGTTTTTCCTGTGGTCATGTATGGATGTGAGAGCTGGACTGTGAAGAAGGCTGAGCGCCGAAGAATTGATGCTTTTGAACTGTGGTGTTGGAGAAGACTCTTGAGAGTCCCTTGGACTGCAAGGAGATCCAACCAGTCCATTCTGAAGGAGATCAACCCTGGGATTTCTCTGGAAGGAATGATGCTAAAACTGAAGCTCCAGTACTTTGTCCACTTCATGCGAAGAGTTGACTCATTGGAAAAGACCCTGATGCTGGGAGGGATTGGGGGCAGAAGGAGAAGGGGACGACTGAGGATGAGATGGCTGGATGGCATCTCGGACTCAATGGACGTGAGTCTGAGTGAACTCCGGGAGTTGGTGATGGACAGGGAGGCCTGGCGTGCTGCGATTCATGGGGTCGCAAAAAGTCGGACACGACTGAGCGACTGAACGGAACGGAACCTTATAGATACTACTTTAACTACTTAAGTAAGTAAGCAAAGTCAGTATCACCAATAACTGGACAAACCATATTATATGCTTCCTGATGTGATGCACTGAAAAGAACACAATATCATTTACATAATGTTCCTGCCAAAAGTGTATAACCTAAATCTAATTATGAGAAACTAGACAAACCCAAACTGAAGGTTCCTTTTACAAAGAAAATTGTTTGTACTATTTATAAATGTCAATATTACAAAAGGCAAAGAAAGGCTGATTTTGGACCAGAAAGATTGCTGTGAAAGGAATTTTGGAGACAATTGAAAATTTTAAGTAAATTGTATAGATTAGGTAACAGCATTGTGTCAGTATTAAATTTCCTGATTTTGATTATCATACTGTAATAATATAAGTGAATATCTTTGTTCCTGGAAAATCTACCTGGAAGTATTTAGAGGTAATGGAACAAGGTTTTGTAACTTTCAAACAGTTCAGAAAATAAAAGATGTATACTGTGTAAAGAGAGAAAGAAGAGAAGAGAAGAGAGAAAGGGTAGGAAAGAATGATAAAGCAGTTGTGGCAAAATGTTAAAGTCTGGGTTAAGCACATACAATAGTTCTTTGTACTGTGCTTGTAATTTTCCTGTATATTTAAAATTATTTCAAAAAAAGTTGTAAACAGTAAGTGATGGTGTTCTGGATTAATTAGTTCTGGAACACCTTCTGTATGATATTGCTCCTTCATTAATTTGCTTCTAAAAAGAACATCTGAGGCACCCCTGAATACCATCTGAAAATCACTGCTCTTAAAATGATCATTCCTTCCAGCTATGAAAACAGAGAAAGGAGAAAGTTTTACATATAATAATGATATTATATATGCAAGAGGATAACTGATATTTTGCTAGCTCTGCATTGGAGAAGGAAATGGCAACCCACTCCAGTGTTCTTGCCTGGAGAAGCCCAGGGACGAGGGAGCCTGGTGGGCTGCCGTCTATGGGGTTGCACAGAGTCAGACACGACTGAAGTGACTTAGCAGCAGCAGCAAGAAGCTATTTGCAGAGATTGTTGGTAATTATTGATGGACAGCTTATTTTAAAAAAGAGCATATGGGAAAAAGTTAGGCAGTAGAGCAGTCTATATTTGGCTCAAGGGTTCAAGGGAGAGACTACTTGTAGGTAGTTAGGAAGATTTTTAAGATAGCTACAATAAAATTTAGTTTTTTTAAGGTTTAAATTTACAATTGAAATGAGGTTTAGGAAGGCTCAGAGCATGTAAATTCTAGTTTATGTTTATGATTGTGGTAATGTGGTGCTATCACTAAAGTGAACTTGGTAAATTTGAGGACAGATGATGAAAAAAAAGATTCAGGATAGATATCAAAGGAGCAGTGTGAAAAGTATCATACCTGAGGCCACTTTAGCTGTGGTACTGAGTTAGTACCAGTTAGTCCTTCTTGGAATCAATATCCATAATGTCAGAGAAAAGCCCTACCTGAGCTCGGTATTTCCTTGTAAAGTTAACAACATAATCCCTATGGTAGATAGTACTTTAGAGAGAACAGAATTTGAAGGTCTAGAAAACATTGTGAAGCCACCTAAATTATGGAATTGTTATAAGATGTGAGCAGCAAATGAATCATTTTAGTTTGGCTGCAAGGGAATTCTAGTTTTCTTAATGGAAAAAGAAAACCGACAAAGGAGAACAAAGTAACTTATCTACTTTTCACCTATTTGTGAGCTAAATACTAAAACCTTGTAAGAGATGAGGAATGGCAAAAGAGGGAAAATTAGTGTATAAGATACGAAAGAACATTGTTTTTAGACCTGCCACAATATATTGAAACTATCAGGGGGTAATTTTGGCATAGAAAGCAGACAAAGAAAGAATGAAAATAAACTTTGTTAAAAGTTGGAGCTGTTCCTTTCTCCACGGGATCTTCCCAACCCAGGGATCAACCCAGGTCTCCTGCATTGCAGGTAGATTATTTACCAGCTGAGCCACAAGGGAAGCTCAAGAATACTGGAGTGGGTAGCCTATCCCTTCTCCAGCGGATCTTCCTGACCCGAGAATTGGACTGAGGTCTCCTGCAATGCAGGCAGATTCTTTACCAACTGAGCTATCAGGAAGCCCCTCAAATTATGCATACATCAAAGTGAAGAAGAGCAGTAATGCTTACAATATACTGATGCTTATATATACAGAACTTGTGGTTTCTTGGCAATCTGGAAAATAATAAAATGAAAAATGGCTCCTTATGGATAAAGGTGATATGTGAAGTGAAAGTTGCTCAGTCGTGTCTGACTCTTTGCAACCCCATGGACTATACAGTCCTGGAATTCTCCAGGCCAGAATACTGGAGTGGGTAGCCTTTCCCTTTTCCAGGGGATCTTCCCAACCCAGGGATTGAACCCAGGTCTCCCACATTGTGGGTGGACTTTTTATCAGCTGAGCCACAAGGGAAGCCCAGTTGGTATAAATTGGTATAAAATGAATTTTTCTTAGATTTTTGGAAAATACAAACTTAAAAAGGGATGTTAAATGGAAAATGATCTCTACTTTTAATCTTTATGGGCATGATATTAAAATAAATAGAACTAACCCAAAGAGGAAAGCATGTTAACAAAAGGAACTGTGGTTGTTGACAGTGTATAGATGGGGTGCTTTATGAAGCTTTGCCATAGAACCACCAATGCAATGGTTCTATACAATACAGTATAGTGGTGGTTGGAATAAAGGAGTAGGAGAATGGGTAATTTAATGACCACTTATAATAGGTGTTACCCTCTAATATGATCAAAGCAACCAAATCCAGCACTCCAGGGCACAGGATGATTGGCTCAAGGAGCTGGGAAGATGCTGCCCTAGTTGGTGGACCTTTGCTTGGCTGTTCAGGGCACCTTTTTCTCCAGATATTATCTGCTGCTATCTGTAGAACTCAAACATGGAGGGTTCAGTGGTTTGCTGGTCTCTAGAACATCTTGTGTTTTAATGATCATGATAAATGCTTAAAGAATATAGATATGTTGGTGTTTCTGTGGAATTAATGACTACAAATGTCTTCTGATTGGCGTTTTCATTTTAATCATCATTTAAGTGATTTCCCAGTCACAGATTTTATTCAAAAGCTTGACTATATATAACATCTGACATTTTTGTTATTATAATGGACTAGGTTTTAAACACTGGGACTACAGTTCTACCCAGTGAAAAGCACAGGTGTTCTAACAAGCAATAATAGCAAATAAGATGTGGTGTTTTTACTTTGTTTTAAAACAGTATGGACGTGTATAGTACACACAAGGATCTAGAATATCAGGCTGTTTTAGCGGCAATCAATTTTAGTAGAATTTACTGATTTAACATCTTCCTTTTAGGTTGGAATACGTTTCTTAAAGAGGATCAGACAAATGACTCATTCTGGGAACAAAGACTTTTGAAAGCTGACAGCTTACTGACAGTTATGATGAGCATTTTATCTCAGACTTATAAAACATATTAATCATGCTTGTTCACAGTATGGTGGTCCAAAGAGGGTTACATTATTTTTGAGAGATACTTTAAGTAACTGAAGAGCATGCGACACATCTTCCACGAGTACAAAGCTACAATTTCATTTTTCCTTCTAAATGAGTAAATACTTTTCTCAGGTTTAAAGAAGGAAGAGTACTGAAGGAATCTGTTTATTATCAGACTATTTGCAAAAGACCTCTGCACCATTCATTGAACCTTGAAAAACACTCAAAAATATGGGTTGCATTTGGAAACTTCAGTGTCTGACATGGAAAGCTGGCAAGCTGCCTGGCTTCTACTTAAAGAATTGTCATTCTGGGAAAAATAAATTTCTCTAACTAGACAAAAGTCAATGTTTTCATGTTTTACTGCAATCAAACTGATAGAGCTGACAATTTAATGTCTCAACACTTAAAATATCTGTGGATAATCAGTTACCTCAATCAATCATAAACACAAATCCTTCTATTTTTGAAGCTTGTGTGTCTGTGACTAAGATATAAGACAGTTGGGTGAGCCCCTTCCCCCACAACACCTCATCATCTACCCCTACCCCCCGCCAGCCTCCTAATATTCCTGATTTGTCTTTAGCTATGCAGATATTTATATACATTTTGCATCTGGAAATAACTTTTAACAACTCAAATGTGATCAAATTTAGAAACTTTTCTTTCACTGTCCTGTTTTATTTAATTTTTATGGGTAATTTGTAGACTGTATGCCTGTCAGAAAAATGTGGAAGTGTGCTGGCATTCCTGCTGAAGACATCATTATGAGTGGAAAAATGCTCAAGGCTTTTTCAAAGTGGGTGCTGAAACATACATTTCCTTTCTCTGACTCCAGGGGATGCTGGTAGCTACCCTAACAGACAGGTATTTTGGGGTCAAATGGTGTAGTGCCAGGCCCTTAGGATTTCCTGGCAAGCACACTGAACAGCTCACTTCTGGAAACTAATCATGATGATGATGAGGATAAAGCAAGGGGGGCAGTGACAGCAGCATCAAAAGCCGCTGAGGAGCTGGGTTCCAGGCAGCTCTAGATTTGGCGGAGCTGACAGTTCAGTTCTCTAGGCTTTGGTATTGATAATGACGGGAAGCTTCAGACGATTTTAGAAGTCTGTTTCTATTAAGCTATGCTGTGGTGTTTCTGCAACTTGAGAACAAGTTTACTGGGGCACACCATTTTTCTTTCAACATGGTAAGAATTCATGTGATGGTGTTACATTCCTCACAGATAATTACTCTGAGCACGTAATAAGCCAACTTCTTTAAAGTATTCTTTTCTGTGTTTTTCATGTATCGTGTATATGTGGGTATATGTATATATAGGCAAACACACTCATCACCAGTGCCTCCTTTTTGTTTCTTTGATTACTTAGGGCTTTGCAATCAAACTAAGCAAAGTTTCAGGACCCTTGGGGCAGCATCTTTTGGTTCCATGTCAGGCAGCGTTGCAAAACAATCAATCTTGCTCTTGCACTCACTTGGCGGAAGTGCCACGACACGGATTGTGCAGTGCTGTGTTCTTGCCATGAAGCCTGGGTGACAAAAGTTTTTACAAGAAGCTGACTGTATTTGAGGTTATGAATATGCAATGATTCTCATTAGTATTGAAGCACCAGAGCAGGGGCTGACATCCCCCGCCACTTTGAGTTGCTGCAGAATCGGCTAATGAATTGTCTTGCTTTTTCACGCACACAGTCTGCTCTTGTGGCTTCTAAGTTCCAAGGGGAGTTGCCCAGTTTGAGTAGGCCATTGACTGCAGAAATTAATTGTCAGGAACTGCTCATGATTTTATGAAATAATATTTAAAGAGTGCTTAGATTGTCAAAACAGAAACTTTTTATGATAGTATTATAAATAGGAAGATTTAGAAAGCTCCATGAGATGTATGTATGTTCGTATATACACAACTGTGTATAGATATGCTTCCATCCTAGATTACTGTACAGTAGATACATCTAAATATAGATGAAATCAAGTAATAGAAATCTGACATTTTGCTGATTTGTCTATTATCCTCCCATACAGAACAAACAGAGATGATAGAAAATTCCCCAAATGAATAGGGTTGAAACACAAAGCTATTCCATCAACTCTTTACCATATTCTTTCTTTCTTTTTTATTCCTGGGTCTCTGCCAAACATTTTGCAGCTCATACACATACCATCTTTCATGAATATGTTACTGATAAGGATACATTTCTAGCCACTGATTAAGATATCTGAGCTGATTTGCAGTGTGTAAGGAAATGCAGAAGTGCTCAGACATCATCTAGAATGGTCCCTTTTCAATAGGATAAATTAAATGTGTTTTTCTATGCTCCTCCTCCCTTCAAATTTCCTTTCAACTAAGAGGAAACTTCTGTGGCTTGCTGCAGATTGTAAAGAATGGATTCAATTGAAGTGGATAATATATGCTAAAAGGTAAGGGGATATGTTACAAACTGCAAGTAAGGTAATGAACAACGGGTAAGTTTTTATATTAAAGAGCTTGCTCTACGTTCATGTAATGAAAAGGCATCCTTTGCACCAAAACAGGTATGTGTTATTTTTGTAGAGCTTTGAGGAGAGTGTTATTACAATTGTCATATATATTCAACCCCTTACTGGAAATAAGAACAAAACTAAAACCCAGGAACATAAACATGTAAGAATACTAAGTATTAGCATAGCTTAAAATAAATGCAGTCTGACAGAAGTGGCTCAAGTATTGTATATCAAACACTTGTCACCTCTGGCCTTAGTGCCTTCACATGACTAAGAACAAATCAGTGGTGAAATTTAAAGAAAGATGAAACCAGTTTAGGCCTTTGCAAAGACCATCAGTCCTTCCACAGAGCTGTGAAATTATTTGTTCATGTAATCTTGGCTTCCTATTTAATGGACATAACATACCATCCACTCCTAACCAAAGCCACCAAGGGCAATCTTTTTATATTTTTTAAATTGAACACAGAGGAGACTAATCATATCTGATCATGTAACAAGCTACTAAATTATTCAATTTTGTTCCTAAATTTGCATTCTGATTGTATTTTACTGTCTGTATAGGATTTATTTTTTAATTTTTATTTTAATTGGAGGCCAATTACTTTACAATATTGTAGCTAGGTTTTTGCCATACATCAACATGAATCAGCCATGGGTGTACATGTGTTCCCCATCCTGAACTCCCCACCCACTTCCCTCCCCATCCCATCCTTCAGGGTCATCCCAGTACACCAGCCCTGAGCACCCTGTCTCATGCATGGAACTTGGACTGGTGATCTGCTTCACATATGATAATATACATGTTTCAATGCTATTCTCTCAAATCATCCCACCCTCACCTTCTCCCACAGAGTCCAAAAGACTGTTCTGTACATCTGTGTTTCTTTTGCTGTCTCGTATATAAGGTCATCATTACCATCTTTCTAAATCCCATATATATGCATTAGTATACTGTATTGGTGTTTTTCTTTCTGACTTACTTCACTCTGTATACTAGTCTCCAGTTTCATCCACCTCATTAGAACTGATTCAAATGTATTCTTTTTAATGGCTAAGTAATACTCCATTGGGTATATGTACCACAGCTTTCTTATCCATTCATCTGCTGATGGACCTCTGGGTTGCTTTCATGTCCTGGCTATTATAAACAGTACTGCGATGAACATTGGGGTACACGTGTCTCTTTCAATTCTGGTTTCCTCGGTGTGTATACCCAGCAGTGGGATGGCTGGGTGATATGGCAGTTCTATTTCCAGTTTTTTAAGGAATCTCCACACTGTTCTCCATAGTGGCTGTACTAGTTTGCATTCCCAACAGTGTAAGAGGGTTCCCTTTTCTCCATACGCTCTTCAGCATTTATTGTTTGTAGACTTTTGGATAGCAGGCATTCTGACTGGCGTGAGATGGTACCTCATTGTAGTTTTGATTTGCATTTCTCTATAATGAGTGATGTTGAGCATCTTTTCATGTGTTTGTTAGCCATCTGTATGTCTTCTTTGGAGAAATGTCTGTTTAGTTCTTTGGCTCATTTTTTGATTGGGTCATTTATTTTTCTGGAATTGAGCTGCAGGAGTTGCTTGTATATTTTTGAGATTAGTTGTTTGTCAGTTGCTTCATTTGCTATTATTTTCTCCCATTCCGAAGGCGGTATAGGATTCAAAAACTCACTGTTTTAAGGGGCCTGTGTGTGTGTGTGTTGTGTTAGTTGCTTAGTCATGTCCAGCTCCTTGTGATCCCCATGGACTGTAGCTTGCCAGGCTCCTCTTTCTGTGGAATTTTCCAGGCAAAAATACTGGAGTGGGTTGCCATTCCCCTCTCCAGGGGATTTTCCCAACCCAGGGATTGAACCCATTTTCTCCTGCATTTCAGACAGATTCTTTAATGACTGAGACAGCAGGGAAGCCCCTTTAAGGTGCCTATGTAATCAGAAATAAAGTACCTTTATAATCACTCGCCGGAGAAGGCAATGGCACCCCACTCCAGTACTCTTGCCTGGAAAATCCCATGGACGGAGGAGCCTGGAAGGCTGCAGTCCATGGGGTCGCTGAGGGTCGGACACGACTGAGTGACTTCACTTTCACTTTCATGCATTGGAGAAGGAAATGGCAACCCACTCCAGTGTTCTTGCCTGGAGAATCCCAGGGACGGGGGAGCCTGGTGGGCTTCCATCTATGGGGTTGCACAGAGTCAGACATGACTGAAGTGACTTAGGAGCAGCAGCATAATCATTCGCAGGAGTTTTCTGACTTCTCTATGCTATTTTCCTAGGTATCCAAACATTTGAAAAGGTCTACTTGGTTATGTGGAAATAAAGTATTCAACTCATGTGGAACAAATTCAGGTTTTAAAATATGAAAGTGGAAAAAGTTTAGCGGAAACTTTTATATTTAAACATAAAATGTTCAAATTGAATGGAAATATTAACCAATATCTGTTTCTATGACTATAAGAATCACAGTATAATAAAAATAGTTTCAATTGTATAGTTTTATAAAACTATGGAGGTTTTACTTTGGCTTGTAATTAGCATCTGCATTCTAGACTTTATGATGGCCATGAAAACATTATTTATGGAAGGTTTATTCAAATATAATTTGGTGCTTATTGCTTTTACCAGATATTGAAGTCTGATGAAATAAAATGCAAGAAACTTGTGCTTCTGAATCCTTTTGTTGGTTGTTGCTTTAGTTGCTAATTCATGTCCTACGCTTATCGCGACCACATAGACTGTAGCCCACCAAGCTCTGCTATCCATGGAATTTCCCAGGTAAGAATACTGGAGTGATTTCCTGTTTGCTTCTCCAGGGGATCTTCCTGATCCTGCACCACCTGCACTGGCAGGCAGATTCTTCACCACTGAGCCACTAGGGAAGCCCTCTGAGTCCTTACTGACAATCATGTATCACACCTCCTTTTCTGTACACAACTGTAGTACAACAGCAGACAAAACAATATATTATGTTGTTTCTATTCATATTATGCTAAGCTGTCCTGCTACATATCTGTAGTAGAATTTGGACCTTGCAAGGAAATGGCTAATATACATATGGATTTAGGCAATTATCTGATTCCTTTTTCTAACTCTATAACCATATCTATCCATAATTAATATTCTGACATGGTGTTGTGCAGTGGACCAAGAACTGGGGTATCCTAAGGCAGACCAAGCACCAGAGACAACACGCTGTCTCTCTCTCTCTCTGTTTCTGTCTCACACACACTCACCTCACAGGGGAAGGAATGCGAGAAGAGTTGAGTCTTTGATGAGCTTACCTAAAATTTTGCCAGCAGAAGTTACTTTACTTTGAATATATATGTTCAAAGCTACATCTCCCTATCAGCCATAACATTTATTGAGGACAGTCTGGGTGCTGGGAGTGGGGAGAGGTAGATTAGGAGAATCCTGGGGATCGGGAAGTTTATAGTGAAACTGGGGTGAAAGATAGCAGGCGGATGTTGGGGATTCATTTATGGAGCTTGATACAACAAATGTAGATCGATCTAGTGCACATTTAGTGCCAAAGTGTTTCAGAGCTGCCATTGCATTGTGAGAACAGCCTCAGCAGGGACTGCTGTAGAGACTTCTTACAGGAGACAAGTTCCTATTTGGATTTTGGAAGTTTCAAGATTCTATTAAAATGTATTAAATTTGGCTTAACTTTGGAACAGGACTTCAGTGTGTCTAAATTCACTTTATATTGATTTCAGTGGTCATATTTTCTTTTGAAGTGATACAGTTTGAAGTTCAGAATTGTATTTATAATATGCTCTTTTTTTTCCACTTAAGCATTATTTCTTTAAGTGGGCTTCCCCGATAGCTCAGTTGGTGAAGAATCCACCTGCAATGCCGGAGACCCTGGTTTGATCCATGGGTTAGGAAGATCTGCTGGAGAAGGGATAAGGCTACCCACTCTTAGGCTTCCCTGGTGGCTCAGCTGGTAAAGAATCTGCTTGCAATGCGGGAGACCTGGGCTTGATCCCTGGGTTGGGAAGATCTCCTGGAGAAGGGCTACCCACTCTTATAGAAGGGCTATACGCATGGACTACGTAGTCCATGGAGTTGCAAAGAGTCAGACACAACTGAGGGACTTTCACTTTCCCTTTTTCCTTAAGTAGGGAGGAAAAAAAAAACCTTGTTTACCACAACCACCCTTTCCCCAACATCCTCCTGCTATCTTTTATCCCAGTTTCACTGTGAAATTCCCAATCCCCAAGATTCTCCTAATCTGTCTCCCTACTCCCAGCAACAAGAATGTCCTTAATAAACGTAAAAGGAAAAAAGTGAAAGTGGCTCAGTTGTGTCTGACTCTTTGCAACCCCATGCCCATGGGATTTTCTAGCCCAGAACACTGGAGCGGGTAGCCTTTCTCTTTTCCAGGGGATCTTCCTAATCCAGGGATCAAACCCAGGTCTCCCACACTGCAGGAAGATTCTTTACCAGCTGAGCTACAAGAGAAGCCCCAGTGGTTTGTGAGTGGGAGCCTTCACAAAGGAAAAAAGTGAAGAATTTAAACTATTAGCACAATATCATTTTAAACAACTCTATTTCATGACCCAGATATCACGATAGTGTGATCACTCACCTAGAGCCAGATATCCTGGAATGTGAAGTCAAGTGGGCCTTAGAAAGCATCACTGTGAACAAAGCTAGTGGCGGTGATGGAATTCCAGTTGAGCTATTTCAAATCCTGAAAGATGATGCTGTGAAAGTGCTGCACTCAACATGCCAGCAAATTTGGAAAACTCAGCAGTGGCCCCAGGACTGGAAAAGGTCAGTTTTCATTCCAAACCCAAAGAAAGGCAATGCCAAAGAATGCTCAAACTACCGCACAATTGCACTCATCCCACACGCTAGTGAAGTAATGCTCAAAATTCTCCAAGCTAGTCTTCAGCAATACGTGAAATGTGAACTCCCTGATGTTCAAGCTGGTTTTAGAAAAGGCAGAGGAACCAGAGATCAAATTGCCAACATCTGCTGGATCATCAAAAAAGCAAGAGAGTTCCAGAAAAACATCTATTTCTGCTTTATTGACTATGCCAAAGCCTTTGACTGTGTGGATCACAATAAACTGTGGAAAATTCTGAGAGAGATGGGAATACCAGACCACCTGACCTGCCTCTTGAGAAACCTGTATTCAGGTCAGGAAGCAACAGTTAGAACTAGACATGGAACAACAGACTGGTTCCAAATAGGAAAAGGAATACATCAAGCCTGTATATTGTCACCCTGCTTATTTTACTTATATGCTGAGTACATCTTGAGAAACACTAGGCTGGAAGAAGCACAAACTGGAATCAAGATAGCTGGAAGAAATATCAATAACCTCCCATATGCAGATGATACCACCCTTATGGCAGAAAGTGAAGAGGAACTAAAAAGCCTCTTGATGAAAGTGAAAGAGGAGAGTGAAAAAGTTGGCTTAAAGCTCAACATTCAGAAAACGAAGATCATGGCATCCGGTCCCATCACTTCATGGGAAATAGATGGGGAAACAGTGGAAAGAGTGTCAGACTTTATTTTGGGGGGGCTCCAAAATCACTGCAGATGGTGACTGCAGCCATGAAATTAAAAGACACTTACTGCTTGGAAGGAAAGTTATGACCAACCTAGATAGCATATTCAAAAGCAGAGGTATTGCTTTGCCAACAAAGGTCTGCCTAGTCAAAACTGTGGTTTTTCCTGTGGTCATGTACAGATGTGAGAGTTAGACTATAAAGAAAACTGAGTGCCGAAGAATTGATGCTTTTGAACTGTGGTGTTGGAGAAGACTCTTGAGGGTCCCTTGGACTGCAAGGAGATCCAACCAGTCCATTCTGAAGGAGATCAGTCCTGGGTGTTCATTGGAAGAACTGAAGGGGAAACAGTGGAAAGAGTGTCAGACTTTATTTTGGGGGGGCTCCAAAATCACTGCAGATGGTGACTGCAGCCATGAATTAAAAGACACTTACTGCTTGGAAGGAAAGTTATGACCAACCTAGATAGCATATTCAAAAGCAGAGGTATTGCTTTGCCAACAAAGGTCTGCCTAGTCAAAACTGTGGTTTTTCCTGTGGTCATGTACAGATGTGAGAGTTAGACTATAAAGAAAACTGAGTGCCGAAGAATTGATGCTTTTGAACTGTGGTGTTGGAGAAGACTCTTGAGGGTCCCTTGGACTGCAAGGAGATCCAACCAGTCCATTCTGAAGGAGATCAGTCCTGGGTGTTCATTGGAAGAACTGATGCTGAGGCTGAAACTCCAATAATTTGGCCACCTCATGTGAGGAGTTAACTCACTGGAAAAGACCCTGATGCTGGGAGGGATTGAGGGCAAGAGGAGAAGAGGGCGACAGAGGATGAGATGGCTGGACCGACTTGATGTACATGAGTTTGTGTGAAGTCTGGGAGTTGGTGATGGACAGGGAGGCCTGGCGTGCTGCGATTCATGGGGTCACAAAGAGTCGGACACGGCTGAGTGACTTAACTGAACTGAACTGATTCTTCCTTAACTCTGTCCCCAGTCGTCTTGCCTAAGCATATATGTAAATGCTGATTCCATATTGATGCCCAGCAAAATATACAGAGTCGTAAGTCCTATATCACCAGATGTAATCACTATATATTCTGGGAACTTTTATCCCTTCATGTGGTCCCTAAAAAGTGATGTAATTATGTAATTACTAGCCTCAGGTCTGGCTCACAGTTAAATTGTGAAGTTTTTACTATTACCCCTTCCTTTATTTTCACACTATTCTTCTTATCTCTCCCCACCCTCCACCAGTCACTTTTCTCAGATGTTAATATAAAGGCTTGAGTTTACACCATCCCAGGTCATTTGCTTTCCTAGTAGGAAACTCTACATTTTGATATGTATTGGGTTATGGAAAGGCACTGGGTCTTCTGTACTTGGAACCCTGAGACCATATTGTGAATGAGGCCAGTCTATACTTCTGGGAGATATGTAGCCACCCGCAATGAGCAGAGGCTCTAGCTAATTGTCAGCTAACCCCTAGACCTGTGAGTGAGAGCATCTTGGGTCATCCTAGCTACCAGCTGACCCACCATTGACTATGGACAGAGTCCCATAGTCATAGGGAAATCTGTTGTCATCATGGACAGGATAACCCAACTGAGTTGCACAATTAGGAACTAAATAAAGTGTTTAGCCACTAGGTTTGGAGTGTTTTGTTACTAGGTAAGTGAAGAAGGCTGAGCGCCAAAGAATTGATGCTTTTGAACTGTGGTGTTGGAGAAGACTCTTGAGAGTCCCTTGGACTGCAAGGAGATCCAACCAGTCCATTCTGAAGGAGATCAACCCTGGGATTTCTTTGGAGGGATGATGCTAAAGCTGAAGCTCCAGTACTTTGTCCACCTCATGCGAAGAGTTGACTCATTGGAAAAGACTCTGATGCTGGGAGGGATTGGGGGCAGGAGGAGAAGGGGATGACCGAGGATGAGATGGCTGGATGGCATCATGGATTCAATGGACGTGAGTCTGAGTGACTCCGGGAGTTGGTCGTGTACATGGAGGCCTGGCGCGCTGTGATTCATGGGGTTGCAAAGAGTCGGGCATGACTGAGCAACTGAATTGAACTGAACTGAACTGAAGCTAATCCACAAAAGATCTGAGTAAAATGCAGGGTATGTAGGAAGAGGTGACTGAAGATGATGTATAACATTTGCAATATCATGGTAAGAAATTCAGACTTACTTTGTAGGACCAGGCTTCCCAAACTTCATTGACTAGTGTACCATTTTTATCTTTTAAAAAATATCTGCATACTCCCTGAGTTAGATTTTTATTTAAATTGTCCAATTTTTATACCAAAAACTTACTTTAAAAGTAAGCTTAATAATTCCTACTTTTCTAAGTCTATTAAAATATATAAATATAAAATAGCTGGTCTAAAAAATCAAATTTTTGGTATCAAAAAATCATCTCATATATTTTGAGTGCCGCATTCTAGAATTTCCTGCTACAGTCAGTAGGAATCAGGACACGAGGCAAAGAATCTGGAGTATGGAGAGGCTGCTGGCAAGGAGAAGTGAGGAGGTCCGTGGAGGTCCAGAGGGAATATGGCGCATGATTTACAGACTAAGATGTATTCCTGAGGAAGAAGAGGAAATATCTGGAAACAGATTTGTTGTATGTGGGGTGGGAATGGGGAGTATGAAGTATCCACTGGGTAGATACTAATAAGAAAGGGAAGAAAAGAAAAAAAAAAGGTAATAGATCTGATGTACTTACTGAGTTTGAATTAATATGTCATTTGACAACAGAGGCTTACAATTTTTTTTTTTTTTTTTTTTTTGGCACCACGTGGCTTGCAGGATCTTAGTTCCCCAACCAGGGATTGAACGTGGGCCACTACAGCAAAAGTGTTGAGTCCTAGCAACTGAACCACCAGAGAATTCCCTTAAAATGTTGCTTTTGAAATCACCAGCATATAGGTGACAATATCATCAAGAGGAATTGTTTAGTACAGAGATTTTCAGCTTGTATTCGTTTTTCTCATCCCCAAAATTTTATGGGATACGATTTACTCCCGCTAGAAACAGTGATTCAAATAGGTGATGATTCTCAGATGGGGGTAGAAAGTACTGTTTCACTTGAAAAATAATGCCCCCATATGATTCTGGTATACTGCCCTCCACTGCTTGATTTAGAGTGAGCAATGAGGACAGCGCTGTGGAAGAGGAATCAGGAGAAAGGGACAGAGCAGGCTAAGAAGTCGGCTCCTCTAAGAGGGAGAGAACTTTCACGTATGTGAAGGGACCTAAAGACAAAGGGCCGTGGTACTGAATTCTGTAGAGAAGTTCAGGAGCATGATTCTTTAAGTAAAACTGGTTTATCACAGTATATAGTAAAATAAGAACACATAAAATAAGAGTGCAGTTAAATATTTAGGTGAATGACTTATGTAGAACACTTTTGTGCTTGAAACACTTCACAGGTCTTAAATATCCAAGGAAGACAGGATGTGTAATAATTGTACCGCTTTGGGCTTCAAAATCAATGTGGGGTTTTAAAATTGTGTTTCTCTCTCCTCGATCGGTGACTTGGAAATATGCTCACTAGGGTACCATGGTCCTGATCTCCGCGCAAAGTGATGTTTGAGGCTGTTTGCCAGAACTGGTGTCAGTCCCGGCACTTGCTATGGCCACCCCACAGGTGGACCTCCTAACCTCTACCAGCGATGGCCCCCAGGAGTAAATTATTTGTCTTAACAATGATCTGGGTTTATGGAGTGAACATACTTGCATGGCAGACCAGGAATGCCATCAGCCTATCTGTATCACAGGTAGGTTTTACATTCATAAGAGCAGCTCCTTTTATCACTGCTGTTGTGCTTTAAAAACAACATACATTTCTGCCAGAGCAGGACAGCAGAGTTTGCTCAGACCACGGTTTGGTGCCTGCGTGGGATGCTCAGAGCACGCTCAGCAGCACACACTGGCTTGACATCTGGCATCCATGCCTCCTGTGAGACTGGCTTCCCTCTGGCTGTGCCCTGAAAGCTTCCCCACTGGGCCCCTTCTGTCCCACAGTGTAAACACATCATAGGAAACGAACACGTACAGATTCAACTTTTCCGGAAGGAACGGAGAACCCTCTCCCAGCTGGAAACCCGCAGTGTTTCAGTGGCCAGGAAGTCTGACCAGCCTTTAGGGTAGAGGCTGTTGTCTGTGGCACCTTAGTCCCTTTCTCCTTCTAAGCTTCCCACATGCTTCCTATAGCCTTGTTCTAAGTCATCCAGCTGAGGAAAATTGCTTCAGGACATTTAAATTGTGAAATAAGGCTTGCTTGTCTTTTACTGTAGATTCATTAGTGCCAATGGATTTAGTTATTTACAGTTGTAAATTTGGCACTTTTTTTTTTTAACTGAGGTAGGGGACTCTCTAAAAGAATTGAAGCAATATAAAGCTAAACCTATAAATAATTATTCACTTAGACTTGTTTTAATATGAAGATAAAAATATTAAAACCATTAAAGAAAATAGTTATATAATGAGGAAGTTAAGGCCCCAAAGTAGAAGTAAGGGAAAAAACCTTTCCACATTTCCCTTACCATCTTCCCAATTCCATTTTTCACTCCAGTCTAATGAATGCATTTTACATACAATTCTCACACTCCCTTTGCTGTCTTCCTACCACTGCAAATATCAGCACAACCCCTCTTTCACATCCACTTCAAGGAAAGACAGACTTGAAAGACTCTCCCCCACGGTTTTGTCTGAAGTGGCTGCCATCCTGCCGCACACACACAGGATCCAGTTGCTGGGCTGGGGGAATCCCAGAGGCGAGTGAAGGGAGCGAGCTAGACCAACCGACCGATCGCTTAGCCGAGTGAGTCAGGCGGGCCTGTGTAAAAGGATGTAGGTGAGCCAGAAACTAATGGGAAAAATAGGGGGTCATCGCTCTTTTTGATGTGGGGGAAATCTGAAAGATCCTTTTGCGTGCCAGGGCATTTGAATATTTGGCAAACAGCTGGCTGGGCTCTGGGAGAGGGCCTCTTGATTCGCCTCGTCAGATGTTCAAAGATAAAATAAGGCAGCCAGCACGCCGGCACATAGCTCATAGCCTTGCAGTCAGATGTGAATGTAGATTTTAATTGTGATATCAGTGTCATGGTGGCACATGCTTTGAGAAAGTACTCACAGAGAATAATTGAAAGATTCAGTGTGAAGCTTCTGAAAGTCGTAATTTAAAGTTCCAGAAGCCTCCATATTACTCTCACCATTAAAATTTAAAATGACAGCGGCCCAATTATGTATGGTTATTTTCTTAAATAAAATCGTATTTCTACTCCGAGTGAAAGATTCATTGCTGCCCACTAATCTCTGTCAGGAGAGCCAATCCCAGTTGCGTCCAGTGTCAGCAGCTAAGATGGCTCGCTTTATCCTGGAGACAATGAAGCAACTGGGGGCAGCAGAGCTGGAAGGCCTATGGAGGACCGGACTTGCAGGAGGTTGATTTGCATGATAATCACCATCATGGATCCTCTCTGGTGCCAGCCTCCACACTTAACCAAATGCCAGTATAACTTTAATAGCAGCCAAGAACCCAACCAAGGGCCGTAGCCCCCACTTTAGAAAACCTAACCTGAATGACGTCAAAAGCTGCTAGTTAAGAGGTGGCAACTGGTTGTAAAACTAAACCACATTGATGACTGGAGTCTTGGAACAGAACTTAAAAACCTGATAAAGAATATAATTTGGGGACTGTTGAAAGATACGGAGCTTTCTGTCTAATTTTTTAACTCACAGAAAACTGTTTACCAGAGGAATCTGTTTGCTAGAAGGACTTCTATGGCCATGGAAACCAAGGCATGAAAACAGATCAGTGGAAATAACAGAAACTTTTCCAGTGCAGAAACTTGAGTCTTGATCAGTTAAAAATATGGGGCCAGAATTTTAGACTATGAATCTTTCCAGCAGTTTCTTTGGTCTGTTTGATTTTACTTTATTCTGCACTGTGATTTGGGGAATATGGTGTAATAGTAGCCAGAATTGCAATGAAAAACTGCACAGGGCCAGTCAAGCTTAAACCATTGTTATTTATCAAAAGCTTTATTCTTTAGTGTTCTCAGGGACAGAGGATCACGTGAATTACTAATACTATGATGCATGATGTTGAATGATATAGAGTATATATACATCAATAGTAATCTAAGCAATGTCTTATAAATAATAGAGCACATAATTTCTCAAAAGTTTCACAGTGTGATAAAACATTTATAAGAAGGTTCTTCTGAGTTTTGTCATGACTTTAGTACAGCCAGTCCTGTGGCAGTTTTCAAGTTTAATTCTTTAAACTGGCTTTAGCCCGAGAATCTGTCCACCTTTTTATAAAACTAATCCTGTGATATGAACTCAGTTTTCTTCCTTCTGCTCTGCCTCAGATCACCATGACTTTTACTCTTTCTCCCCTTTTATTTGTGTCTCAGTAAGGGGATTCAATGGACATGGGTTTGGGTAGACTCCAGCAGTTGGTGATGGACAGGGAGGCCTGGCATGCTGTGGTTCACGGGGTCGCGAAGAGTCGGACGTGACTGAGCTGCTGAACTAAACGGAAGAGGTGTCCACTTCCCTGTGTAAATGGTCCCCTCACTGTCTGTGCTTAGATTCTTGGTACAAATTATATGGACTCTTCGACTTTGCACATTTGACATCTTGTTAGCCTCGTCTTTAATAACTCTTTCTTAAATTACCTACTCTGTTTCCTTTCTTTCAATCCTTCCTGACTTGTCTACTCCCTTCTGTCTTCTCACCATTTACACTTTAACCTCTTGCAAAGTAGATTGAGCCACCCCCAATACTACTCTTTCAGACAGAGATTATATTCTTTTTTGGCAGACCACTATTCTCACTCTGCTCTACAGGAAGAGCAACTTCCCTAATTAGTAAATTTGGAGTAAGTAAGTGGGCCAACTCAGCTTCCTGCCACCCTCCTTCTAGCTGTAGAAGGGCCTGTCCACTGAGAGCCATGTTCTCCCGAACCCCAGCCCAGCACTGGCTTGGCTTGTGGCGATGGCCCAATTTTGGTAGTTTAGACAGCTAGGCTTGGTTTGGCTTTCACCCTAAGCTACTTCCTTCACTCTCGTCTCAATCAGTAATACAGGTTGTATTGAAGCCTCTCATCTAAAATTTTGTACTACTTCTGAACTTGTTTGAAATGCTGGAGAGGAAGGGTATCTCAATTTTGGGGAACTGCTTAGAAATCTAAATAAATACAATAATGTGTGCAAGTGAAAATTTAAAAGTCCTTTCCTGATCTCACTTTCCAGAGATTTGGTTCCTCTCTCTCTCTTTCTTTCCCCACTTTGTAAGACACAGCAAAAAATGTGGCTGTCTGTAAGCGAGAAAGCAGTTTCTCACCAAGAATCAGATCTGCTAGTACTTTGATCTTGGACTTCCCAGTCTCCAGAACTATGAGAAATAAATGTTGTTTCTGTCACCCAGGTCATGGTATTTTGTTACAGCAGCCTGAGCTGACTTATTCTTCCTGATGTTTCTATGCATGTACAAATGTGTGTATATGTAAGTATGTAAAATAAATGTTTTTACTTAAATATCACATAAAAAATATATAGCTATATATTTACATTCTCTAAAACAGATCTTTTTGTTTCATATATCTCCATATTCTCCATATATATATATTTATATACATACACAGTTGTATTTTCCCATCATAACACACTATATGTTTTGTTCTGCACCTTCCTCTTTTCCCTGAATACTCTTTCATGTCAGTAGAGACCTATCTTATTATTTTTAATGGTTGTGTAGCAGTCTAATGGCTTGAATGGTCCTTAAGAAATCATTCTTCAACTGCTGGCCATTTAGCTCATTTCACATTTTTGCAATTACAAGCAGTGCTGTAGTGAAAATGGTAGGGTTTTAAATTTGTATAAATGTGTTAGTATTTCTGTAGGAAAGATTGCTAGAAGTGGACTTGCTATGTATCTCACTACATTTAATTGATTGATAACAATCAGAGACTCATAGGGCTTCCCTGGTGGCTCAGACAGTAAAGAATCTCCTTGCAATGTGGGAGACCCAGGTTCAATCCCTGGGTAGGGCAGATCCCCTGGAGAAGGGACTGGCAACCCACTCCGGTATTCTTGCCTGGAGAATTCCATGGACAGAGGAGCCTTGCAGGCTACAGTCTGTGGGGTTGCAAAGAGTTGGATACAACCGAGCGATTACCACTAAAGAGACTCATAGGTTGGGAAGAATTCTGACTCAGAGTTCATCGCACTCTGCCAGGAAGGATGTTTTCTTTTCACTCTGACTTTGAAAAGTTCAGAGAATGAGAAGCAATGCTCTTTATCACGAATGCCTCATAATCACTTGAAATCGACTGTGAAAGAAAAAGTAATAGTTATGATGCTCTGGCCGAGTGAGTTAGAAGTGAAAGACTGACTCCTCAGGTTAAATACTTTGGTGAGCCTGGTCTGCATGCCAGTCAAGCATCGTAAGATACAGGATTATCAGAGTTACGTCAGTTACAGATAGCTGGATCAATTAACATTCATATAGTAGGGTAGTTAGTATCTTGTAACAAGGAGGCTACTTCACTCAGTTTCTGAGACTGCTGGTCTGTCCCTTAAGATGGCTCTCAGCGACCCACTGTCTCTAAGCCTTGCCTCTATCCCTAGGAAGCAGGTGACCTATTGAGAGTCTAGCCAGACTACAACGTGAACTTAAATCTGGTTCAACAGTGCATCATGCCTGAATGAATAGTTGGGCTGCCCTTCATTTTTGTCTCAAGGCTGTTTCCCTTGCAGAGAGGCATGTGGCAGCTTCCTTATAAGCTGATTTAAAGAAAAGAAAAAAACATGATGTAATATAACAGAGTTTTGAGATCCTGATCATTTCAGGTAGCCCCCTCTGATGCACATAGGATTTGTTTAAAATCTTTACAACACTGTGATGACCTCTATGACAAAACTCTGTGTTACGAACTTGGCTCCCAGAGTGGACATGTGCTTGACTGTCACAGCTTGTACATTTTTGCCACTCAGGGTGCACACAAGTGCAGCGTGAGAGGTAAAGACGACCATGTTAAACAGCCAGGAATTTTCACCTAATTGCACATTTGTACAACACTGCAAAAAAGATCAGGCAGCCTGGCTATGTTAGACATTTCACTGCTCACCAAAGAGATTTGAAATGGACTTTTAATTATTATTGCTGATTTGCTATGGTTATATTCCTTAATATGGACATCTGATTAGGATTAATTTTCTTTAATTGATGGATAGCACGCTTACACTTGTAAGGTTGCATTTGTTGATATGTATTGGCATATGTACTGTATTGTGGTATTGGCATATGCTGTGTATTGTGACTTTTTGCTGGACTATAAATTACAGGCACTTCTTGTCTGTTTTAGTTTTGAGGTCATTTTTCCTTCCTTCACCTTTGTGTGGTTTTTCAGATTTGTTCATGGAGATAGAGCAGGGCTAAGTGACTATTAAACTCTTTCCTATATGCAGTAAAACTCATTAACAGTGACCTCACTAAATTTGGAATTTATGATAATCAGGGCTTGAGTTAAAGTTTACTTTTGGATTGTCTCTGAACTAAAGCTTTGCTGAGCTAATAAATAGTGTACATATAATCCCAGGGGGATGACACTCTTATTTCAAAAGCAGCCTTTCCTAGCAGCTAGAGAAGAGGCTTTGCAGAAGAGGCAATAAGGTAGTGTGGAGATGGCCTAGTACAGAGATTGTGCCACATACTAGCTGTGTGACCTTGAACTTACTTAGCTTTTCTGAGTATCTTTTCCCTCATCTATAAAATGGAGACAGTTATCTAATTTGTGGGGTTGCTGTGAGGGTTAGATTTAATGTAAAGTGCCTGGTGTCCGGTATGTGCTTTATAAGTGGCAGATAATTATTACCAATCTAAAATAATTAGTGAGCTAATTTCACATACTTCTCTTTTTTTTAAGTAATGCAGGGTTCCTTGGCACTAAGGCAGAGTTTTGTTAACCTAATCTGAGATATTGCTTTATTATTCTAATTGATTAAAGGAAAACCCCAGCAGATTGGTGTGGTGGTAAAGAACATGAGCTTTGGAGCCAGGCAAACTGAGGTGTGAAAGTAATTCTATCACTCATTAGCTATGTGGCCTTAGGCAAGTTACTTAATATCTCTCAGGTTTTGTTTTCTAATTTGTAAAAATGGGATGGTAATGCCTGCTCCAGGACTTTCATAAGGATTTGGTGAGACAATGCTTATAAAGTGTTCAGCCAGTGATTTTCATGTAGTAAACTCTCAAATATGAGTTGATATTGCTATTATCACAATTTTTTGGACAGTAGTCCTTATGTAGACTTTTCATTAATTCAGACTTATCGTTTTCAGTTCACTTAATTAATGAACTTCATTCAAGACAATCTCCATTCTAGATGAAAATTTCAAGTATGTAAGTTATAAAAAAGTTATGGAGAAGGAAAGTTGCTAAATACATGGGGTAAAAGCAAAAAATAATATTTTAAAAGTAGGGGCATAAGGTCTCAAGTTAGACTTAAATTATGTCATAGTCACTTTTGTGCATAATCTTTGCATTCTTGTAAAAGGTATTTTATATTAGAACTAGAACTTTACGTAGACGTAGTAGAAAATGTGGACTGGTGATCAGCTATCATTCATTGGTGAGAAAGCAGTATGTCCTTGTTCAATTTTATTTCCATCTTCTTTCTTTTCCCTTATGTTTCATAGGCTATGTGGATGAGAAATGTAAGCAGTATAATGTCCTGCAAGGAGACTCTAATCTATCCTCCCCTTAATGACAGGCTTACACAGTTTGTCAGAATCCGTCATCTCAACAGATCAGACTGAATTACTTCAATGACTGGCAAACAGTACCACTTGTAGCAAAATGCAAGCAGCTAAGGGTGTGTGTGTGTGTGTGTGTGTGTGTGTGTGTGTTTGTGTATTAAGTGCTCTTCAATGCGCTTAGTCGCTCAGTCGTGTCCGACTCTCTGCGACCCCATGGACTGTAGCCCGCCAGGCTCCTCTGTCCTCGGAATTCTCCAGGCTAGAATACTGGAGTGGGTTGCCATGCCCTCCTCCAGGGGGCTCTTCAATAGGAGAAATGTATTTTACTGAAAACTCTATCCATGCTATTTTTGTAGAGGCAAGCAGTGTTCATCCTCCTTGGGGAAAATAAAAGGATTATTTTTTTGGAGATTCTGAATGATTACAATACAAATCCACAACCTTGAGTGAGTTTTAAAAATAGGTATTTTTGTATATCATATGCATGCACAATGGAACCTTGTAATAAAAACTAGAGGAGATAGAACCAATAATACTTTGGGGGCTACATGCCTTTCATGTTCCAGGGCTGCTCAGTTTAAGCAGATACTTTTAGAAAAGGAAAGTCAGTTCATTAAATTGACAACCAATGGTTTAACATATAAAAATTTTCACAATAATAAATTCACAAGTCAGAAAGAAGATCTTTTGTCACACCACGTTTTCTAAGTTTGGGCCAGAGAATGCGATTGCTATAATGTACTCCCTGTTGGTTAATTGTATTATTTCAGATATTTACTGGAAGTGCCTAATGGTTGGTTGTTAAGATATGGCATTATTTGTCTAGATAGCAAAAGGAACAGCAGTAATAACTAATTTTTATTGAATGATTGCTGTATACAGACACTGCTAGAAGCTGGGGTATAGCAGGAAGAAAAAAAAAAAGACACAGCCTTATGTTGTTAACAGCAACGTATGAAGTATGTATACATAAATAAACAAGTTTATGCCATGCTGTGCTTAGTCATGTTCCAACTCTTTGCGACCCCATGGACTGTAGCCCACCAGGCTCCTCTGTCCATGGGATTCTCCAGGCAAGAATACTGGAGTGGGTTGCCATGCCCTCCTCCAGGGTATCTTCCCAACCCTGGGATCCAACCAGGGTCTCCTGCATTGTAGGTGGATTCTTTACCAGCTGAGCTACCAGGGAAGCTCAAACAAGTTAACAGAGTGTATATAATTTGTCCAAAGGTGGATAGCTAGTAAGTGGCAGAGCTCGAATTACGGTGCTTTCTTTTTTGCAGCGGTCTAACCTGTGCTCCACTATGCAGTGACTTAAACAAGCTGGAAGGAGCTCCTTGACACAGTAGGGGAGCCATTTCAGCCAAATCAGCTGTGGACTGCTTATGCATAGGCTGCTGAATAAGGCAGAAGTAAACTTCTCTCTTACTATTATGCTGTCCCTCGGCGTGAGCCTCATTCACAAGTCTGAAGATTTTTATAAGCGTTTGCTTTAAAGGCATTCTTTAGATGTTGCACCCCTAACTTCTACTCACATCCTACTAGCCATACCTAACTGCCAAGAAGGCTTGAAAATATAATCTTTATGGTCACGTACATCTCAAAACTCAGAGGCTCTATTAATAAAGGGAAAAAGGGGAGAATGGATATTACAGGACAAATTGACGGTCTCTATATCATGTGATAATTGAGAGCATTGTTTCAGACTTGGACAAGTGACCAATGATCTCATGACTTTGCATCCATTTTCCATTTCTTTCCAAGTGTTTATCAAGGTTGTATGTATGTGTGTGTATATATATATATATGTATATAGTGTGCATGGTATATTTAAATGTTCAAAATACATGAGATATCATGAATATTACATGATTCTATAGTGGGACTTAGTCATCATCTATAAGTATTAATTCAAAATTTCACATAGAACAAGGCCAGTTGCTTTAATTTTTGGCAGAAAGCCTTGCAAAACCCTCAGAATTTGTCTTGCTTGCATTCTTACTCTCACAAAGATCCCACACGCAGAGATATATGTTGTAAGAGGTGTATTTGTATAGAAATGGCTTTATAGAAATAAAATTACCTTAAGCTTTTGAGTGAGGCGGGTATTTCATACATAAATCATAAACAACTCTGACCCAGAACTTCAAGGTTTCCTAAAATTTCTGGTCTCTTCTGATAAAGTTTAGATATTTGCTGCTGCTGCTGCTGCTGCTAAGTCGCTTTAGTCGTGTCCTACTCTGTGTGACCCCATAGATGGCAGCTCACCAGGCTCCCCTATCCCTGGGATTCTCCAGGCAAGAACACTGGAGTGGGTTGCCATTTCCTTCTTCAGTGCATGAAAGTGAAAAGTGAAAGTGAAGTCCTCAGTTGTGTCTAACTCTAGCTACCCCATGAAATATTTATTCAGTATATACTGTGTTTAGCAGTTATGTGAGATGGACCCACAGACTTTTATCCGGGTAGCTCCTGGGGCTACAGGTAGTGGGAGGAGATAACAGTAGGTTAGACCTTCAGTACATACACAGATCTTCTTATTTGTTACCTAGGTGCTGCCTACCACATGCCGTCACCTCTCTCCCAAAACTACTGCAGTTTCTGATGCGCTCGGCTGTCCATGTGGAGCTGCCTGGAAATATTGTGTCTTGCACACAGATAGTCCTCATTGGTCCCTTTCTCCTGGGTCCAGCTCTTCAGATCCTGTTTCACTAGTGGCTAGAAGAGGCAGAAGGAAAAAAAGAAAGGGACAGTTTAAGTTCAGTTCAGTTCAGTCGCTCAGTTGTGTCCGACTCTGCGACCCCATGAATCTCAGCATACCAGGCCTCGCTGTCCATCACCAACTCCCGGAGTTCACTCAGACTCACGTCCATTGAGTCGGTGATGCCATCCAGCCATCTCATCCTCTGTCGTCCCCTTCTCCTCCTGCCCCCAATCCCTCCCAGCATCAG